>JANBXA010000303.1:2122500-2470000 GCA_030556225.1 Cricetiscus sungorus
CTCAGCGTTCAGGGAAGCCAAGGCAGGAAGATTGCCAAAAGTTCCAGGCCAGGCTGCACAAGGCACTGGAGAGAGAGAGAGAGAGAGAGAGAGAGAGAGAGAGAGAGAGAGAGAGAGAGAGAGAGCAGAAGCAGGTAAAATAGTGATGGTTCTTGAATTGAAGTTGGGTAGAGTATGTACAAGTTTATAGTTTGTTTGGAAATCTCTCTCTCTCTCTCTCTCTCTCTCTCTCTCTCTCTCTCTCTCTCTCTCTCTCTCTCTCTCTCTCTCTCTTCTTCAAGACAGGGTTTCTCTGTGTAGCTTTGTAGACCAGACTGGCCTCCAACTCACAGAGATCTGCCTGGCTCTGTCTCCTGAGTGCTGGGACTAAAGGTGTGCACAATCGCCGCCCAGCTTGTTTGGAGATTTCTATGATGCAGGTTTTAAGAATTGAAAATTGGGCCGGGAGAGAGCTCAGTAAGCTCCTGCTGTATAATGAGTTCGAATCCCAGAAGCCTCAGTGGAGCACATTTGTAATCCCGTGCTGTGGAGGTGGAGACCAAATTAGTCTGGGGCTGGCTGGCTGGCTGGCCTAGCTAAGTGGTGAGGTCCAGGTTGGTGTGAGAGGGAGAGACCTTGCCTCAAACAAATCAAAGTGGGTCCAATGAGATAGCTTAGCTGGGTGTGGTGCAGGCTTCCAAGCTAGACGATCTGAGCTTGATCCTGAGATCCACACGATGGAACAAGAGAACAGATTCTCCTGCAAGTTATCCTATGACCTCCACATGTGCCCCCATGACATGCATGCCCTCCTACATTCACCCGCATGCACGCGTGTGCGTGCACACACACACACACACACACACACACACATGCACACACACACACAAATGAATAAATGTATAAAAGAAAAATAATCATCATGGACCACTGACCTCTGGTCAGTGAACATGTGTACAACTGCACATACAAGCACATGGCATAAACACACAAAAACGGAGGAGAAGGAAAGAGAGAAAAGAGGGACGTAACATGTTGGTAGAGCACCTGCCTTGCATGCACAGGCCTTGGGTTTCATCCTGGTCACTGCTGAAGAATAAAGTACAAGTGTTTAGTGTTCAGAAAAACCACAGGACACTGTCGGGCATGGCAATGTGTGCTTGAAATCTCAGCACAAGGGGCACTGAAACAGTTGAGCATGAGCTCAAGTCTAGCCCGGGCTACATAGTAAGTCTGGGGTTAGCCTGGATTACACGGAATAGTGTCTCAGAAAAAATGGCAGCAAGAAAAGCCAGAAAGGCAGAGAAAGGCCAGCTGGCCCTCTGTCACACGCCACAGCTGTCCTTAGCATTTTGAGGCCTTTCTGTTCAGGCTTTTCTATTCTTTGTGGACCTTTCATACTGGTATATGTGTGTTTTTACATAACTATGTGAACAAATTGTTTATACAGCCCTGCTTTCCCCCCTTCTTAAAATGTAAGCTGTCCCCCCGGTTAAAACGTCCCT
The DNA here is from genome assembly GCA_030556225.1 of Cricetiscus sungorus. Lineage (NCBI taxonomy): Eukaryota > Metazoa > Chordata > Mammalia > Rodentia > Cricetidae > Cricetiscus > Cricetiscus sungorus. Next base: position 2,123,985 of record JANBXA010000303.1, read on the forward strand.
GTGTAAACACAATCTCCAACATTCGTTCTCTGTTTACTCAACAGGGCAGCCTTGCCAGACGTTGAAACCGTTCCCAATTTCCTCCCATTATAAATAACGCCCCCATGCACATCCTGGTGCGTCCCAGAGGTGGGATTTCTGGGCCAAAGGGTGCGGATGCATTGGCAGAACACCGCCGAACTCGTTTCTGCCTGACCCCGAGCTAAGGTGACCTCATACAGTTAAAGTGAGATTACACTGCTGTTTGTTATTTCCATGCTGGAGTCGTGACTCAGAGGCTAGAGAGAATGTCTTCTTTCTTTTCTGGACATGCTCAGCTTCGAGAAAAAGCAGGAGTCCATTCATGCTGGCTCATGTCAAGGGAGCTGCATGCGTCAGCAAGTAAAACCATCACAAGAAGGCTCTTTTGTGTCAGGGGGAGGGGGCTTACAGATAGACTTTTTAATTTGAATTTGAAAGTATGTATCTGGGGGAGGGTATGTGCATGTGAGTACCATTGTCTTCATCGACAAGGAGAGGGCGTTGGATCCCCTGGAACTGGGGTAAGTGGGGCTAGAGATTGCTCAACTGTTAAGAGCTCTGGCTCCGGCTGCTCTTCCAGATGTCAATTCCCAGCACCCACACGGCAGCTCAGAACCGGGAAAGTGTGGTCCCACAGGATCTGGCGCCATCTTGTGGTGTATAGATGTATATGCAGACAGGTGGTTGTAAGCCATCACTTGGGTGCTGAGATTCGAATCCTGGTCCTCTGCAAGAGCAGCAAGTGCTCTTAACCACTGAGCCATCCCTGCAACCCCTCAATAAATGTATTTATGACAGGGTCTCACTCTGTAGTACAGGCTGGCTTGTAACTCAATATGTAGATAGCCAAAGCTGACTTCAAACACTCAGAAATCCTCCTGCTTCAGCCTCTCCTGTGCCAGCATTATAACCCTGAGCCATCAAAAGCCCCAAATGAATAAGGGGCTGGAGCGATGGCTCAATAGTTCAGAGCATGTTTGTCTGTTGTAAAGGACCCGAATTAGGTTCCCAGAGGCCAAATCAGGATGCTCAGGCTGCCTGAAACTCCAACTCCAGGGCAATCTGACACCTGTTAATGTGACCCTCAGGGGCACCTGCACTCTCCTCTCTCTCTCTCTCTCTCTCTCTCTCTCTCTCTCTCTCTCTCTCTCTCTCTCTCCTGTCTCTCTCTCTCCCTGTCTCCTCTCTCTCTCTCTCTCTCTCTCTCTCTCTCTCTCTCTCTCTCTCTCTGTCTCTCACACACACACACACACACACACACACACACACACACACACACACCTGCCTCCCAGTGGCCCTGGTGTCCCTTGCATGACTTGGCAATCTTTTCTGATTGCTCATATGCAGAACAGAAACTGTGTCTACAACAGTCTGATGACTTATGTAGATTTGAGTAAACAGAAAAAGTGACGGCAGTGGCTTCAACTGTAATGGGACTTAGTAACTGGAAAATACAGTGGGGCCGGCTCTAGCCAATGTTGACACAAACTGTTCAGCAACGTCACCCAACGACTACATTTGTTTTTACCTCTGTGCTTCCTGCTTTCCACTAGATTCTATGGAGGAGGCTGCCGAAAGCCTTGTCCCACAGAACCCTGTGTAATCCTGGCTGTCCTGGAACTCACTCTGTAGACCAGGCTGGCCTCACACTCACAGAGATCTGCCTGACTTTACCTCCTGAGTGCTGGGATTAAAGGGGTGGGACACCATTGCCCGGCTTATTTTAATATTTTAAAGATTATTTTTACTCTGTCTGTAGGAGTGTTTTGCCTGTGTTTATGTCTGTGCACCTCTACCAGAACCCTGCAATGGCCAGAAGAGGGCACTGGATCCCCAGGAGCTGGATTTACAGATGATTGTGAGCTGCTCTGTAGGTGCTGGGAACCGAACCCGGGTCCTCTGGCAAGAGCAACAAATACCCTATCTTAGGAGTCACCCTACTCCTCAGCTCTCACCCCCTCCTCAAGCCTTCAAAGGGAGCACACCTTTGGCTCAGACTTCTCACCCAAGAAATGAAGTTGCCTCTGGCTGGACCGATGGACACGCACACGCTCATCCTGCGGTGAGTCCCAGGCTACCCCAGGCTACAGAGCACTGCATTGTCTCACAAAAACAAACCTCCAAACAAGCAAGCAGGGGCTGAGCTGTATGAGAGCCTGGAAAGGAAGGAAGGAAGGGGGGAGAAGGGAGGGAGGAAGGGGTCGGATGAGGAGAAATCGTGCCCACACTCAGCCTCTCTGGCCCTGCCTCCTAGTGTAGGAGGTATGTGCTCCTGGCCACCCACCCTCGGCACGCTGGGGCCTCCAGTGATGTAGCTGGATCTGCTCTGAACAGACACACCCAGAAAGGGCCCTCTCCATCCACCTGTTACCCCATAATTGTGTCTCTGATGTGCCCTGTACCGTCTGGTCCAGGCCTCTGCCGGGATCTTCAGCCCTCAGGATGAGCCCATACCTGGTGGCCAGGCCGGTTTGCTGTCCGGTCAGATTCTTTTATTTTCTTTTTCCCCAATTTCCTCTGTTAGAATTACTTCATTCCGTATTCAGCTTCCTTTACTGCAATATTGTGTGTGTGTGTGTGTGTGTGTGTGTGTGTGTGTGTTTTCTGCTTTTGTTTTATTTTTCTTTTGAGACAGGGCCATGCTTTGGAGCTCAGGATGGCTTGGAGCTCCATATGTATCTTGGGTTGGCCTTGAACTCACTGTCTTCCTGGGTCAGGCCTCTTGATCTTGACCAGCCTCTGACAGGACACCCAGTGACTTTTTCTTAAGTTTCAAATCTATCTCCTTTACTAACTTTTTTTTTTTTTTTTTTTTTTGGACAGGGTTTCTCTGTGTATCCCTGGCTGTTCTGGAACTAGCTCTATAGACCAGGCTGGCCTCGAACTCACAGATTTTCTTGCCTCTGCCTCCCAAGTGCTGGGATTAAAAGCATGTACACCACCTGGCCTCCCTCACTATTCTTGTCTCTGTCAGCACACCCCCCCCCCCGCCTTCTCTGTGACTGACTCTCATATAGTCCAAGCTGACCTTGAACTCACCTGCATAACTGACTCTACCTTCCAAATGCTGGGATAACATGTGTTCACCACCATGGCAAGTTTGGTTTTGATTTGTTATTTTTCTTACAGTGCTGGAGATGGAACCCAGGACTCATTGATCACTCAATGCCTATATATGGAGAATGTCTTTTAAGTGTGTGTGTGTGTGTGTGTGTGTGTGTGTGTGTGTGTGTGTGTGAACACGTGTGTGCCAGTGCCTGAGCCTGTGCACGCCATAGAGGTCAGAAAGGGTGTTGGGTGACCTCTCTTACTCCGTACTTATTCCTTTGAGGCAGGGTCTCTCCTATAACACGGGCGTGGTGTTTTCTGGCTAGGCTGGGAGGCAGCAAGCTTCGGTCTCTCTTCCCACCGTGGAGTTGGAGTTAGCGGTGTGTGCTCCGCTATGGAGCCATGTCCCCAGCCTTCACTGTGGATTCTAGACAAGCAGTGTAGCCCTGAGTCACACCCCAGCCCTGGACTTATCACTTCCTAATAACTAGCTGTGCCTCCTTCTCTTGTGGCTTCTCCCTCTATATTTATACTTATCTGCAGAGATCTAGTGGGGCGTGGTGCTGTATGTCTGCAATCCTGGCCTTCGGGGCGGGGGCTAGAAGGACCAGGAAGAGCTGGAAGTCAGCCTAGACTGCACAAGAGCCTGTCTCAAAAAACAACAGAAAGACAAACATCAATGTGGGCTTTTGGATTTAAGTAGTTAAAAAAAAGTTATTCTTTTTTTTTCTGTCTTTCTCCCACCCTAATATATATACATATATTGTATGTATATATATTTATATACATTTTAAGAATTGCTTGCCATGCTAAGCAGTGATGGCACACGCCTTTAATCCCAGCACTTGGGAGGCAGAGGCAGGTGGATTTGTGAGTTTGAGTCCAGCCTGGTCTTCAGAGAAAGAGAGAGAGAGTTCCAGGACAGCCAGGACTGTTACACAGAGAAACCATGTCTTAAAAAAAAAAAAAAAAAAAAAAAAAAAAGAATTGCTATCATCTTGTGATCTTGTGACCTTAGATCCCAAGGATTTCAACAGACACTGCGCAGGAGTGAGGACACTATCCTCCATAAACAGTCCCTTTATCATAGCCAGGCAACTTACTGAGTTCAGGTGCTACTATTCTTTGTCACTTCAGTGCCTGTCATATCTCCCTTCTTCTAGCAAAGAAGTCAGGTAAGAACTTGGAGACTGTGTTTCTAAATAAGTAAATGAATAAATGTCAAGGGATGAGCCTCTTCTGTTGAAAACCTTGCAATGGTATTTCTTCCTGTGAGAGAAAGAGACACACAGACAGACAGACACACAGACAGACACGGCACATCACAGTGCATGTGTAGAGGTCAGAGAACAAGTTTTGGGAGTCTGTTCTCTTTTTTTTTCCACCATATGGGGTGTGGGAAGGGAATGGGACTCGGGTTTGGTGGCATGACCTTTACACTGAGCCATCTCGCCAGCTCCCAAATCATTTTAAAATGACTAACGAGGGAGCAGACATATTTTTCCCATTAGCTGTCTCAACATGACTTTAAAAACGATGACTCTGTGTGCATGTGTTCCACAGTACGAATACAGAGGACAGAGGGCCATCCTCGGAGTTGATTCTGGGACTCAAATTTGGGGCATTGGACAGGGCGTGAGTGCTATTTACTAGCTAGCTGAGCCCCCGACTAGACAGACTTCTGAGTTCCCTGAGGATAAGGTGTGTATGTGTCCCTGGAAAACCTTTGTGTGCAGAAGAAGTGTTTCTCCCACCAGGGGTGTGCAGGGAAGGATGACGATGTGAGGAACATCAGTAGTGGCCTGGGGTGGGGATGAGGAGTGACCACATATGGCTAACGAGATCTTTTGGGAATGACCTTAAAGTTCTAAAATAATCGTGGTGATAGATAGATAGATAGATAGATAGATAGATAGATAGATAGGTGAGGTAAAATCACCTCAGAGCATTAGACCACTTAAAATGTGAGTTTTATAAGTAGATTATATCTTGTTTTAGACGTATTTATTTTTATGTGTATGGTTATTTCTGCCTCCATGTCTGTGTACCATTTACGTGCAGTGCCTATAGAGACCAGAAGAGGGCGTTGGATCGCCTGCAACTAGGGTTACAGCCCCCCACGTGGGTGCTGGGTTTTGAACCCCGGACCTCTGAAAGAGCAGCCGGTGGTCTTAACCGCTAGCCTTCTCCACACCACAGTGCTTTTTTTCTTCTTTTGTTTTGTGTTTGTTTTTGCGAGACAGGTTTTCTCTTCGAAACAGTCCTGGAACTCGCGTTGTAGACCAGGCTGGCCCCGAACTCACTGAAATCCGCCTGTCTCTGTCTCCCAGGTGCTGGGATTAAAGTCCTGTACCACCACCCGGCAGTACATTATATCTTAATAAAGCTGATGAACAAACTAAAATCTGCGCGGCCGTGGAAATACTTCTTGGCAGAGTCAAGTGTCGGGGGTAGGGCAGTTAGGGTGAGTTGGGAGTGGGAAAGACAGTCAGGGGAGGGGATCGGAGCACAGAGAGCAGGGAAAGCAGAAGGATGAGGTGCAGGTAGAGGTTAGCGGGCTGGATGGGGGAGCAGGCAAGAAGTCTGGGGTGGATGGGGTGAAGGCAGAGAGTAAGGTGGGATGAAGGGGTGAGAAAGGTCACGGATGGAATAGTAAGTAGGTGCCTGCCAGAAAGCGGGGACGGGGCGGGGGGAGCCACAGGCAGGAGTCCCGCCTGATTTGGCAAGCTCAGGTTGACACGCCCGTTCTTATAAGAGTCCAACAGAATCGCCAGATCTGAACTGCGGAGTCAACGAGGGCTTCCCAGAGGAGCAAGCCGCTGAGCCAGGGCTTGAGGGATAACATTCCTCCTGGCTCCGACGACAGTTGTTTTTTCCAAAAATGATGTTCTGACTCCCACTCCCTGTGAGTGGAGCTCTTTTGCAAAGCCAGCCCTCGGGCCACGCCGGTTTGGCGCAGTCACGGCCACCAGGGGGCACTCTCCCACCCCGCTCCAGCCTCTGCCCTACTACGCAGCTGTCGCCACAGCGGGATGCAAGGCTCTCACAGCCAGGGGAGCTGTGCTGGAGGACCGGCCCGTTGGGCTGTGAAGCTTTCCAGAACCTCCCCGGAACCCAGATCCTCCCAGCTTGAAAGAGAATGGCTGATGAGGACCCTGGACGTTCCTGGGAAAGGAGCGCAAGGGGTGGGCTACACAGAGGTGGAGGAAGGGAGATTTCCTACAAGATAAGAAGGGAAATGATGTCAATATGGTGTTGCTCGCCATGGTTGTTAGGGCCAGGCTACCATAGTAGGTCGGAGGTCTTAGCCCCGGGTTTCCTTGTTCTGTTCTGATATTTATAAACAGGGTCTCTTTATGTAGTCCTGGCTGGCCTTTAATTCAACGATCCTCCTGCTTCAGCCTCCAGAGTGATGGGATTATAATCGTGTGCCACACCAGGCTAGCGAGGTCCGGTGAGAAGTTGTGATCATTTGAATGAAAATGACCCCATAGGCTTGCGCTATTGGGAGGTATGGCCTTGCTGGAGTAAGCGTGGTAGTTGTTGAGGAAGTGTCACTGGGGCCACCGGCCTTTGCAGTCTCAGATGCTCAAGCCTGGCAGGTGTGCCTCAGTCCTGCTGCCTGCAGCCCCAACTCTCAGCTACCTCTCCAGCACCACGTCTGCCTGCATGCCGATAATGGACCAAACCTCTGAACTGTAAGCCGCCACCCCCCTCGGCCCCCGGTTAAATGTTGTAAGAGGTGCTGTGGTCATGGTGTTTCTTCACAGCAATAAAACCTTAACTAAGACAGATGGCCATTTGTGGGACACCCTGATGCCCTCCACCAGGGCTGGTGAGGGGCAGCTCTGGGAGCCAGCCCTGTTCACAGGACAGAAAGGCCACGCAAAAATCAGTCTGGGGTTGGATGTGGTGTGTGCTGTGTCCCATTTCTCCTTTGTCCCTTAGCTCAGGCCATCTCTGTCCCTGTAGTGAAGGGCTAGGGTGGGGCTTTGGGCCTTGAGAGAGTTTCCAAATGAACCCTTGAGGATGAGCAGATGTGGCTTATGTCTAGCAGAGCCCTCTGTCCGTGCCTGGCTGGGGTCTTCACCCTAGCACAGTGGTCTGTGCAGGATCCCTGCTGCCAGAGTCCCTGAGCTGGGGAAGCTCTTGATTACCAGATCCCAGCCTCAGAGCTGGCCAGAGTCTGGGTTCGAGCCCCAGCTCCTTCCTTCTCCCCCTAGTCAGGTGTGTGACAAAATCGTGCCCTAACGTGTACAATGTATGGTTTGATATGCATTTTCTTTTTGCAGTGTGGGGAGTGGAACCAGAGCCCTGAGCATCATTGAGTCTGCCCCCCAGGATCTGGGGTGTGTGTGTGTGTGTGTGTATGTGTGTGTGTGTGTGTGTGTGTGTGTGTGTGTGTGTGCAGACAGTCTCAGGTACTTCACGTTGGCCTCGGTCAACTTAGCTATGGACGACCTTGAGCTCCTGGTCTTGCTGCCACCTTCCAAGCCACCAGGCTCAGCTCCCGAGTCCATTTTCGTAAGGCCTCATAGATTACGTTAAGGGACCTAAACAACAACACAGAGGGGTTAATGCTGGGGACACAGTGAGGTGGCAAATGCCTGTGAGCCCAGCACTAAGGGGACAGGCTGGCGGATCTCGAGTCCTAGGCCAGCCAGAGCTAGACAGTGAGACCCTGTCTCTCAAAACAAATAAAACAGACAGGGCCAGGGGAAATGCTGGCCCTAAGTTATGGCAAGTGCAGTGGACAGGCATTTCCTGGAGGGGTCCAAGATACACACTGATGAGCCACTTGGAACGCTGATTAACGAACCAATTAGCAAGAACTCAGAATGTGCCTTTGTGACTTCTTGGTTCAGTCTGCTAATAATTAAGGGATGATTAATTGTGGGCTCTTTCTAGTATCCTCATGATAGGTCTGAGGGGCCCTGCTCAGGATGCTCTTTACAACGATAAAAGGCGGGCTGCTTTCGGTCCTTGTGACAGGGCCTCATGAAGTCCAAGATGGCCTCAGATAGCCACTGCTGAGACTGACCTGGCACCCGAGGATGCCCCTTGGGGTCCCTAGTGTTGGTATCACAGACAGGGATGGCCGTGCCTGGCAGGAGGAAAGGCCACAACAGCAACCTTTCCTACACACCTCTCTTTCCCAATGGCCACCATTATAGTCTTCCTTTATTGGCTGTTCTTGTATAATACAAATCTGCAAGTTTAGATACAAAAAAAATTTGGAAATAAAAGATAGAAAAGTACCCGCCAGGCACCCCTTCCTCCTCTTCTGGGACCCCTCCCCAGCGGGCACCAACATGAGGTAACTGAGCGTCTTTATCCCTCCCCCCTCCCCCTTCTCCTGGGTCCCCACCCCGTGAGACCTCGGCCCTCCGGAAGACTTGGCCCCCCGATTCGGGGAGGGGGGCTGGGCAAGCACAGCATTGGCAGTGAACGCAGCGTGGGCAGAGGGGAAGCCCTTGGCTTGTGCTGTGTTTATGGGGCGGGGAGGGGATGACCAGGCTTGAGGTGGGCCCAGGAGAGCCCCTACGTGGACATCCCAACTTCATCCTGCCCAACACTGGAAGGTGGCGGGCAACAGGAACGGGGCAGAGTAGCTTGAACCGAGGGCATTCCGTGACTGGGGCTGGGGAAGGGGCATCGCCAGCCTAAGTCCGGCAGTGAAATGGTTCCCCTAGCCAGGCTGGGTCCATCCCTGAATTCCATCTTGGCGCAACCTAGGCATCACAATATTGGTTCTGTAGTGGTTTGTGAGGGGTGGCGGAGAGAAGGGCTTAGAGGGAGCGGTGAGGGGCACAGCCCGGGGAGCAGCGTTAGGGGCGAGGCCGGGCCTCCCCTCCGGGGTGTGGTGCACCTGGGGCTGAGGGAGTGGGTGCAGGGCAACTTGGGCTACAGTTCAATTTCGAAGGTCTTCTGTAAGTCACCGGAGAAGGGGTTGGAGGGCTTCTCCACAGCGGGTTTGCCTTCTAATGCTGCCCACTGAGCCTCAAAGGGGTCCAACTCAGGGGCTGGAGCAGGCGCTGGCTCTGGGGGCCACGGGGCCCCATTGGGGCGTGGACGGGCCTGGCCGCCAGGGGCACTGGGTGCAGCAGGTGGGGGAAAGGCCCCGGCTTTTCCAAGCAGTGTGGCAGGTTGGGGCTGGAGCTGTGCAGCTGAGCAGAAGGCGTTGGCCACCATCTGTGAAGGTGTGATACCCACCACAGGCACCCGGGGCATGGGTGGATAACTCAGGCCTGGGTAGGCGGGTACAAATGGAGGCTGCATGTGTGTGGGTGGCAGGAACACAGCCACCTGGGCAGCTGCAGTGTCAAAGGGCCCCACTGGAGCAGAAAAGGGTGGAAGGGTGGGGGCCATGGTGGGCATTGGTGGCACTGAGGCTGTTTGCTGTTGCTGCTGCTGCTGCGCCTTAGCCACCTGGGACACTTCCTCCAACCATCGCTCAGCCTCTGAAGGGGTCCGCTTGTGCCCGGGCTGGAAGGCTGCTGTAGGGGGTACGGAGGGCTCACCCCAGGCAGAAGTTCCTAGAGAGGGCAAGTGAGAGATACAGGTTGCCATGAAGAATCCCAGACTAGGAGTCAGGGTGGCATGGAGATCAGGGCCCGGGTTCTACGGCAAGACCGCCTGCGACTTCTAGGTCATTCCTCACCCACTGTCCCCATGACGTCACCTTAACTCCTAACAGGTGTGCAGTGGAGAACAGACAGCTCCGAGACGCTACAGCCCTCGATGGAAATGTCTAAACAGATCAACGCTCAACGCCCACACAGCCCACTGCCCTTCACTGGCCAGCACTGAGGCCGACGTTAAAAGATTCTAACCATTGCCGCGTGGTGGTGGTGCACACCTTTAATCCCAGCACTCAGGAGGCAGAGGCAGGAGGATCTCTGTGAGTTCAAGGCCAGCCTGGACTACAGAGTGAGTTTCAGGACAGGCTCCAAAGCTACAGAGAAACAAAACAAAAAAGATTCTAACCCTGAACCATCCATCCATTCCTAGGATTTCCAAGATGTCCCTTCTGGGCAAAGGAATGCACGAGGGGAGTAGCCGCCCGGTGGAAGGCTGCTCTTACCTGTTGTGGCAGACGGTGGTCCTGATGCTGGCACTCCAGCACTGGCGAAGGATGAGCTGATCTGTGTGCACAGAGCATTGATGCCATCACTGTCACTGCTACCAGGAGGCTCCATCTCAGGCACTGTGAGGTCACAGAATGGCAGAGATGAGCAAACAGGTTCTGGCCTGATGAAACCCCACCTTTACCCTGTACGGCCTAGTCTTTTCTTCCAGAGGTACGTAGGTCACCAGGTGACCATGACCACTAAAACAACTGTGCTCATGGATGTGTGTGACAAGAGAGTGGTGTAATGGCAAAAGCCAGTATGTGGCATTTGATAACAGACAGTCACAGCAATCCCAAACCAGGATCTCAAGATCTAAATAATGACAACCAGAAGAGATGTTTAAAACTATCAACATTGTGCATTGATTAAAATAGTGCATTCTGCAAGTGCGTGGACCTGCAGGAATGGATACTGGCTACACGGATGCTCACTGGCTGGGGATCACATCTCCTACTTTGGGGTTAGAGAAGTGGGTCCCTGGCCACACCTCCAGGCGTGGCTTAACACATATATCATCATGGTGGAAATGAAACTATGCCAGCAAGACAGGAGACATAGAACAGGCAAGGTGGTCTCATAAGAACCTGGGAAGATCAAAACCAGACCGGCATGTGTGGTGCTCAGCAGATCTCTATGCTATCATCAAGGACACGAGGGGAATGTGACGTAGGAACCAAGTGGATTTCTAGATCAATTTCTATAATAACAGCATGTGTGCATCCAAAAGGGCAATGCAGGCTCTGAGGGTGTGGCCTCCAAGGGTGATGGAGGTTCAGGTGTGTGGTGTCCCTTGACAGTCTACATGTGCGCCTGTGTGTGTGTGTGTGTGTGTGTGTGTGTGTGTGTGTGTGTGTGTGTGTGTCTGCGCGTAGGAGATTCTGAGTTTGTGTGAAGCTAAGGGTGTGGCCTCTTAAATGTGTAAATCTGGGCACATGATTCTGAGTGCAGACTTCCGGTGTCTGTGGTTTCTGCACATATGTGACTCTGGGTTTGTGACTTCCAGTGTCTGTGACATGTACAGAAGGTGAAATTTCTGCATGGATACTCACTCTCAAGTGAGCATGTAAGGCTTGGGAACCCTGCCATCTCAAGCACGAGTATGACAACCCCGTGTGTTTGATGTCAGGGTGCAGGAAGACAGCAAGTGTGAGGGTGTGCGGCAGCCAAGGGTGTGCTGCAGGACACGGAGTATGTATCATTCCCAATATGCTCTGTCATCTGCCAGTAGCCCAGTGGAAAGGAATCCACACCCTCCCATACCCATCTCCACCGCCATGGGAGCCAGGAGTCCCACCTGCGGCATGGCATGTAGAAGCAGTAGCAAGAGCCAGACTCAGGGCTTCAGGACCTCTCCACAGCCCCTTGCCTGTTTCCCATGGCAACGGCATGGCACTTTCATTGCCCTGCCCATGGCAGACATTGCTGTCTAGACAGGATCTCTCTAGGTAGCCCAGGCTGGCCTTGAAATCACCATCCTTCTTCTGCCTTTGGCGCATTGGAATACCGGTGTGTGCTTCACTCAGAAATTGCTTTTTGGCCGTGACAAACAGCACCTCTTTTCTTCCCCCCCGGCCCAGGACAGACATTAACAATCAAACACGATGCTTGCCCAGCCCCCGCCTCCACTGTGCTGTTTGCTTACTGTACCCATTACTTGGACACACTGTGTAATTCTGCTGACCAAAATCTGAAAGCCTCCCTTAGGCAAACAGAGGACATACCGATGCTCTCTTTCCTGCCTGACCCAGGGAAATGTTTGCTAAATTAATCGTGTAGCCTACTGTCCTTGCTCACAGCACACATCAGGCTGTCACGGTGTACGCTATCCCGCTACTCACAACCAAAGCAGACATTGCTAATCTATTGCCAGAGAGACCCCTTTATCATTCGTTCCCATCAAGCTGTGGTATTGCTTCTGTCCTGACATAAAGGGCATCCACGTTGCTTCCTTTATTTCCCTCGCCCGTGGTAGACGGAGCTGCGTGGCGCAGGCATAATGGGAGCCACCTTACCCATTTCCTTTCCTCACAGCAGGCACTATCAATTGATGGGGGCTGCACTATAGCAGACACGACTTATCAAGCACCATTCGCGCTAGCTCACACATATGGTTCATAGTGGCAGACACTGTTAACAACCATATACGTGCCACAGGTTTAACCGTCGCCCCTGGCAGGCAGTGCTAATCAATCAAAATGTTAACCATCTCTCCTCTGTCCCTTGCCCCCATCAGACAGTGCCGGTTGATTCTGATGTTCCTGTCTCCTGGTCCAAGGGCTCACCTGTGCCCTTCACCTGGAAGTCAGTGCTAATCAATCAAAATGTTAACCATCTCTCCTCTGTCCCTTGCCCCCATCAGACAGTGCCGGTTGATTCTGATGTTCCTGTCTCCTGGTCCAAGGGCTCACCTGTGCCCTTCACCTGGAAGTCAGTGCTAATCAATCAAAATGTTAACCATCTCTCCTCTGTCCCTTGCCCCCATCAGACAGTGCCGGTTGATTCTGATGTTCCTGTCTCCTGGTCCAAGGGCTCACCTGTGCCCTTCACCTGGAAGTCAGTGCTAATCAATCAAAATGTGAACCATCTCTCCTCTGTCCCTTGCCCCCATCAGACAGTGCCGGTTGATTCTGATGTCCCTGTCTCCGGGTCCAAGGGCTCACCTGTGCCCTTCACCTGGAAGTCAGTGCTAATCAATCAAAATGTTAACCATCTCTCCTCTGTCCCTTGCCCCCATCAGACAGTGCCGGCTGATTCTGATGTCCCCGTCTCCGGGTCCAAGGGCTCACCTGTGCCCTTCACCTGGAAGTCAGTGCTAATCAATCAAAATGTTAACCATCTCTCCTCTGTCCCTTGCCCCCATCAGACAGTGCCGGCTGATTCTGATGTCCTGTCTCCTGTTGATTCTGATGTCCCCGTCTCCGGGTCCAAGGGCTCACCTGTGCCCTTCACCTGGAAGTCAGTGCGGCGCTGCAGGGTGGATGGCAGCTCGTTCAACCGCAGGCTCAGCTGACGCTTGAAGGGTGAGTTCTTCTGGCTGAGCGCTGGGAACCCACGGAAAGAGCCCTGGCGGACCAGCTGCTCCAGAGGGGCATGGCGCCGGGGAATGGCGGCGGCAGTGGCGCCTGCAGCCACCGGGGTGCCTGCCTCCCCCTTCTCACCAGGGGATGTGGTCGCTGGCGTTGGGGACACATGCCCAGGCTGGGCAGGGCCGGGAGCCACAGCGGGAGCCGCTGCTGCCTCTGCTGAAGACACAAGAGATGCTTTGTAGTCACCTCACTTAAGGCGCTGGAAACCAGGCCCCAAAGGCCTTTCTATAGTGCTGGGGATGGAACCCAGGGTACTGTGCATGGTAGCCAAGCATTCTATGCTAAGCTAGCTACACCCCAGCCCCTTATTGGGGGATTCTAGGCAGGGGCTCCACCACTGAGCCACACCCCAGCCCCTCACTGGGGATTCTAAGGCAGGGGCTCTACCACTGAGCCACACCCCAGCCCCTCACTGGGGGATTCTAGGCAGGGGCTCTACCACTGAGCCACACCCCAGCCCCTCACTGGGGATTCTAAGGCAGTCCCCCTACCACTGAGCTACAATCCAGCCCCATCTGGTCCTCTTGGTCATTCCCCAGAGCTACCTTGTCACCTCACACATCCTGTCCCCAAGACCTTGAAAAGTTCATGATTTGCACCCACGCCAAGATCACTTCCTCAGGAGGCCAGTGGGAAATTGTCCTCCTTCCTATCTGCTCTGCCTCCCTCAGCTGCTCTCAGACCCCTCCCCCTTTCCTGTTCATTTACATTTACTGGGTACACAAAGGACTGTGAGACTTTGCCCCAGGAGCCTTGCAAATGTTAACTTATCACCTTTACGCAACCACTCACACATAGCAACCCCTCACGAATATCGAATATCCCCATTTTACTAATATGAAAACAGAGGTGGCTAATAAAGTCACAGGACTCCGGAGATTTCTGTAATTCCTGCAGTCTGGTCTGTCTTTCTCTGCTCCCCCTGCTCTGTGTCCCCATCTCCCACTATTCTGTCTACCTCAGGGATGCCCCCTCCTCCATGCTTCTTTTTCCAGCTGTGACCAGGGATTCTAGGCTCGGTGGCTCACATTATCCTTTCGGATCTGTCCTAATCCCTCAGCCTGGGTCCCCTCTACCCTTGAACTGGCCCCTGTCTTCGAGGAAACTTCGAACTCTTCATTTCAAAATGCAGGCTCTTCACGGGCAGGTACCTTTCCTCCCACAAACACACCCTGTCTGCCTTCCCAACAGCCTCACCACAGTTACTGTGGTGGCTGGGCCATTGCTTAGGGCTGCTTCTCCCTCCCATCTTCCCAGGAGAGGCTGGAAACAGGAAACCACCTCCCACTCTCACTGCTGTGTTACCACATGAAGTCGCCTGCCCTGTCTGGGATACCTCTCCCGGGCCGCCTTGAAAGGTCAGTTAAGCCATCACTGGACTCTGCTTCAGACAAGCAACTTTGTGTGTGTGTGGGGGGGGGGGACTCTGCCGCTAGGCTAGTGTGCTAAGTGCAAAAGGCGTGGCCTCAGGCTGGGCGTTGGCCCAGGAGCACAGTGTGAGCGGCTCAGCCCGGCAGACCTCTGGTTGTACACGCAGTGACACGCTTTCTAGGCACAGGGTCCCGAGAAATCAGAATCGCCTCTGCTACAGTTCTCTTTGCAAACTCAGAAGCTGCAAGAGGCACTGCCCCTGACAACACCCCGCGCCTTTTTAAAAAGCTCTCCTTGAGGGGGCTGGAGAGACGGCTCAGGGGTTAAGAGCACTGGCTGTTCTTCCAGAGGTCCTGAGTTCAAGTCCCAGCAACAACATGGTGGCTCACGACCATCTGTAATGAGATCTGGTGCCCTCTTCTGGCCTGTAGGGACACATGCAGGCAGAACACTGTATACATAATAAAGACATCTGTAAAGAAAAATGTCCTCTTTTGAATCTTTATTTTTATTCTGTGAGCATGGGTGTTTTGCTTACATATGTCTGTGCACACGTGTGCAGTGCCTTCGGAGGCCAGAGGAGGGTGTTGGGCCTCCTGGGAGTAGAGTTATAGATGGTTGTGAACGTGTGTGTACACGCGTGGGCGTGCGCGTGCGCATATAAATCACGCATGTTGTAAATCAAACCTGGGTCCTAGAGATGGTGGCTACAATAAGAGCCTAGTTTCTATGTGTTTTTGAGACAGGGTCTCTCTATGCATCTCCTGGCTGGCCTGAAACTCACAGAGACACTGCCTGCCTTGCTTCTGAGTGATGGGATTAAAGGCAAATGCCACCATGCCAACCGCTTTACTGAAGCCCTGAGGTGGGTGACGTAATGTGCTGTGGAGAACGCCGCTCAGGCTAGCACCTAGAATACTGTCCCACAAATTGTCAAAATTGAGATTTGCCTGCAAGTGTAATCAGACTTTGCCGCAGGCGCCCTGCAGGGATGCCTAGGCGAACCCGTCGCACCTGTGCCGCTCTTTCTCCGAGTGTGCACAGCACCCACCTTTCTTCTTGTCCCCAGCCTCGCGCTCCGCAGGCCGGCCACCTCCTGACAGGCGGAAGGAGCCCTCTCGGGCGAAGCTGGTGCGACTGGCATCGAAGGCAGCTGTGACTCCACACTCCTTCTCCCGACGCTGCTTCCTCTCCAGGCAGGCGGCGAACGCGCAGCCCACGGCGTGGCTCAGCCTCTCGCCCTGCAGGAGAGGTGGCCTGGTTAGAAATGTCACACCAGGTTGGATGTCCGCAGCCACGGGACGGCAGCTGAATCCCTTCGCCTCTCTGGACCTGAGTGCTCATCTGCCAACCAGATGAGCAAAGCCTAGAGCCTGGAGCAGGGGTGCAGCTCAGTTAGAGGCCGAGCTACAGGTGCCACAGGTGCAGTGGTCCTGTTACGATGGGGGGGGAGAGGGGGACACAGCAAATGACTTGAGCTGGGGAATTTGGACCAGCCTGGACAGCACAGAGAGCCCTGCTCAAAAAACTCAAGACATGCCATTGTAGCACGGTCATTTAATTCCAGCACTTAGGAAGCAGGGACTGGCGGGTTTCTGAGTTCAAAGCCAGCCTGGTCTATGTAGTGAGTTCCAGAACAGACAGGGCTACACGGAGAAACCCTGTCTCAAAAACCAAACAAACAAAATGGAGAATCAAGAAAAGCAGATGAAAGAGACGAGGAAAGATCTCCCATGCTGACCTCTGGCCTCGACAAGCACCCCACACATCCACAACCCCACACACAAATAAATATAACCACAGAGGCACAAGGCGCCTGTGCTGCAAATACAAGCCACTTCCGGAAAGGAGCCAAGGGCTGCCTAATACACAGAAAGCTGTCCTGTGTCCCTAGAACGGAAGACAACACAGCTAAAACAGCAATGTCCCCCAGGGAGCCGCAGTTAATGAACCCGCTGTGAAAACCCAATGGTGTCTTTGCACAAATGGAAAAGCTGGTCCTGAAATTCACATGGAATTCTGAGGGACCCGGGACAGTCCAGTCAACCTCAAAAATAAAGCAAATGCCAGAAGTGTGGCAGTGGATCTCTTCTGAGTTCGAGGCCAGCCTCGTCTATATAATGAGATTCCGTTTAAACAAACAAACAAACAAATAAACAATAGCAAAGAACCTAACTGAGCGACCAACCAACCAACCAACCAAACTAACCTAGAGAGAGAGAGAGAGAGAGAGAGAGAGAGAGAGAGAGACAGAGAACTAGGTAGCCCAGAGGGCCCTTTATTGCTCAGGGGGCTCTTATAGTCCCGAGTCTCCTGCCTCGAACCATGCCCAGATTCACTGTACAACTCAAAATGGCCAATTTTACATGTTTCACTTAAACATTTTTAAAAAGTTAAACTGAAGAAGTTTTAAGAATTCCATGATCAGGGCTGGAGAGATGGCTCAGTGGTTAAGAGCACTTCAAAAGGTCCTCAGTTCAATTCCCAGCAACCCCATGGTGGCTCACAACCATCTGTAATGAGATCTGGCGCCCTCTTCTGGCCTGCAGGCTTACATGGAGGCAGAATGTTGTATTCATAATAAATAAATGAATCTTTAAAAAAATAAAAAGAATTCCACGATCACTGTTTAAAATCTGCCGGACCTGGTGCTTTATGCCTGAAGACCCAGCACTTGTTCAAGGCTTTCTACATAGGAAGTTTGAGGCTAGCCTGGGCTACACCAGACTCTCATAAAACATCAAGTACAAGTCTGAGAGAGATGGCTCAGTTAGTCGTGGTGTGTGCTCTTCAGACACCAAGGGCCTGAGTTTGAATCCCTTGCACCCATAAAAAGCCAGGCTTGGCTCCATGTGACCCCAACGCTGAAGGGGGGCGACCAGCCGGTTCTGAGAGCCTAGCCAAAATGGAGACCCTGTGTCAAGGCAACAAGGAACAGAGGAATGGCATCATACTAGAAGGTCACAACCTTGCCCCAATGAGGTCTGAGTGCCTGTCCTCAAAAGCCAACTAAAAAAGCCAAACAGCAGGGAAAAACTGTGTTCCGTGTGGCCACATCGTAAGAAGGGGACTATGGGCCATGTGGAAAGCTGGCTGTGTATGATCACATGACTCTTGGAGAAGCCACTGCGGCTGTCCCCAGAGCAGGGATGCCACTCTGCCCAGCATCCCACACATAGCCAGGTGGCTCAACACTGAATACACACCACCAACCAGGCACAGGCAAGCACCATTTCCAAAAATAGCCACAGCAAATTTCTCACCCCATGCGCTCTTCCAAAACTTCTCAGTCCCTCATCAGAAGTGGAGGCTATGTCCTCCCCGCCCGCCCCCGCTTAACCTGGAAAGACCTCTGTGGCTCACTGAACACAGTCCCTTGGCACCAGGCTAGGTGACATCCAGACCATATCCAAAATGGCCACACGGCGGCTTCCTACTGGCAAACTCACGTTCAGTCACTTCCCCTCGCTTTAGTCTTTGGTCTTCCTGTGCAGTCCAGGCTGGAAAGATTTAGGGAGGGTGCTCTGAGAGTTGGGGGGAGGGGGCTGTCTGCGATGTAACAGCTCCCGGGGCATAATGAAATAAGAGAGACTGGAGCCCGCACGCCCCAGCTTGGTCTCCTTCAAACCCTTTCTTTTCTTCTTTTAATGGTTTTTAAGACAGGGTTTCCTCAATGTAAGCAGTCCTGGCTGTCACTGGAACTCACTCTGTAGACCAGGTTGGCCTAGAACTTATAGAGACCCGCCTGCCTCTGCCTCCCAAGTACTTGGATTAAAGGAGTACACCACCAGTGTCCGACTCAAATTCTTAAAAACTCTAGAGAAAGGACCAGCAAGATGGCTCAGTGGGTAAAAGACTTGGCATGAAGGCCAATGACCTGAGTTCGATCCCCAGAACCCACATGGTAGGAAGAGAGAAACGACTTCTGGAAGTTATCCTCTGATGATCACATGCACTGTGATCCACGTGTACTCTGCATACACACTCTCACATACACACACACACACACACACACACACACACACACACATACACACAAAGAAATAAGTTTAATTGTAAGCCACAGAATTTCAGAGCAATCTGTTACACAGCAAGTGGACAACCGATATAACTACCACACTCTCCTCCCACCAAACACAAGGAATAAAACAAAACACTAATTTTTAAAAACATGTATCGTGTGCGTGCGTGCGTGCGTGCGTGCGTGCGTGCGTGCGTGCGTGTGTGTGTGTGTGTGTGTGTGTGTGTGTGTGTGTGTGTCTGTAGGTCAGAGGACAATATGTGGGAGCTGGTTTTCTCCTTCCACATCCTGGGGACTGACCTCAAGAGCCAGGCTTAGCAGCAAGTGCCCTTATCCACCATGCCCTCTCTTGGGTCCCAAATAAATCTTTATGCATTTGGTTTTTGTTGTTTGTTTGTTGTGGGTTTTGTTTTGCTTTTGATACATGGTCTCTGTAGCTCTGGATGGCATGGAATTCAATATGCAGGCCAGGGTAGCCTTGAACTCACAGGGATCCATTGCTTCTTCCCTGCAAGTACAGGGATTAAAGGTGTGCACTGTCACCCCAGCCTACCTTAAAAAAAAAGATTTTTATTTAATGTTTGTGTGTATGGTAGTTTTCTGCATCTACGTAAGTACACTGTGCGCATGCCTGGTGTGTACAGAGGCTAGAAGAGGGTACCAGATGCCCTGGCTGGAGTGGTGGATGGTTGTACGCTGCGGTGTGGGTGGCAGGAATGAAATCCTGGCACTCTGCGAGATCAACAAGTGCTCTTAATTGCTGAGCCATCCCTCCTGACCCCCCAAAATAGCTTTAAAAATTAAATAAATAATTCAGAGAAAAGAAAAGAACCACAGGCCAAATATACTGAGGCTGAAGGAACCCTCACAATGGACACTGAGTAGGCCCCAGGGAGCCTCCTGGGGCAAAAACCAGCCTTGACCACAGTGTGGCTGACCAGAAGCTAAAGTGTGTGGGGCTGCAGAGCGTGAGGGTGGATGCCTTCTGTAACCCTAACGTTCATGGTTAGGAGCCTTGGCTGCTTTGCTGAGGACCTGGGTTCAGTTCCCAGCACCCATATCAGGCAGCTCACTACTGCCTGTGACTCCAGTTCCAGAAATCTGACACCCTCTTCTGCCCTCTACGGGTATCTGCATGCACATACACATACAATCAAGCATGCACACATACAATAATACCAGAACTGTTAAGAGGTCGATAGTAACCAAGGTTTCCCTTGATGCTTGGTGTGGCCCTAGCTGTCCTGGAACTCACTCTGTAGACCAGGCTGGCCTCGAACTCACAGAGATCGACCTGCCTCTGTCTGCTTCCTGAGTGCCGGGATTAAAGGTGAGCGCCACCACCACACTTCTTTCTTAGGATGAGAGGGCCAGGTACAGCGAGGCCCAGGACTTGTCCCAGGGGCATGCAGAGTGAAGGAGAGAACCCCAGCAGCTTGCGGTGCTCACCGAGTCCTTGAGCGCCAGGAAGCAGTGGCAGATCCAGCGGCGTGTGGTGCCGTCACGGCATATGTAGGAGAAAGCCTTGTCCAGGTTGCGGTCAGGCGCGCAGAAGGACACCTTCTCGATGGTCTGGTCTACAAGCAGGTCCTAGGAAGGGTTGAGGAGGCCGGCATTGTAAACGACACAATGTCACCCCGAATCAAATGTCACGGAGAAAGCCACGGGCCAGCCCGCCCCAGCGTCTTCATTCAGCCTATCAGATCCACCTGAGATGGGGGAGACAGCCTAGAGGCACAGCCAGCCTGGCTATGAGGACAAAGACTCCACTGGAGGGCTGCAGGAGCCAGGCAGTGCCTTTTAATCCAGCCGATGGCAGAGTTTCTGGAATAATTGATTGGACAAGAAGGCAAAGGAGCAGCCAATGCTAAGGCGACTCAACACTCCCAGCATGCCCTGGGCACTTCCTGGAAGGGGGTCTCCAGGCTTGAGTCAGGGGAGGCAAAGGGCCTAGGGCTCAGGTGATAATCAATGACACAGCTGTTTGCCTAGCTGCACAAGGACCTGGTTCTACACTCCTCATCCTCCTGCCTCAGAAAAAGCCCCACACCCTGGATCCTGGGGGTCTTGTCTAAACACAAAACAGGGCTGGGTTGTGATTGGGTGGTAGAGCACTTGCCTAACACGTAGGAAGCCCTGGGCTGCATCCCAGCTCTGCAGGAACCAGGCATGGTGATGAACACCTCACCCCAGCACTTGGGAGGTATAGGCAAGAGGACCGTAAGTTCAAGGCCATCTTTGGCAAAACTGAGTTTGAGCCAGACCCTGCCTCAATTAAAACAAAAACCCAAAACATGTAACCACCCACATTTGTTGATATGCCAAGCTTTGTTTTTCCTCCAGCATTAAGCCCAGGCTGGCCTTAGATCTGTAATCCTCCTGCCTCAACTTCCCTAGGAGTAGAATCACACACCACCACACCCCAGCTCCCAGCAGAAGTGGTTTTGGTCTCCCCCACTTCTCCATTGTGTGTGGGGGTCCTGTGTGTGTGCACAAGCATATGCAGGGCCAGGGCC
This sequence comes from Cricetiscus sungorus, assembly GCA_030556225.1. Classification (NCBI taxonomy): domain Eukaryota; kingdom Metazoa; phylum Chordata; class Mammalia; order Rodentia; family Cricetidae; genus Cricetiscus; species Cricetiscus sungorus. The sequence continues at coordinate 2,145,181 of JANBXA010000303.1, forward strand.
AAGACTGGTAAAGCATCCTCAGCCAATCACCTTCGTCGAGACAGGGTCTCTTAGTCAAACCCAGAGCTCACTGATTTGGCTAGCCTGCCAGCTCTGGAGATTTTCTGAGGTTGGAATTAGAGGGGGGACACTAGGAGTCACGTGGGTTTCTGGGAATCCGAACTCTCTTCCTCATGCCACCGTAGCAAGTGCTTTAACCATCACCGTAGTCCTGCCAGCCCGATTTTACACAGAGACTTTCTGATTTGATTTGGTGACAGGGTCTATTATCAGCCCTATTTTTTTTTTTTTAAAGATGGGGCCATGGGAGTCCAGAGGGGTTAAATCTTGTGCCCATGGTTTCTCAGTTGGTGAGGGGGTGGCTGGGATTGGTTCCGAGGTGGCTGCTTCAGTTGGTGTACTCACCCACCCACTCCGCATACCAGCTCTCAAATAACCACAGCTCTCATGCCTGAATTAGGACTACGCAGTCAGCCAAGCTGATGGAGGAACACACGGCTGAGTCTAGAAGGTTCTAGAGGAACAGCCATGGCGGGTGGGAGGCCTCCCCCACCCCAGCACAGCCCTCCTACCTTGGTTTTGTCATCCACCACTCGGAGCCCGTCAGCTGACACCCACAGGACAGACTTCACGGGCTTCCGGCCCATCTGGGATGCGGGCAGGGAACAGAGGGGCCTGGTCAGGATTACCTCTCCGGTCTGCTCTTGTCCCCTCCCGCGATGGGGCCCAGCCCCTCACTCACCGCCTTCAGCTTCTTCACAGCACCTTCACAGACATGCATCCCGCGGGACTCCTCTACCTCCACGTGGCCCAGGTACTTGGGTGGGGGGAGGGGGAGGGGAAGGAAACGAGCAGTAGTCGATCACTGTATCACTGAGCCTCCCGCAGCTCCCGGCTCATCAGACGCATTCATTCATTCTGCACCTCCAATCCAGTTCACCTGTCGCTGAGCTTTCACACCCCACTCTTGGCCTCCTGAGGGCCAGCATGCTCCTGTGTGCCCCAGGACACGATGGAGGAGGCCACAGGGCTGCCCTATGGCCCCTGATATCACCTGCACTTCCTGAGCCTGCCACATGAACCCCACATTTTGTGTCCACTTCTAGGGAAGAGAAAACCAGGCTGAGAACCTGATGTAGTGTCTTGGATGAAAAGGGGGATAGGCTGAACCCCACAGCTCAGGCCCAGAATCCAATCATCTCCCGGGGAGAGTGGAATATGTTATAAACCAGAATTCCCAGGACAGGAAAAGAGCCCCACAAATGTTATCTTCTATGAACCTCTGAAGAATTCGGTGACAACTCTCTACCCCTCAGAATTATCCCCCAAGTAATATCTGGCATAAGACAGAATGTGTTAAGTGTGCTGTCAGTGGAGGGGGGGTGGTAGGAGGATCTTGAGTTCAGGCCAGCTTAGGCTACAGAGTAAGTTCAAGGCCAGCTAGGACAGCTTCATGAGACAGAGTCTGGAAAGAAGGAGGGTGTGTGTGTGTGTGTGTGTGTGTGTGTGTGTGTGTGTGTATAGTTCAGTGGCTACAGTGCCTACCTACACACAGGGCCTCAAGGTCCAATTCTACAAACGTGATTGGGGCACATTCTAGGACTGCAGGCAAGTGCCACCATGCAAGTGTGTTTTAATCCTAACATTATGGAAGGTCTGGAGGTCACAGTCACACAGCCCTAAGTACAAATCTCATAGCAATGGGCTTTTGACGATTTTGCCCAGTGCCCCAGGACCGGAAGACACGCAGCAGACAGAAAACAGGCGACCTAGTCTACCACCCACCCTGTGCACTCACCCTAACAGGGAAGCTGCACGTGCCCTTGCGTACCGCATCCTCGTCTGCCTGCCACTGGTGTGGCCGCGATGCCTCGGGCACATAGGCTGGCTTCCTCCGCCGCAGACTCTGCCTTAACTTGTTCATGGTGCCTGCCCCGTCTAGCGACATAGGACAGGGGTATGGGTCAAAGATGGAGGTCAAGGTATGGAGATGAGGTTACACAGCACGAAGGGCTTGCTGGGTGAGCAGGTGTGATGAGCAGCTCTACTCCGCGGATATCGGTAATGTAGAAGGTCCCAGCGTTGTGCGTTCAGAGCTGCGGGGACATGCGCCAAGGGACATGGGGGTCTGGGTAGGTGGGAATCACAGGTCATGGGCATTAGGGGTTCAGAGATCCAAAGAATGAGAGGTCAGGGTACAATAGTTTGAGGGCTAGGGGTCAAGGGTCATAATGTCAGGGGTGTTGAGGATGTGAGGGTCAGTGAAGAAGGTGACGAGAGGTAAAAACGTGTAGCTAGGTAGTAGAGCACTTGCCTATCAGGCAAGGTCAGAGCTTCAACTCCAAGTTCAAGGGAAAAAGGAGAGAGACAGGAAAGGAGAGGGAGAGGGAGGGAGGGAGAGAGAGAGAGAGAGAGAGAGAGAGAGAGAGAGAGAGAGAGAGAGAGAGAGAGAGAGGAGAGAATGTAACATATGTACAGGTCTCTATGACAACTGAGTGCAGAGGAAGCCAGGCCTCAGGGGTGGTATGTGCTTCTAACAGTCAGGGGTCGTGTGCATTCGCGAGGCTGGCTGTATAAAGACTCCTTATGAGAATGATTGTTCCTGTGTCTTTGTGCACTGGCTGCAAGGGACTCTGCATCCCCAAGAGTGGTTGTTATCTGTGAGCACGCATCTCTGGAGATTTCTGCTGGAGGGCATTCGTGTCTGAGTGGCCACGCACGTGTGCTGGGGCATGCTCGGTGTCTCTGTACGGTTACTGTCTGTGAGAGCTTGTATTTTGTGTGCACGCTGCCTTGGATGGATCGTTGGTCCTGAAGGGGTGCATCCATGACTGCTTTCCACGGAGCAATGTTTCTATGAGGGTGTGGCCATTGTCCTTTAGAGGGCAGCTGCTGATGAGATTTATGTAGGTGGCTTTGGGTGAGGGTGTTAATGCTTTTATTTGCCTCTCAACCAGGCCACTCCATGTCTGCTGGATGATAAGAAAGCCTATTTGATGTTCTGCTATCTACTACTCGATATTTACTGTTGTACTTTTGCTTACGATATACTTAATAAACTCACTCACTCAAAAACCCAAAGCGGGGATGTCCCAGGTCCTTCTCCAGGCTGATGGTATGTTTGTAAAGCAATGATGTGTCTGTCCGTGAGGGTGTGTGGCTGGATTGAGATCGTGGCCATGGGTGTGCTTTCTGGACTAAGAGCGCTGAGTACTATTTGTGAGGGTGTGAGCAAAGCGTGGCCCTTTTGGGGTTCACAGGTGCTGTGTGTGAGGCTGTTGGTCTACAGAAGCTCTACAGCTGGTCTACAGCTGCCAGGCTGAAATCATAACTCGGCTGATAAAGTGTTTGCCTGACATGCAGGAAGCCCTGTGTTCTAGCTCCAGCACTGCATAAACGGGGCTAGGTGGCCCAAGCCTTCAGTTCTAGCACTTAAGAGAATTGAAGGCAGGAGAACCAGTTCAAGGCCACCATTGGTAATGTAGTGAGTTCAAAGCCAGCCTGAGATAAAGAGACACTGCTGTCTGGATGTGTACACACTGGATGGCGACTGTCAATGCGTAGCTCTTTCTTCTTCCTCTTATGTCTCCTTTTCAACCACATCTTTGGTGGGAGATGTCGTTCTGTACATGTGTTTCTCTTATTGGTTAATGAATAAAGCACTGTTGGCCAATAGGAAAGCAAGGTAGGCCGAACTAGGAGACAAGGAGGAGAGAGGAAGAAGAAGGGAGGAGACTCAAAATGTAGGACCGTGAGAGAATACCGGACCCTCTCGCCAGTAAGATAAGACCAGGTGGAAACACTTAGATGAATAGAAATGGGTTACTATTTAAGACAGAGCCAGCCAATAAGAAATGCTAGAAACAGGCCAATAGCATGATATCTAATACAGCGTATCTGTGTGTTATTTGGGGCTAGCATGGCACTGGGACCAGGCTGGCGGGAAAACATACTCGTAACACATCTTACTATGTACCCCCGGCTGGCCTAGAAGTTGCTATGTAGACCAGACTGATGACAGACTCGGAGAGTGCCACCTTCCTCTGCCTCCTGGCTGTTGGGATTATGAGCAAGCACCACCATCTTACAGCTTTAGAGATGGGTCTCGTGTAGCCCACGCTAGGCTCAGGCTTGCTATGTAGCTGAAGCTGGACTTGAACTCCTGACCCTCCAGCCTGGAATTTTAGGCCCTCACCGATCATATCTGGCCATGCATATCTTTTGAGTGTGTTTCTAAGAATGGGTGTAGAGGGGCTGGAGAGATGGTTCAGAGGTAAAGAATACTGGCTGTTCTTTCAGAGGTCCTGAGTTCAAGTCCCAGCACCCACATGGTGGCTCACAACCATCTGTAATGAGATCTGGTGCCCTTTTCATGCAGACTTGCACGAAGGCAGAACATTGCATACAAAAAAAGAATGTGTGTAGAGTGCCGGTAGTTGCCTGTGTGTGTCCGGGAGGGTCTGTGATGTGTGCACATGAACATGCCTGTGTGTTAGTGTGATTAAGCAGCCACTTAGTGAACCTGGCAGTGTGCTTGTGACTGCATTTGACAAGCATGTGGCAAGCAACTGTGTGTGCAGGCTGAAGTAGCAATCTGTGGACGTGTGAGGGTCTGCAAGAGTTTAATCTGTACACAATCGCTGCCTGTGGGAGGCTTTGGTGTCCGTAGGTGAGAGTTTAGGATGTGTGTCTGTGACCGTGGGGACTTTGACGGACACTGAGTATGCAATGAAACCTATGTGACAGAGGTTGGCAGCTCCTCTGGTCACACTAGTCACAACCATGATCCACGTCTGATATAAACCCTGTCCTTTGTCAAGCCGGTCACTCACCTGACTCCGTCCTGAAGGTTTCAGGGGGCCCCGAGGCCCCACAGGGGGCTGGGGACAAATGCTGGTCAGGTCTCCTGGGTCCACCCTGCTCAAAGGAGTGAGAAGATGAGAAGTTTGTTGAGGGGGATTCAGTCCCCTACTCAGCCCCCACCTTGGACTTTAGGCAACCCCCTCCATCTCAGGCTCCCTAGTAAGAACCCTAGTAGTCATAGCAACTGTTACTAGGGAGACCAGCCACCTAGTTCGAAGGGCCCAGGAAGGAGTAGGTGTGTTGGGGGACACTGATGGGTCCCTCAGTACCCAAGGGGATGATGTGAAGTGAGTGGCTTTGCCCTCTAGCGTCACGTCCAGGGCTATACACAAACATGCAGCCACACACACCTGGCATCCAACAGTTTTCTTAGTGCTTGGTCACAACTCGGCATACTTTACGACACAACATAATGGCTGTGAACCTCAGGTCGTAAGATACAACTGTCACTAACATCTGGCCACATGTTTGTGTTCACCAGCAGGCACAGCTCTGCCATGGCATTTGCCCACGTGCATGCACGTACCCGAGCCCACCACAGGCACCTGCTCACATCAACAACTGATACTACTCACTCATTTTCTTAGCTGTGTACAATGAGCTGAGCCAGGAACACACACACGCACACACACGCACGCACACCAGGTAGAAACACACACAGATCGGCCCAGTCACGCAGCTGTAGCTGCACAAGGCCATTCAACCTCAAACAGTGTCAGTTACATCAGCAGCCCTCTTTTGGTTCCACACACATTACTAGTGACATACCCACTTTTGGTCATCGCATCTATTACATACTCCCCTATGGCAACTGCTCTTATGTACAAACCACTCTATTTACAGCCACTCACTGCAAACACGGATGGCCACATCCCGAGCATTACAGACCGAGCCTATAATCAGCCAGAGGTCAAGGGACCCAAGGATGGACGCCCTCAGACAGCCACATGCATTCCTGAAACAGTTGTGTATGGAATCAGTCTGCCAATGGTGCCCAGCCATCTGTCATGCTGGTGTCCCATACACAGCAGCTCCATGTTACCCTATCACAGACAAACAGTCTCCACGAGGAGGCAACTCACTAGACAAGAATGTGGCTACATATGATCAGTCACTATGCACATGGACAGATAGACAAAGTCGCAGCTCCACTAATATTCAAAATGTCACACATAGAAACTTAACACACAGGTCAGTTCTCCATACAAGTACACAGCTGCGTGTACACATAAATGGCATGACCCAGTAGTATCATTTATAGCTGGCTTTACAGGGAAAACATGGTCCTAGACACAGCCATGTACACCATCACTTCATCACCAAATCACACAGACACATACATACATACATACATACATACATACATACATACACACTTTCATAGTCTAGAACACCAGCGTAGAGTCACCCAGGGTCACAGACAACTGGGTCACACACACACAGGCATACACAGAGGAATAGAAACTTGTCACCTACACACACACCCCAGTGTACACAGGCAACAGCCATAGCTTGAGCCCCACACCATTAACCTTTCAGAACAGGCAAGAGTTTCAGATATTTGCAATTCAAATCACACATAGGAGGCTTCGGTACATACATACTCAGTGTCACACAGCTAGGTGGAGAGCCATTTATGCAACCCCAGGCACATACGCAGACCTGCTAGGGACAGGCCACTGTCAAACACACTGCCATCCCACAAACCCAGTTACACACCCCAAGTTGCACCGAACGCAATGTCACTCATATGTACAAAATCCGTTAGACATAAGCACAACATTGAGCCACATATGGCCACCGTCACAATTCTACTTACACACTGTCACAACTCCACCCACATCTTCAGTCAGCCACACATACATCCAAACCCAACACGGATATTGACACTTAACCAAGGTACACACACACAGACACACACACAGGGTCACAAAAGGCATAACCACAGACACAACCTCCCAACCACAACCATACATCCATCTAAACACAGTCTAAAAAGTCAAGGAGCCTGTACAGCGAGTAGCTGTTATTCACGTCCCCAGTCACACACTGGGGTACACACACACACACACACACACACACACAGGCACCACCACATCCAACAACAGCATGCAGATAAGACAACGTAGGATTCCTTATCCTTGCCAGCTGCAACGCGGGCGCACACAGCACGAACACACACACAGACTGTCACACAAACACCAGGTCACACTTCTAGCCCCCCCCCAATACCACACACAAAGCCGACGGTCACCACAGAGGCTGCAGACAGGTTTCCACCGGGTCTCTGGGGAGCCGCCCCCAGTCCAGGCTGAATCCTGGAGTCTGGGGGGTTAGGTCTGGCTAAGCTTTGTCTCCGGGTGGGGCCTCTCTTAGACAGCTGAGCAGCCCTAGGGACAAAGGGGGTGGCCTAGGAGACCAATGTCTTGAGACCCCTGACTAAGCATGGGGTGGAGGTGGGGGCAGGGGAATGCCTGAAATTCTCCTTATTTTATTCACGCTGGGGTGGAGTTCCAGACACAGGGACCTTGTTTTGAGAAGGGGATTTGCCTGGGACACCGCCCAAGGGCCCGGGGCGGGGCGGGGGGGGGCAGGCTGGATCCAGGACCCCTGGGAGTAGACAGTACTTGGACGAACACCCCCCTCCGCGCCCGATCCCCGCAGCCTTGGCCTTGGCAGCTCTAACCAGGGACCTCATCTTCAAGACCTCAATCGGGGCTGTTGTGCTCGAAGAACCCCCTGGCAGCAAGAGTACGGATTTTGTCTGGAATCGGCTCAGTTAAGGCCTTAGCTTGATAAAGGGAACTGTATCCCGGATCCTGACACCACACCTTGCCCAGGGAGTTATACCTAGAATTTATGTAGCCCTGTCCTTGATTTGGGGGGAATCCGTATTTCCAGGGCCTTCGCAGAGATGGCCTGTGCTGGAGACCCCAGCTTGGCAGGTTTAGGATTGCCGGGAGCCTGTTCCCGGACCCCCACCCAGGACCACCCTCTCCAGCCTTGGCATCTTCTTTCCATCCGGGCGCTGCTGCCGTCTCCCACCCTGCGCCACATCAGCAGCGGCGCCGCCCCCGGCCCGAGCCCCCCTCGCCCGCCCTTCTCACGCTGGCCGCCGCGCTGCGGGACATCCAGGGCCCGGGCGCCCCCGCCTCCCGCGGCCCCGGCTGGGCCCGGCTTCCCGAGTGCGGCTGCTGCTGTGGCGGCGGCGGCTCGGTCTGACGCGGGCCGGGCCCGGGGCCGGCGGCTGGTGCGGGATGCGAGCGCGCGAGCCAGCTCGGCTCCCCGGAGGATTCCGTTCCGGGGGCGGGGAGCATCCCTCCCTCGGCGCCCCGCCCTGGCCCCGCCCATTGGCCCGCCGCCTGCTGTATATGCAAAAGAGACCCCGCCTTCCCTCGGACCACGCCCACACGCAAATACTACCCCTTCTCCCTAAAGAGGCCGCCCCGCCCCGCCCCGCCCCTTGGCCTGGCCTTGCGGGAACCTGCACGCATCCCTGATGGACAGCCTCTCTGGTTCAGGCGCAGGTTCTGTTTCCTTCCGTAACCTCTGACCTCAGATCCCCTATGGTTCTGCTTCTGAAGAATTGCTTTGGGAGGCGCCTTGACGTCCTCAAATCTTGCTTAACCCCACGGTTCTCCCAGCCTGGCGGGGGCGGGCAGAAGCGGTGACGAGGCACTTTTTGCAGGCGAGGGGAGGGGGAAGGAACAGACCCCGGCATTCTGGAGGGAGATCACTCTGGCTTGCGGAGAGAAAGCATCGAGCTAGTTCTGAACTCTGCTGCACCCCCATCCCGGTCCTGTGGGTTTGGCAAAGCAGCTGGTAGGGGCATTAGGGCCCATTAGCAAAGGCGAGGTTGTCAGGAGGGCGCCTGAAGCTGGGGGTGGGGGCGAGTATGTATGATAGGGTACTTCTCAGCTGCCACAGCCCTTGGAGCAGGTGGTCAGCACGTGGGGGGGGAGGAGGTTCCCCGCAACAGATGGTCCTAGACAAGAAGGGGGGGGTCTGGCCATCTGCACCTGGAGCCGCCTGTGAGCTCCTCCCTCTTAGCACAGAGAGAAAGGAGCTGGGGGAAGGGAAAGGGTGCCTTTATTTGGAGAGAAGTATCAGCACCCACCCACCCCCATCCATACACAGGCTGGAACCCCGGAAGAAGGCAGCTGGTAGAGGGAGGGAGGCAAAGGTGAGGACCGCCTCCAACAGCCAGCATCTCCCCTTTCTTCTGCGGATCCTGGAAGACCTGGGGGGGTGGGGCGCCCCCTCCAGATGACAGTGGGTGGACCCCATGAAAGGGCCAAGGGCTCACTTAGATGATGGCAGGAATTTGCTGACTCCCAGCTTTAGAAATCCAGGATGCCCACTTTGGATCATGGAACTAACTCCAGGGGCCCGAAGATCTAAGGCAAGAAACTAGTCTCTGGAACCAGGACAAAGGGGGAGGGGGACAAGAAGAGGCAGAGCAGAGGACCGCCCCCGCTGTGGAGCTGGTATCCCCAGATGGAGTCTGTCATGGTGGGGTCAGCAGGGAGGTCCTTCCAGTCAGGAGGCTGCTGGCAGAGGCAGTGCCTGGCGACTGGCCCAGTAACGGTGGTAGGTGTCTTGGAAGAGGTCCCGGCAGGCGATGTGGGCGTGGAGTCGAGCACAGGCTAAGAAAGCCCCAGCCAGCTTGCGGTGTAGGGCGTAGGTCTCCTCAGGTGGTGGGCGCAGCCGGTGCCGAAGCAACACCGGGATGAGACCCTGTATTCGGCGAGCCGTCTCTCCAGCCCCGAAATCGTAGGGACCCGAGGCAGCAAAGGGCTCCCCCAGGATCATCACTGCCTCCACGTGGGCGTCAGAGAATGCCTAGGGTGGGGATGGCAGATGCATTCAGACGGACATAATGTCCTCTGATTACTTCAGGAGAGGCAAACTGCAGGGCTGGGGCGTGACTCACTGGTAGAGCTTGCCTAGAATCCACCAGTGAGGGGCTGGGGGCGGAGCGGGGCTCAGTGGCGGAAGACTTGCACTGCTAGCCCAAGATCCCCTAAGTGACCAAAGATCCACAACACCCCCAGCCACTCTCAAAGAGACCCGGCTTCCTACAGACAAGTAGTCTTTCTACTCCTCAAACCCAGGATCCTCAGAATAGATATACAGTAACCCCCTCCTTAGTAGCCACACCCTCCAGTCCACCCCGGGGCTCTCGTGTATTCAGTTACCCTACTCCCCTGGGATAGAAATGCAGTCTCTACTTCCCTGCCCCCCCCCCCATCCTTCTCCAGTTGCTCAGTAGAGCAAGGCAGCTCCCACATCCTCCCAAGACACTAGCCCCTAAAGAAAACGCAGCCCCTCTGCTCAGCGGCAACCAACCTTAGTTTCAAAGCCTGTGAGGAATTTGAGATCCTGGGATTTCTTCAGGACCCGATCTCTGTCTCCATCAGCAGCAGCCTTCACCACCTGGGGCGTCAGAGGACCGGACCAGTGAGGTCAAGGGTCAAGGGAGGATTGGGGTTTCATTTCTGTTTGGGGGCAGGGTCTGACATAGCCTACATGTATTCAACTCCTGCAACAGAGGATAACTATTAACTCCTGACCCTCTGTGCCCCACTTGCAGGAGCTGGAGGATTATGGGTCTGCACCATCACATCAGGCAAAAAGCGAGGTCCAATATAAGAGGAAACACCAGCCAGAGGGGTATAGCAGTGCACACCTACAATCCTAGTATCAGGAGGCATGAGTTCAAAGCCAGCCTGGATTACCAGGTAACACTGAAAAAGGAGAGGAAGCTAGGGACAGAGTGGAGAGGGGTATCCTGGATCCACCTCCATTTTCAGTGGCCTGGGCACACCCTTTCCTAGCAGCTTCCCCTCCCCACTTTGCCCCTGCTGGATCTCCCTCAAGACTGGGGAGAGAGCCTGAGGGTGGAAATGGTCAGGGACCTGTCACCCATTAAGAATGCAGAACTGTCTGGAAGCCACCACCATGAGTGGCACGGTGTCACATCTGTTGACGGGTCTAGGCACTAGACAAGATAGGAACTGTGTCTGAGGTTGCCAGAGGGCCATCACCCCCAGCGGATTTGAACCCTCTGGGTGTAGGGATTTCAGATGGGTCCAGGTGCACTCAGCATGAGACATGGCACCCAGGATGCCCCTAGTTAGCCTTGGGCGGGGCTAAGTTCCTGTCTAGTCCTGTAGAAAGAGACCCCGAGCACCTGAACCAGTTCCTGGGGTTTAGAGAACTCTAGGCCTCTGCTTTCTCATCTGTTAAATGGGGGTGAGGAGCTTTGACTCCTCCTGGGATGCCTGTATGGAGCTCAGTACTGTGTCTACAAATGGGGTCTACTCTTGCTGTCACTGGCTGTCCCTGGGCCCCTGCGCAGAAGAGCTGGGCTCAGAGCAGTGAGGGGAGCGTGTCCAGCCCACTGCACTGGGAAGGGATGAATCTAGTCATTCGGTTGGAGCTCCCCCTACCGGTGGCTGTCTGGCCATCTGTTAGTTAGGGTTCGATTTAAATGTACTGATTTTCTTTTTAAGATAGCTCAGCCGCTAAAGGCACTGATAAGCCTGATGACCCAAATTTGATCCTCAGGCTCCACATAGTGGAAAGAGAACTGATTCCAACAGCTTTTCCTCTGGCCTCCTCATGTATGCATGCAGGCAGGGTGTGTGTGTGTGTGTGTGTGTGTGTGTGAGTGTGTGTGTGTGTGTGTGTGTGTGTGTGTGTGTGTGCGCGCGTGCCCATAAGAAATGGGGCTTCAGGTGCTCAGGGAGGCCTTGGCTTTTCTCTCAAATGGCCTGTGTGTGCGGGTGTGTGTGGGTGTGTGCAGGTGGGCAGGTGTGTGGGGTGCTGGTATGTGTCACCTGCGCTTCCTTGTCAGCAGTCAGGGGTGGCCTTAACAGTTGTCAGGCCAGAGTCTTTGGCCTTGTCTCCGTCACCTTTCTCCTCTGTCTTCCAGACTATTAGCACCCACGGCCCTATGTCCACTAGGTCCCCCCAGCCAGCCTCTCCGTAACATCTCACAGCCCCCATGGGCTCAGCCTCCAGTCTTGGAGCCTACTTGCTATTCAGAAGGAGCTCTCAACTCTACGGTTCCTCCCTGCTAAGTGCTTTCTGAAGCCGCTCAGGAGATAGAGGGCCTACTGCAAAGAGGCCTAGGACCCAATGTCCTTGGCCCTACCCAACCCCGCCTGTCCAATCAGAACACGAGTTTCCCTTAGGGAAGGGCTTGCAGCCCTTGCGTGCTGAGCTGGGGCCTGGCGGTTTGAGCAGTCCCTGCAGGCTCATGTGTTTGAATACTTGGTTCTCGGTTGCTGGAGCCATTTGGGAAGGACTAGGAGGTGTGGTTTTGTTGGAGAAAGTATGAACTGGCTTTCAAGTTTCAAAAGCCCATACCAAGCATTTAACTTTATCTATGCTTCTTGCTTGTAGACCAATGTAAGCTCTCCGCTGCTGTTACAGTGCCATGCCTGCCCGCTGCCAAGCTCAAGCTCACAGACTCACTCTCTGAACCTGCAAGCAAGCCCCCAGTTATAAGCTGCCTTGGTCATGGTGTTTCTTCACAGCAATGGGACGGTAACTAAGACCCTGGGTCCTCTGTAAGACCAGCACGTGCTCGTGACTGCTGAGCCAGCTCCCATCTCTCCAGCCCCTACATGACCATCTCTGTTCACAAGGGCCGCCATGCAGAAAGGATCCCCTCAGTCCCTCCTTCGGTGATTTGAGAAGAATGGCCCTATAGGCTCATATATTTGAAACGCTTGGTCATCAGGTCAGGGACCGCTCTTTGAAAGGATTAGAAAAATTAAGATGCATGGCCTTAGCCAAGCACAGATGGTGGCACGCCTTTCATCCCAGCACTTGGGAGGCAGAGGCAGGCAGATCTCCATGAGTTCAAGGCCAGCCTGGTCTACAGAGCGAGTTTTAGGACAGCCAAGGCCACACAGAGAAACCCTGTTTTGGGGATGTAAAGATGGCTCAGTGGGTAAGAGCACTGGCTGCTCTTCCAGAGGTCCTGAGTTCAATTCCCAGCAGCCACATGGTGGCTCACTACCATCTACAGTGGGGTCTGAGGCCCTCTTATGGCATAAAGTTGTACATGCAGACAGAGCACTCATATACATACAATCTTTATTTAAAACCCTGTTTTGAACACTCCCCCTACAGAGATGTGGACTGTTTGGAGGAAGTATGTATGTCACAGGGTGGGTGGGTGTGGCCTTTGAGGCGCACACAGGCCCAGTCTCGCTCTGTGTCCCCCGTCTCTCCCTGTGCATCAGGGTGCAGCTCTCAGCCCCTCCTCCAGCTTCACACCTGCCCACCACCTGCTCCCTGCTGGGATCATAATAGACGAAGCTCCTGAAAGTAGGAAAGCCCCGTGAATGTCTTCCCGTGTAGCAGTTGCCGTAGCCATGGTGTCTTCACAGCAATAGCATGGTGGCTAGGCAACACTTGACCTTTGCACATTTATCTGGATATCCTTCAGCTTCTTCCTGATTGGTTCAAGGCATCCCTCAGCTCTCAGTTCAAAACCTCCTCCTCCAGGAAGCCTTCCCTGAATCCTCAATCTGGGACAGGTTCCTCTAGATTCTCACAGTACCCTCCATTTCCTCAGCCTAGCCCTGACTCCTCCGTGTCCTTAACTGCCCCACTACCGTTGGACACAGATGGTGAACTCTGTGATGGGGAGAAGTGGGGAGGGGCAGCTGTCGCCAGTACTGTCCAGAGGGCTGGGCACCAAGGGGATGTCAGAGAACGTCTGAGGAGGCAACCGATGCATGGGACCCTGAGTTGCATGTAGACAGCAGTGAGCTGGTCGCCTCTGCAGCCCCTGAGACTGAGTGACTCGGAAGGCAGAAAAGGAAGAGCCACCCAGGTGAGGAGTCATTCCCTGAGGAGCTACAGCTTCCTGTGAGGGGCAGCAAGGATGCCAGGACACTGGACAGGGCGGCCATCTCTGGCCCTTCTCTCAGAGAAGGGGGCTGAGCAAGGGCTGGGACATGGGCTCTGAACCCAGATCACCTGCGACCCACAGGCTTGCTGGGATTTGGGGCAATCGCTCTCTAAGCCTCAGTTACTTCACCTGTAAAATGGGGCTCAGAGTGGCCTGGCCGCTTTCAGACACTTCTTGGAATAATACTCAGTGAATAGTAGCTATTAGCTGCTACTACTATTACTATAATTACTCTGTACTCTGTAGCCCTGGCTGGTCTGGAACTCACAGAGATCCACTTGCCTCTGCCTCCTGGGATTAAAGGCGTGCGCCCCATCTGGTCTCTACGATTTATTCCTTTTGTTTCCTTTTTGAGGAACTGAGGGTCTAGGGAATTGTGAATACTAAGCGAGCATCCCGGCACTCAAACACCCAGAGTCTCTGGTAGACTTTAGGTGACTGCTCTCCCCCAGCCACGCCCCTCACCGGGGAGCCTAGGTAAGTGCTCTGCCGCTAAGCTACAGTCCTAGCCCTCTTTCTACTTTTTTGAGACAGGGTCTACTGAGTTGCCCAGACTGGCCTTGAACTCACTCTGTAGCATGGGCAGACCCTGAACTTGCAATCAATCATCTTTCCTTAGCCTCCTCAATAGCCACCAGGCCTGGTTTATTTATTATTTATTTTATCATATTTATTTATTTATTTTGGTTTTTCGAGGTAGGGTTTCTCTGTATTGCTTTGGAACTCGCTCTGTAGACCAGGCTGGCCTCCAACTCACAGAAATCTGCCTGCCTCTTCCTCCCAAGTGCTGGGATTAAAGGTGTGCGCCACCACTGCCTGGCTTTATTATTTCTTTTAAAGTTTAGTGAGTGTGTGTGTGTGTGTGTGTGTGTGTGTGTGTGTGTGTATGTGCACGCGCACATACGTGTGTGCGCACACGAGGGGTGTTGTGGCATGTGGGCGTACCACACACACGTGTGGAGGGTGTGAAGGATCAGCTCCCTCCCTTTACCATGTGGGTTCCATGAATCATAGTCAGGGCATCAGGCATGGCAGCTTTACTGTGAACCATCTAGAAGGCCCATATTTCTTAGTTCCAGTTCCCGCTTCCTCTTGCCCCGTCCTCGCTATCTAGCTTAACCCTTCGAAGCCCCACGGTTGGGTACTCACCTCAATGTAATGGTCTGTGAACTCTGTTCCAAATGCCCGGCTTGCACCAAAGTCCAGTAGAGTCACCTGCAACAACAGGTGGCAGGAATGTGGGGAAAGCTGAGACCCCACTTCACCTGAAGTAGCCGGGCTCACCTTCCCCTCCCCTGCAGCCCCACTCCAGCTGTGCGGTCACATCTCTAGACTCCCACTGGCGATTTCAGGCCACACACCCAGCCTCTCCTTTGTGGACATGAAGCCACATCCCCAGCCTCCCCTGGTGCTCTCTAGGCAGTGCTCCACCCCAGCCTCCCCTGGTGCTCTCTAGGCAGTGCTCCACCCCAGCTTCCCCTGGTGCTCTCTAGGGAGGTGCTCCACCCCAGCCTCCCCTGGTGCTCTCTAGGGAGGTGCTCCACCCCAGCCTCCCCTGGTGCTCTCTAGGGAGGTGCTCCACCCCAGCCTCCCCTGGTGCTCTCTAGGGAGGTGCTCCACCCCAGCCTCCCCCGGTGCTCTCTAGGCAGTGCTCCACCCCAGCCTCCCCCGGTGCTCTCTAGGCAGTGCTCCACCCCAGCCTCCCCGGTGCTCTCTAGGCAGTGCTCCACCCCAGCCTCCCCTGGTGCTCTCTAGAGAGGTGCTCCACCCCAGCCTCCCCTGGTGCTCTCTAGAGAGGTGCTCCACCCCAGCCTCCCCTGGTGCTCTCTAGAGAGGTGCTCCACCCCAGCCTCCCCTGGTGCTCTCTAGAGAGGTGCTCCACCCCAGCCTCCCCTGATGCTCTCTAGAGAGGTGCTCCACCCCAGCCTCCCCTGGTGCTCTCTAGAGAGGTGCTCCACCCCAGCCTCCCCTGGTGCTCTCTAGGGAGGTGCTCTAAGACTGAGCTTTATTTAGTGCTAGCCTTCGTTGGTTTTGTGAAACAGGATCGCACTGTAGTCTGGGCTGCCTCTGCTTCCTGAGTGCTGGGATTAAAGGTGTGCACCCTCACACCCAGCTTATTTGCCTCAGATACAAATCGTGTGCCATAAAGTAAGGAAGCGAACAAGACACCTGAAAAAGAAGTGACGCCCACAAGTCCTACTGCAGCTTGAAATGTGAATGCTACCCTCTCAGGTTTACCCCTCCTGCACCTGTAACCCCTGACCTGGCCCAGGGTTCTCACTTTCCTGAAACCAGTAAATAATTTCCTGATGACTGCAGAGATGGCTCAGCGGTTAAGAACACTTGTCGGCCTTTCAGAGGACTCAGGTTCCATTGCAGCACCCACATAGCTGTCTGTAACAGGGCCCCCTTCTGGCCTCCTCAGGTACTGCACACACGGTGCACAGTATACATGCAGGCAAAACACCCACACACATAAATTCTAAAACAATAATTTAAAATAAAAACTTTCATAAAATTCCCATGCATACCTTTTACACTCATATGTACATTAGAACATATCTAGTAATATTCCTCATGTTAAAGCTTTATATATGCAGAGAAGCCAGGCCTGGAGACAGGTGTCTGCAATTCCAGGTGAGGCAGAAGGGTTAGGACTTCAGCGTCCACCTGGGCTACATAGTGAGCCCCAGAAAAATCCCATAGTGTGTACTATAACTGTCCTGTTCTCTGCAGTTGGGGTCTAGATGGCTGGCAGTCATCATTAGCTCTGGTTCACTTATATTGTTAAAAGATTTATTGTACATGTATGCGTGTTCTGCCTGTATGTATTTCTGTGCATCTTTTGCGTGCCTGGGGTCACAGGGACAGACCCCTGGAACTGGAGTTACAGATGGTTCTGAGCGACAGTGTGGGTGCGGCCCATGCTCTTAACCACCGAGCCCCATCCCTCTGGCCCCATATTTTTGTATTTATGTATTTACTATGTATTATATTATTATGGTGCATGTGCGGAGGTCAGAGCACAGCCTGCTGGATCAGTCCTCTGCGTCCACCATGTGGGTCCCAAGGGTTGACCTGAGGGTCGGTAGACAGGTTCGGTAACAAGCATCTCTACCCACAGCGCCATCTCTTGGCGAAATTCTCTTTGCAGCAGCTAGCTGATGTACCCTGAGGAACCAACCTGGTGGCTGGAGGCATCGTACAGGAAGTTGGCCCAGTTGGGATCTGTCTGCATGAATCTGAACTCAAACAGCTCCCGCAGACACAGCCTCAGGAGCTGAAAGCAAATCTGAAGAGGGGAGGAGACATCTCAGTAAGGCGCCCTGCCTGGTCCTCCTGGCCAAGAGATAAAGTGTGAACCTGGCCCTTTCCCCTACCCATCCCACAAGGAGATGTACCTGATTCCGGATGTCCTGGCTCAGGCCCTGGCACTGGTCTAGAGGGATCCCCCCAGCCATCTCCATGCCCAGCACGCGTGCAGTGCACAGCTCCTGTACCACGGCTGGCACCCGGAAGAAGGGGTCGTCGGCCAAGAGCTTCCTGGGGCACAAAGAAGGCAGGAATGAGAGAGACGTCAAGCTTTGGAGCACAGAGGCTTGGCTTCAACCGGCTGCTTTACTGAGGCCCTTCAGGCATGCTGATCTAGGCTTTCCTTTCCTCCCCACTCCTCCGGCTTGGCTGTCTTGACTGACAGCCAATACCATGCCAGATCGGCATTTAACAGGCATTGTTGTACTGCCTAGTCTTTCAACTGTGTGTTGCTGGAGATCAAATTTCCACTTCCCCCCAACCAACCCTTCTCTGACTTCTGGTGACCCCATGGTGAGCTCAGAGGATTTGGTTCATGCATCACTTAAAAATAACTAGTTTAAGCCAGACAGTGGTGGCAGGCAAGCCTTTAATCCCAGCACAGGGGAGGCAGAAGCAGGCGGATCTCTGTGAGTTTGAGTCCAGCCTGGTCTACAGAGTGAGTATCAAGACAGGATCCATGGGCTGGAGAGATGGCTCAGAGGTTAAGAGCACTGACTGCTCTTCCAAAGGTCCTGGGTCCAATTCCCAGCAACCACATGGTGGCTCACAACCATCTTCTGTCATGAGGTCTGGTGCCCTCTTCTGGTATGTAGGCAAATAAGAAGACAGAACACTGTACATGCAATAAAAATAAGTAAGTAAGTAAATAAATAAATAAATAAATAAATAAATAGACAGGATCCAAAGCTACACAGAGAAACCTTGTCTGGAAAAACAAAAAACCAAAACCAAACCAACCAAACAAACATTAGTTTATGGCTAGTAAGATGCTTTATCCCAAAGCATATTGTAGTGATATAATTTATGGTTTATTAAAGTTTGCCTAAGGGTTCAGAAAGCAAAGCTGGCCACAAGCCATAGAGCCAGGCAGTGGTGGCACACACCTTTAATCCCAAGACTCAGGAGACAGGCAGACGGATCTCTCTGAGTTCAGGGTCACCACGGCCTACACAAGAGTGAAGAGTAACAGCTCACGCCTTTGGTCCCAGCACTTGGGATCACATGCCATTAATTCTAGTACTAGGAAGGTGGAGACAGGAGGGATATGGCAGGGCTAAGAAAGAAATATAAAGCAGGAGACAGGAACTCAGAGCTTTTGCCTCTGAGAATTCAGAGACAGGATCAGGTCTGAGGTTGAGGTGAGAGCTAGTGGCCGGCTGCTTTGCCTTTCTGAGCTTCAGCTTGATGCTTGAACCCCGATATCTGTCTCTGGGGTTTTATTTTTCATGTTACGGCATATGATCCCAGGGCTCACATATTCCGAACGTTGTCCTCTGACCCCCACATGCATGGTGTAGCATGTACACACAACACTAAGTGATACATACTACAAACTGTGTTTTAAAGTTTTTAAGTCTACGACTCTACAGCGAGGGTCGCTAGAGAACTCCAGTTACTTGAGGTAAGCCTTGGTCTTCTAAGCTGGACGTGGTAGTACATGGTGCCTGTAAACCTACCACTGGGGAGTGGAGGCAGGAGCTTAGGACTTCAAGGAGCATCTCTGACACAGAACAGCACGTCCCAGCTAAGCCAGGGCACATGATAGGGTGCTATTTCAAAAAGCAGGTAAGCAATCTGGAGGGGAAAAGGCTGGGGAGATGGTTCAGAGGTTAGGAGCACTGGCTGCTCTTCCTGGAGTCCTGAGTTCAATTCCCAGCAACCACATGGTGGCTCGCAATCATCTTGTAATGCCAGTTCCAGGGGAATCTGATGCCCTCTTCTGGCCTCTGTGGGAACTGCATGTACATGGTGAACAGACATACACACAAGTAAACACCTATACCCATAAAGTAAAAATAAATATAAATTACAAAAGAGAAAACTGTTGGGCAGTGGTGGTGCACACCTTTAATTCCAGCACTCGGGAGGCAGAGGCAGGTGGATCTCTGTGAGTTCAAGACCAGCTTGGTCTATACAGAGAATTCTAGGGCATATAAGGCCACACAAAGAACCCCTGTTTCAAAGAAGTAAATAATTTACAAATTTAAAACTTCGTACCATTCTGAAAAGTATGGTAAAATCCAACCTCATCCTGTGTGGAACATGAACCATTATGTATCCAGTATATGCATAGTACACATGGTATAAT
Organism: Cricetiscus sungorus; assembly: GCA_030556225.1. Taxonomy (NCBI): domain Eukaryota; kingdom Metazoa; phylum Chordata; class Mammalia; order Rodentia; family Cricetidae; genus Cricetiscus; species Cricetiscus sungorus. The sequence continues at coordinate 2,164,599 of JANBXA010000303.1, forward strand.
ACGCTTCCCTTCCAAGAATGCTTAGCCATTTCCGGGGGTTGACTGTAGCAATATTACAATGGCAGTGTTCAAATCACCTTTATTTTATGTAATAATGGTCCCAAAGCAAGAGCAGTAACGCCGGCATGTCAGGTATACCAATGGAAAGCACAGAATGCTTTTTCCTCTTTTCCTAACATGATTATTTTGTCTTTGTCTATTAGAATATATTATCATACACAATGGGCTCACTATGGCATTTTCATACACACACACATTATGTATTTCAGTCACCTCACTGTCACCTTCTCTTGTCCCTCCCACATACCACTGATCCCCCTTCACAACTTGTCTATAACTCCAAGATCTGACACATACAGGTAGGCAAGGCCACAAGAGACATAAAATAAAAATCAATTCAATTTTTAAAAAGGTGTGTGTGCTACCACATGCAGCTACACACACACACACACACACACACACAACACACACACACACACACACACACCACATCCATGGTAGTAGAAGGACAAGTTGTGGAGAATAGAAATCTTCCTAGGGACACTGGCATGTTGTAGCAGAAAAAACTGTCCCTAATCTGTACATCTGACTTCTTCATACATATGTACAGGGGGGAAAACCAGTCTATGCAGGATTGGAACTGACTGGGTTTCAGGCACCCACTAGGGGTGTCTAGCAAGCTGTCCCCTGTAGATGCAGGAGGATCCTATACTCTGAACAGCGGTAAATAAATTGAAGAATCCTATCCTGAAACAGATGTGGGGATGCATGCCTGTAACCTCAGCAACTGGAAGCCGGAAGCAAGAAGTATATGCGTGGTACATATACACTTCCCTCCCAAGTGTACCTAGCCATTTCAGCAGGTGGATGGATGCGATATTACAGTGGCATGGTCCCTGTCATATAATAGTCTGCCACTGAGACCTGGGTGTGGAGTACATGCTCAGAATCCTAGCATAAAGGTGGAGTTAAAGGGGAGCCTCAGCTACATAGGGAGTTTGAGGTTAGTCTGGGCTACATGGCATTCAAGCTCCCAAACAAAGAAGGGCCAGGAGATAGGTCCTCCAGTAAAATGCATGAGGATACAAGCTTTGTCACCAGACCCCAGGGGGGGATTACAACTGTAATCCCAGACATGGCGAAGCAGGAACAGGTAGGTCCCTGGGGCTCGATGGCCAGCCAGTCTAGCCTATGTGTCAAGTTCTCTGCCCCCCACATGTAGAGAGCCGCGAAGTGCCACGCCTTAAAGTGGTGCTGGCTTCCGCCTTACACCTTCCCGCTGGTGAAGGCTCTCTGGCGTAAAATGCCCTTATTTGGTTAAGTCTGTTCAGCCTGTCTGCTTCCGCATTAGAGTAGCCTATCTGCAGGGTCCACGTGGCTCACTGGGGTTGGTTAGCTCAAGGGTACTTAAGCCTGTGCAGGGGTCCCCCTGGCTCTGGCTCTCTCTCTCTCTCTCTCTCTCTCTCTCTCTCTCTCTCTCTCTCTCTCTCTCTCTCTCTCTCTCTCTCACCAGAAGCAACATGTTTCAAGGATCCTGATTAAAACTGCATGAAGAAGATCTACCCAAAGTCGCGTCTTCCTTGCTGGCGAGGGTCAGGAGCGTACACCCACATGCCTTGCACACACGAACACACATGTACATACATCACCTCCCCCCAAAATGACAAAAGTACTTCTTTGGTACTGGACAGTGCTGGAGGGGATGTATGGGTGACAGAGCCAGCCCCAGGCTAACAGAGGGATGGGTGGTACACTGAAGGATGTGTCCAGGGGAGAAGATGAGTGAGGGCCTTTGGGGATGTTGGGAACAGGCAGATGGGCAGGCACCAGCGGTATGAAGAAGGCTTTGGGGGATCCTGGGAAAATGTCCCCAGATCCTATGTGGGGTTGCTCTGGCCTGTCATCCAGTGTCACTCTGCTCTGCAGGGTTCTGCTTTGGGCTGGTATTTAGTCCTAGTTTATGTGGTCTCTGATCCTGACTCTACTTCTCGAGAGCCAGGCCTGTCCTAAACATTTAATCAGCACACGTCCTCTGAGAGAATGCTCTCCTGAGGCCACTATACAGAACCAGGCCACACAGCCCGGGAAGGGCTGACCCGAGACTGAATCCCACATCCATAAGGGTCCAGGACACGTTTCAAATGACTGTTGTCTGGACGGTCTGCTCCCCCTTTCCTTGAGTGTGGCACGCTGGGAGGCATAGCAGACTTGTGAGCCACACTGTAGAGGCCCCTCTCAAGGCCTCTTGCTTTATGTTTTTGCTGTGTTTTGCTTTTTGAGATGGTGTCTCATGTAGCCCAGGCTGCCTCAGTCTCAGCTATGTTGCAGAGGATGATCTTGAACTTCTAATCTTTCAGTTTCCACCTCCTGAGCGCTAGGATTAAAGGCATGAGCCACCACGTCTGGTTTATGTAATGCTGGAGGTCGGACCCGGAACATGATATATGCTATGCAAACACCCTAGTCAAATCAGAGAGTTTTAGGTTCAGTAAATGATGCTGGAGAGATGGCTCTGGTTAGAAATACTGACTGCTCTTTCAGAGGACCCAGGTTTAGACCCACATGGTGGCTCACAGCCGCCTATAATCCCAGTTCCAGGAGATCCAAACCCTCTTCTGGTCTCTGTGGGCACTGCATGCATGTGGTACACAGACATATATGCAGGCAAAGGGGAAAATCCACACAAAAAAACAAACTAAAAAAAATTTTTGGAGTTTTTGTTGCTTTAAAACAGGGTCTCATTAAGTAGCCCTGGCTGGCCTGGAACTCCCTATGTAGATGAGGCTAGCCTTGAATTTATAGAAATCCACCTGCCTCCGACTGTCAAGTAGTAAGATTAAAGGTGTACATCATCTGCCTGGTTTAAAATATAAATTTAAACATAAATGAGGTTAGCTGGCCTGGTGGCTCATGCCTTTAGTCTCAGTATTTGGGGGACAAAGGTGGAGCTCTGTGAGGTCAAGGTCCAGGCCAGCAGCAACTACAAAGTGAGACCACAGCTTTCCAGATATTAACACACTGTTTTTCTGCCTATTGTGTACAAGAAGGAGCAGTATGGAGCTGGTGCCCTCTGGTCCTGATGCTGCAGTAATGCTTAGCAGGCCTATCCTCAACTCATGATGCAATTGAGCACCTTTGTGAGACCACAGTAGATATGACACTCTGGGGGCCATGAGCAGACCCCCAGGGGAATGCAAGAATTAGGAATAGATGGATAGATAAAGGAATCAAAGAAAAAAGGAGTCTGCGGTGTCCTGTGAGGATGCGGACCACCAGAAGTTAGAGAGTACCACATCCATTCCAGCCCAGCTCAGACAGGAAGGGGAGCTTGCGGCTGAAAAGAAGTCCCCGGGAGCCTGCAGAGGATGCCCGCTTACCTGAAGGTCTGGGCACAAGCAGCCTCTCTTCGGTAGTCACACTCCCAAGCCAGCTCCTGCTGCAAAGCTTGCAGGCTCTGCTCAGCAAATAACCCTGAGATGGGGGGGGAGAGGGGTGGCGGCTGAGGATGGCTGCCTGTCCCCTGCCAAAACCTTCAGGCTCCCATGCGCATGCGCGCTCCTGTCTTCTCTGGTCCCTCATACGTTTCTCTTTCTGTGGCTCTCACTGTCCCATGCACCTCTGTTCCAGACTTTTACCTCCCCCACTTTTCATTCTTTTTTTTTAAAGACAGGCTCTCACATAGCCAGGCTGGCCTCCAACTCAAGGCTGACTCTGAACTCCTGATGCTCCTGCTTCCACCTTCTAAATACTGGGATTACAGACATGCTACTCTGCTTGCCTTTGCACGTGTGATAGGGTCTCTCTGTATAGCCCAGGCTTGACCCCAAGTCTCAGCAATCCTCCTGCCTCAGATTCCCTGTGCTAACATTACTAGACCCAGGTTACGCACTTTGTGTAGGATTCACCTTCCGTCTGTCTTTCGCACAGCTATAGCCTCTGTGGAAGTCTGTCTCCTGGGTTTGGCTGTCATGGAACTACCTAAGCTGCTTAGCCAAGGATGACCCTGAACTTCTGATCTTCCTACCGTCTCCTCCTGAGTGTGTGTGGAGGTCCTGTATGCCCTACCACACCCTATTAGCGTTGTGCATGCTGGGCAAACGCTCTACTGAGCTACATCCCTAGCCATGCTCTCTGCCTTTATTCATACTAACCCTCACATCGCCCTCTCCTCTGGTCATTCTAGGCCTGCCGTCTACATCTCTCTATTTCCCTTCTTCCTAACAAACACGTGACTCGACACAAACATGCTGAGCACTAGCTCCTCTCTTCTGCGTCTGAGGTTCCCTGCACACTGCACACCAGTCTGTCTGTCCATCTCTGCATTTGATCTGGGCTTCTTTCTCTGTAGCTACGTCACGTTCACTCATTCTTGCTGAACCTTCCCGCTTGGCATCCTCCTGAGCCCCACGTGGTGTTACGCACACTCAGGATGCCGTCCCAGGCTAGCCCCGCTTGCTGTCTTTAGGAACCCCTCCCTGGGTGGGGACAGCCCGGGCACCTCACCCTCTGGCAGGCCCACACTCATCTTGAGCAGGGACAGCAGATTCTGCACGTCACTCTGGATGCTCTGGGCGACACCCGGGTACTGTCAGGAGGGAGGAGGGGTTGGCAGTCACTCACGCCTTGGGGACAGCAGGGTGCCCACTCCCAACACTGCCAACCCTGCCCAGCCTCCCTGCTCACCTGAATCTTCACGGCCACCTCCGTCCCATCTTTTAGCATGCCTTGGTGCACCTGCCCAATAGAGGCAGCAGCAAAGGGCACTTCCTCGAGAGAGGCCACCTTGTTCTGCCAGTCCTGGCCCAGCTCCTCTTCTAGAACTCTCTGGAGGGAGCACGCATAGCAGTCACAGTCACCATCATGCTTCCAGACAGCCACGGCCATTCCCTGTCCTGAGCACATGTTAGCAACCCTGGGGCTCACCCTTGGCTGATGCCTCATCTGAAAGATGTGAAAACTAAGGCTCGGGGAGAAGTCTCTTGCCCAGGTGATAGACCAGCCAGCTGCCATGATTTGTTCTGTGTTTGAGTGCAGGAAACAAATGCAGATTTATTAAGGAAAGTGAGAAGAAGCCGCTAAGACTCGGGAATCCCATGGCAGCAATGTCAACACTGCTTTTGATTTTCTGAGGCAGAGTCTCACAGTCCTGGCCGGCCTGGAACTCTCTACAGACCAGGCTAGCCTTGGATTCTCTACGTGGCTCAGGATGACCTTGAACTCCTGATTCTACCCCTTCCGTCTCCATGGATCACAGGTGTGTGCCACCACCATGTCCTAGAACGATCTCCTTTAATTAACCACAGCAACAAACTTGCACGTCACTCAGGGAGTGGCAGGGACTGGTTTAAGAGCTTGATGCAATATAAGCTAAGTGCTTTGAAGATTAAAGTTGATGTATGCAATCCACTGGCAAGGGCCATGGAGTCACCGTCCACCCAGATGATGGGCACTCACCATCATCTGCCAGCGGGGCATGAAGTCGGCACTCTGGCGGACTCTCTCAAAGATTCGCTGCAGCTGGGGGCTGATGAAGCTGTTGTCTTGGGAGACAGTGGGGAAAGGTGAGGGAGATGAAGAGGGGTTCCATGCGAGCATCTGAAATCAGGGCTTGCTGCCGGGTGGGGTGGGGTGGGGTGGGGTGGGGTGGGAATGAGGGCATAGGTCAGGGCTTGAGGGTCATGCTGTACCCTGGATGCTGAGCATCTGGCCGATCTTGAGGGCAGCCCCCCGGACTGTACATAAGGTCTGTACGATCCTCTCAGCATTGGCCTCCGAAAGGAATGGACTGGAGCCCAGCCCTGAGCTGCCCTCTGTGGAGAGAAGGAAGCATCACTATCACGTGCACAGAAAGAACTGTTTTTGTCTTCTTCCTTCCTTCCGGTCTCTCTTTCTCTCTTTTTTTGTTGCTTGTATTTTGTTTGAGACAGAGTTTCTCTGTGTAACAGCCTGCAGACTAGGCTGGCCTGGGACTCAGAGATTTGCTGGGATTACAGGTGTGAATATCATTTCCATCTTAACTTTTTTTTTTTTAATTTACAATGTAACCCAGGATAACCTTGAATTCATAAAACCCTCCTGTCCCTGCTTCCTGAGTGCTAATATTACAGGCAAGAAATGGGGGTGGGGGAGAATGCTGGGCATGAGGAATCCACGTCTGTAATTCCAATCCCAGTAATCAAGAGGCCAGAGGAAGGTAAGGACCTCTGTAAATTGAAGGCCAGCCTGGGCTACAGGAGACCCTGTCTCAAGGGAAAAGAAAAAGATAACGACAACAAACAACCCAGAATCTATTGATCAGTATGCCACGATGCATAGCCGCCAGAGGGTTGACTATAAAAACGCTAATATCAGTGCTGGAAAAGATGAGCAGCAGCTTGGGCGCGGACAGGCCTGATGAGAGTGTGCTAGCGCACTCCTCCGACAGGCAGGCAGGCAGGCAGGCGGTGTCTACAAGACCTGTACATAGCAGTGCCGTTCCTTCTCCAGGCGTGAACTCAAGGGACAGAGACAGTGACCACACACAGTCCGAACACACTTTGCCACATGGGCACATCCCTCTGACGTAAGTCAACCACAGAAGTCAGGCATGTCCACAGTGGTCGCACTGGATACCTCTAAGTGCAGCATGTAAGCAGCCTAGGCAAAGGGATCAGAGGTTCAAGAACACACCTTTCATCTTAGAACCCTGGAGGCAGAGGCAGGTGGATCTTTGTGAGTCCGAGACCAGTCTGGTCTACATAGCAAGTTCTAAGACAGGCAGGCCTCCACAGAGAGACCTTGTCTCAATAAATAAATTTTAAGAAGTTAAATTTGAAGTTATAATCTCTCAATAAAGTGTACACACACACACACACACACACACACATACACACACACACAAACATAAGCCACATAAACACTGTCTTTAGAGTGCCCACTGTTATTTGTGGTGCTGGAACTCAGAAGCACTCCACCATTGAGCTATGGGCGCTGGTGGCGCACGCCTTTAATCCCAGCACTTGGGAGGCAGAGGCAGGCGAATTTCTGTGAGTTCAAGTCCAGCCTGGTCTACAGAGCTGAGTTCCATGACAGCCAGACTACACAGAGGAACTTTATCTTGAAAAAAACCAAATAAATAAATAAAAATAACAAATCCTTTTTATTTTGAAATAGGGTTTCACTAAGCTTCCAAGGCTTCCTTTGAACTTGCTTTCTATCCAGGCCAGTCTTGATTTTATTTTAGTCTAGACTATCTCAATGTCTTTTAGCTAGGTGTGGTGGTGCCGCCTTTAATCCCAACACGTGGAGGCAGAGGCAGACGTATGTCTGTGTGCCTGAGGCCAGCCTGGTCTAGAGAATTTCAGGACAGCCAGGGCTACAGTGAAACCCTGTGTCAAAAAACAAAAACAAAGTATTCTTTGTGTGTGTGTGTGTGTGTGTGTGTGTGTGTGTGTGTGTGTGCTGAAATCTGGAGCAGCCAGAAGAGGGCGCTGGATTCCCCGGAGCTGGAGTTACAGGCAGCTGTGTCCTGGGAACCATAAGTGTGTGTGTCTTCTATGTATTAGATAATCAGTTCACCATGGAGTCACAATGCCCACATGCCGCCCATCACCAGTAAGCAAACCACCACAACCCAAGTCCTGGAGGCCAGGAGCTGGATGAGGGTGATGTAGCTCACTTACCACGCTGCAAACTTCCTCCTGGCAGCGTCTTCTTCGTCACCTCAGCCAGCGCTCCCAGGCCCAAGCCCACGGCCAGCCCTGAGGAGCAAAAAAGGAAGCTGTGCGCCTGCTTACCCCGGACCTTCTCTCAGACCCTCACTCCTGCCTCTCAGATGGGCGTCCAGAGACCTTTTGTTCCTCCGCTAGGAGGCGCTGGTCCAGCTTTTCTTTTCTTCTCCTACTTTTGACTGAACACAGGGTCTCACAGATGCTACCCAAAACTCTACATCCTAGCATCTTAAAAAAAGAAAAAAAAATGAAGACGGGGTTTTATTAAGTTGGCCAGTCTGGCCTGGGACTGGCTTTGTAGTCTAGGATAGCCTTGAACTGGAAATCCTGCTGAAGTCTCCTTACTATCAGGGGCAACTATCTCACACTTAACCTTTCTTCTGACACTCTCATGGAGCCCAGGCTAGCCTTAAACATTACGTTACCTTGAACTCCCGATTCTCCTACTTTTATATCTCAGCACTGAGGTTTTAGGCATATGTCACCATACGTGGCCTTCCTTTTTTATTCATTATTCGTATATCTTTATTTTACTTGCAGTTCTGGGGACAGAACCCGGTGCCTCCAGAGCTTGGAGTCGGTTTCTCAGCTCTTTACGCCTGAGTCTCTCGCTTCTCGTGTCTTCCTCTCCCTGCACCGTGGTGTAACCACCCACGCCCCTTCCTCACCCTCTTCCTTGATGTTCTCTTTTCCTTTGATTTGCCTCTGGTCTATTTTCTGGAGACAAGCTCTCAGTTTATAGCCCTGACTGACCTGGAACTGGCAGAATAAACCATAGAACTTATAGACATCTGCCCGCCTCTGCCCACATGTTGGGATAAAGGTCATATACTACCATTGCAGACCTTGACGCCTGTTCTTTTCTCTCTTTTTAGATTGTTTATTTTATTGTTTATTTTATGCATATGAGTGCTCTATTTACATGTCCAACTTTGTACCAGAAGAGAGCGTCAAATAGATAGTTGTGAGCCACCACGTGGGTGCTGGGAATTGAACTCAGGACCTCTGGAAGAGCAGCCAGTGCTCTTAACCGCTGAGCCATCTCTCTAGTTCTTGACTCCTGTCCTTACAGTTATGTTAGGTCCCACGTACCATCTCTAGCTTGCAGCTGGCATTTGCCAAGGATCCTATTTTCTCCTTTTCTATCTGCACGCTGTACTCATGCCAGTGTGTCCCGTGATTTAACTAGTTTTGTTCTCACACCTCTGTGAAATGTGTATGACAGAAAACCTTGGACATACGGTTGCCCAGGTTCTACCCAGAGTGCTCAACTGAGCCTATCTTTACCACTGTGATGGAGAAATGTGCATTGTAACAGCCTGTACAGAGCAGGGAATGTTATCTGAACACTTGGAAGGTGGAATCAGAAGGAGGGGGGAGGTCAAAGGCCAAACTAGGTTGCAGGAGATATTATCAGAAAAAGCATTTGTGTCTTGGGTGGGGTTGGGAGTGTGTGTGTGTGGTGGCTCGCACCTATAATCCCAACACTGGAGAGGCAGAGGCAGGGGGATCTCTGTGAGTTCCAGGCCAGTATGCTAGAAGTGCATATTCAATATTTATATTTATATTTTCTTCTGTTATTTTCTCTTTCCTTTTTTTTTTTTTTTTTTTTTTTTGAGACAAGGTCCATGATCTCGGGTTCATCCTATTTGTGTGCTCAAACACTCCTCATTAACCTATCAGGCAGCTGGACCACAGGCATGCACCACACCACCAGGCCTGGCTTCTCCGTCTTCCCACCTCAGCCTCTTGAGAGCAGGGATCACAAAAGCCTGTGTCACCATGCCCAGCCCCTCCTTTCCCTCTTCCTCTCCCTTAGACAGGGACTGACCTCAAGATCACTAAGTAGCCAGGGATGACCTTGAACAACTGATCTTCCTGTTCCTACCTACATTCCCAACTGCTGAAACTCCAGATGGGTACCGTGGCCACCTCCTCCTCTCCTTTCTCAAACACTGGTTGCAGAACATCCCTTTATTCCTAAAGTCAAGTCACACACAGCCCCCACCCCCACCCCAGCTTCTGCTCCTCCATCAACAGAAGATTCTTAAACACACCAGTACAAGACCTTACTCATTACAGGTTCTCAATAAACGTTAAGGTTTGCATTCCTGTTTTTCTGGGGTTTGCCTCCATCCCTCTTTCCTCCACCCTCCCTCCTCACCCTGTCCTCTCTGATTTATCCTTTCATTCTGCAAACGTTACCTCTGATCTAAGTCCCCCGAGCCACACCTACCCCCAAAGCTGGCCAAGCGACTGATGCGGGAGGCGGGTACCTTGCGTTCACGAGAGCGATCACTAAGCTGAGAAAGGGGAGAAGGTATGAGGTAGGGAAGGTGTGAGGGTGGCAGGAGAGCCCTGCCAGCCCGCTGCCACCTTCCTCGAGATTGGGGTCCAGTGGCCTCCCGGAGTATCACAGGGGCGGGAGGGGGGGCAGTGATACCTGGGGCCGGGGTGCCTTCCTGAGCCGGGTCTCTCGTGCCCTGCGAATGTCCTCCTCACTTAGGCCTCTTCCAGGCCGGTCTTGATGAACATTTTGGGTCTGACAACCCCTATACGGCCCCTGCAGAGACGGGGATTTTAGTGGAGAGCTAACCCTCCTTTTTTGGTGCCTCTCTATTATTTTGCCCTCTCAAGCTTCCCTCAGTCTCTCTTCCTCGGGGGCGCCCTCCCCAGCCTCTTACCCAGCAGTGGGGCCTAGGCCCCAGGGCCCCACAGGGCAGATGCACACTCCTGCCCAGAGGTCCACGGGTCCCGCGCAGCACGGCCCCTAGCTCCGGCCACATTGCCTGAGGGATAATAATGATTACAGGACGGGGCCTCCTTGTTTCGCCCCATTCTTTGAAACACCCTCTCCCTGTTAATCGATTTCCAAGTTTCTTCTGGTTACCCCCACGTTGCTAAGAACTCAGGTTTTCCCTGAGCGCCTCCCCAATCCCCCCCCACACACACACACACTATACACCTCGCGGTTGATAGAATTCTCCCCGGTTGCTAGACTCCCACATGTCCTCCAGGACTACTCTCTACTTCTCAGAACCTCTTGTTGCTAGGCACCGCCTTACCCTGGGCTGCTAAGTATCCACAATTTCTCTCCTATTCCCCCCAAACACCCCGTTACGGGGCACCTCCCCGTTGCTAAGCACCGGGTCCACCAGGCTCAGGCTCCAGGTCAAGCGCACGCCGGGCCTCTTGAGCTTCCGGGAACATCTGCATGCCCGCCCCCTCCGGCCAGCTAGCCAATGGTAGCGCAGCAACTCGCTGACGTGCACAAATACACCCCCCGCTGAGCGGGGGCGTGGCAAGGGGGTGGGACCTCTAAGCGTTGGCTCAGTGAGTCTTCTGGGTGAGCCGCGAGGCACGTGAGCCCTAGATATACCCACTTGAAAGCACCCAGGAGAGGAAGGCTTTCGAGAAAGCATGCCCCCTCCTCTCCTCGCCCCTTATTTTTTCTCTCTCAACCTCCTTCCTCTCTCTTGTAGCCAATGATGGATGCCCTTGAACTCCTGATCTTCTTGCCTCCACTTCCCACCTGCTGAAATTGCAGGTCTGCACCTTCAATGACATCCAGCTACATTTCCTCCTGGCAAGCTCAAAAGCTATCCTGTGTGTTTGTATCTTCCCCCTCCTCCCTCCCAGCACAAACCCAGGGCCTGGTGCGCGTGCATGCTAAATTAAGCCAGCTTCTCTGCCACCTAAGCCACACCTCCAGCAAGCTGAACACATATTCTGCCAACCAAACATTTTCCTTGCACACAGAGCCTCTCTAGTTTGCACCAACACCCACATTCTGGCACCCAGCCTCCTGCCTTGCACATTTAAATCCAATTCCTTGCATATGAACTGTTTCCCCGCTCGGGCCTTCAACATAACTAACGCCCCTTGTGCCTGTGTTCCCTCCTGCCGGCTACTCTCTACTCCTGCCCACTCAGGAGATGACCGTCAGTGGGAGCCCTCTGTTTCCTGAAGGCCTGACATTTCCCAGAACATACTCAGTCAAGATTCCCAGAGCTGAGTCAGGAGATTTGGCATGGTAGAAAATTGACTCACTCTTCTTGTTTGGAATAGAAACAGCTGGTGGCTGGGACATCTTTCCCACCACCGAAGAGAGGGAGAACTACAGCTGTGTTCCTCACAGCACCCTGCTCTCGGTCTAGCCCCACCCTCTCTGTCGGGAATAAACCTCAGAAGAGCCCTCCCTCCTCCGCCTCTGGACCTCGTGTTCTCAAATGTGTGTAATGTATGGGGCGGTTCCTTCTCTGACTTCTCAGCCTGTGAAGGGATGACTGACTCATCCTGGAGCCTTGGACTCAATGTCCTTCCCATGGGTGACTCAATTTCAAGACCAAAGGCACCTTCTGTTCTCCAGAGGTGAGGTTCTGACTGGGGAGCTGCAGGCCACGTCATTGTAAGGGACAGGCTGAAAAGTCCTCATAGACAATAACCCTGCAGGGCATGGCTCACAATGGCCTTGTCCCACGTACTTCGTATACCCGAGTTCACCGAACACATTACAAAACAGGACTATGGAAGGGCAGAAGTCTCAGTCTTCCCTGGTAAAGTGGGACCACGAACACTACCATGTGGTGCACACTTATAACCCCAGCGTTTGGGAGGCAGTGGCAGGAAGATAAGGAATTTAAGGTCATCCTTGGGTTTGAGGTCAACCTGAGCTACAGGAGACCCCATCTCAAAATAAATAAAAGAAAAAAAAAACAAAAACAAAACAACAACAACAAAAAAAATGGAGCTGGAGGTATATGTCAGTGATAGAGCATGTGTGATCCCCAGTATCTAAAGAGGTATGGGGGGGTTGGGGAGATGGCTCGCTCAGCAGTTAAGAGCTTATAGCCATCTTTAACCCCAACTCCAGATTGGACACCCCCTTTTGGCCTCCAAAGGCACCTGCACAGATATACACATATATAAGAGAAACCAAGTAAAAACCAATCTGTACTGAAGCATCCCTTACTGCAAGGTGGTTGACAGAGATAGTGATCTAGTATCAGTGCATGGTACACATGTCCCCTAGACAAAAATCCAAGGCCCCAGACATGTGCTCTGCCTCCGAGGTTTTGAGATAGGATCTCGCCATGTAGCCCAGGCTGGTGTGGAGCTAATGAACATCTTGTATCGGCCTCCAGAGTGCTGTGATTATAGGAGTATGCCATCACACATTGTTTAGACATGAGATTTCTTTGTTGTTTGAAACATTGGAATTCCCTTTTTGTCTTATTTTTAAGTATGCATGCATGTATATCTTGTGAGGGTGTCAGATCCTCTGGAACTGGAGTTACAGACAGTTGGGAGCTTCCATGTGGGTGCTGGGAATTAAACCAGGGTCCTCTGGAAGAGCAGGCAGGGCTCCAGGCCCTGGAATTCCTTTAGAAAAGAAGAAAGCACCTACTTATTTTGTCATTATTATTATTTTGAGGCAGAGTTTCTCTGTGTAGCACTGGCTGCCCTGGAATTCCATCTGTAGACCAGGCTGGCTTGAGTGCTGGGATCAAAGGCATGCACCACCACTCTCTGGCTTATTTTTATTTTGTGTGTATGGGTGTTTTTGCCTGCATGTATGTCTGTGCACCCTGTGCATGCCCTGAGACAGCCAGAAGAGGGTATTCAGTCCTCTGGGATTATAGTTACAGATGACTATAAATCCCCATATAGGGGGCTGGAAAACAAACAACAATCCTGCTGAGCTGTCTCTCCAGCCCTGGGATTCTTTTTTAAAAAACGAGCGAACATTTATTTATCCTGTGCGGTGGGAGCACAAATCGCCTTCTGTTATGTGGTCCTGGGATGGAACTCAGGTCTTCAGGCTTAGATTGACCTGCTGAATTATCTCATTCTCCCTCCCCCACTCCGTGTGTGTGTGTGTGTGTGTGTGTGTGTGTGTGTGTGTGTTAAGACAGGGAGGGTCTCTTGTAGACCAGACTTGGAAGTGCCTATGAAGCTATAAGATAATCTTGAACCCTTGAACCTCCTGCGTCCGCCTCGGGAGGGTTGAGTTTACAGGCTTGCACCTCCGTGCACTCCAGACAGCCAGGCTTCTCGGGGTAATTTTAGTTGAGGGTGATTCTCGCTCAGTCCCTGGGCTGTGAGGCTGACGCGATTGATGTAGGGGAAAGGGTCCACCGCTGCGCAGCCGGGACCAGCAGCGGACGCAGCGCCTTCCCAGCGGGACCTGCGCCGCCAGGGTCCCGCCCCCTTTCGTCACATCCGGCGGGGGCTGGGTTTCGGGCTTTCCCCGGGAGGTGGAGTATCGGTTAACCCCTCCGTGTCCGTGCGGCCCGGCGCCTCCGCGGCCCGGAACCCGCGAGTCGAGGCTCCCCGGCCACACCCCTCGCAGGATTTAAAGGGGAAGGTGGGGCCGGGCCGGCCGAAGCCCGAGCCGAGGGAGCGGGCATGAGGCGCTGCCCGTGCCGGGGGAGTCTGAGCGAGGCGGAGGCCGGCGCGCTGCCCGCCGGGGCCCGCATGGGGCTGGAGGCGCTGCGAGGTGGGCGGCGGCGGCAGCCGGGACTGCAGCGACCTGGGCCGGGAGCGGGTGGCCCGACGGGACGGCCAGAGGGGGGCGGGCCTCAGGCCTGGACCGAGGGGTCCAGCCTGCACTCGGAGGCGGAGAGGACCGACCTCGGGCCTGTGCGGTGTCCACACGGTCCGCAGGCGGAATCCCGTGGAGACGGGCACGCGGTGTGCGAGGCCGCTGGCCCAGGAGCAGAGTCGGAGAAGCCCAGCCAACAGAAGGAGCTAGACGGGTGCAACCTCCAGGCACATCCCGAAAGGAACGGCCCCCGGGCAGACATGGAGATGGCCGGTTCCTGGACAGATGGCTTTCGAGCCGACCCTCATAGATCCGACCTCCAGTCTCAGCCAAAGAGAGCCAGCCTCCGTACCCAACCAGGGTTTGATGAGTCCTGGACCGGACTGGAAAGATTCGAGCAGTGGCAGACTCTGCCAGAGAGGGACAAGCCCTGGGTGGATCACCTCCGGACCCACCACAGCACGTCCAAACTCCAAACTCATCCAGACGGAGTCTGCCCCTCACCCGAACCAAGGGCTGACGGCCCCTGTACGGAATCATCCACGGACGGTTCCAGGACACCACATGACACCGACGGCTCCTGGACAGAGTCCCAAACTCATGGCTCCCTCACGCGACAGAGTACTCAGAGAGCCTGGAAACAGCCTGGAAGGGGTGATTTTCAGGATTCTGAAGGTGCCTGGATTCAACCGGGCACTGATGGTCCCTGGGCTGACAGCGCTTTGGGGGAATCCAATGGAGATGAACCGTTAGAGGAACCGGAGTCGGGGCAGTTGGTGACTAACCTGTGCTCCCACCTGGAGTGCAGCTCCCTGTGCCCAGTGCCCCGCCTTATCATCACCCCTGAGACTCCTGAGCCTGATGCCCAGCCGGTGGGACCCCCGTCCCGGATTGAGGGGGGCACTGGCAGTTTCTCCTCTGCCTCCTCTTTTGATGAATCTGAGGATGACTTGGTGGCTGGGGGCGGAGGTACCAGCGATCCGGAGGACAGATCTGGAGTGAGTAGGACCCAGTCATCCCCAGAGCGTGCTCTCAACCCCACATCTCTTTTCTTCCCATCCTTTCTGCCTTCGCTTAGGAAGTATTCTTCCAGGGTCCTCTTAGCCACTGCCAGCAATTAAATCTCTAGATGACTCTTCCATCCATGGCGCACTTCTGACAGTCAGGATACTAACCATTTCTTGAACCCCCCTACTCTTTCCTCGTTAGCTTCCCCCTCGATTACTTGTTCTTGGGAAGAGTCTGTAGTGGAGAACTCTGGCCGACTCCATCTTGCCTAGGAACCTCTGACATTGTACTGTTGTGTGAGTCTATGTGGACACGTAATTTTACGGGAACGATCTGTGACTTCTGTTGAGTCCTCTGTGTGTGTGTGGGGGTGTCTGATACCCAGCTCTGAAGGTAGAAGGGTGCACACTCATTCTCAGATGTCGTGATTGAACCCTTGGCCTATTTGTCCTTTTTTTCTTTTGGGTTTTTCGAGACAGATTTTCTCTGTGTAACCGCCCTGGCAGTCCAGGAACTTGCTCCGTAGACCAAACTGTCCTGCGGCTCACAGAGATCCACCTGCCTCTGCCTCCCGAGTGCTGGCATTAAAGGTGTGCGCCGCCACCGCCTGGCTCTTTTTTTCTCTTCTTTAGACATCCTCTTGTACCCCAACCTGGCCTCAGATTTCCTATGTTTCTGGGGCTGACCTTGAACTCTTGATACTCTAGTCTCTGCTGCCCTAAATGCTACTAGGATTATGGACATGTTCCTCTGTGCTGCCCTACCCCGTTGAGATGAGAGTTTGCTGTAGACCAGGCTCACCTGCAACCTGGACTCCATCTTGCTACAGCCTCTGGACAGGGGTGTGCCGCCACATTTATTTGTCCATAGTATGAAGCAAGGCTGGCCTTGAACTTATGGCCATCTTAATGCCCTATGCCTTTTCTTTAATTTTTTTTAATTTAAGTATATTTATTTTATGTGTGTGTTTTACTTGCATGTATGTATTCGTGCTGTGTGCATGCATGTGCTACCTGGAAAGGTCACGTGGGGTGGGATTAGAGACCCTGAAACTGGAGTTACAGATGGTTATGAGCCACTATGTCAGTGATGGGAATTGAACCCCAGCCCTCTGCAAGAGCACAAGTATTTTGAGCCATCTCTCTGTCCCCCCCACCTCCATAAGCCTTTTCAAGGCTGGGCTTACCAGCATGAGCCATCACAACCTCCATCTTTCATTGGATGTGCAAAGGGCCAACCAAATAGTCAGGAACAGCCAGGTATCCAAAGTGTGTCTAGGTTAGCCTTGAACTTATGACAGTTTTGCTACCTTGAGCTTCCCAAGGCTGGGATGACAGGTATGAGCCAATGAGCCCATCCACACCAGCTTTCATTAACTATTCAAAGGGGGCTGCAGAGGTAAGAGCACATATCGTGCTAGCAGACTTCAGAGTTCCATTTCCAGCACTGTAGGGTGCTCACAACTGCTGGTAACTCCATTTCCAGGGGAATCCAACGCCCCTGACCTCTGTGGGTACCTGCAGTCACCTGCCCACACCCACATGCCCATCGCTAAAAATACAATCTTAAAAAAATAAAAGTGTCCAAAGGGCAAAATGCTTAGGAATTCTCAGCCTGCTCAGGTACCCACCTTGTACCTAGGCTGGTCTTGAACCTGTGATAACAATCTTGCTACCTCAGTCCTCCAGAGTGCTGGAATTACAGGCATGAGTGACAGGGCTGGCTATCTCTGGCTTTCCATTGTTCAAAGGGCAAAATGCTCAGGATCCTCACCCTGCCCAGGCATTCACCTCGTCCCCCCTGTAATCCTCTGCTCCCTGAGGGCCCTTCTGACTCTTATTTACATCTTCCACCCTCGCCCCCAGCCTGGGTGTGGCTCTCTTCTGATGAATCAGATGAGCGAGCAGGGCAGGCTCAGGGAGGGAGAGGCAGATACAGGTGTGGAATAGAGCCCCAGGTGGGGTTCAGAGTCCGTGTGCTTGCCAGCTTGTCTGAGGCGTCCTCCTACTGGGCTTGGGCCCTTGGAATCTACCTTGATCCCCCTTTAGCTAGCGTACCTCCCTCAGGGACATGTTCACACAAGTGTCCCCAGCTGTGAGAAACAGACCTGCCTCAACGTGCTGATGCCCACGCAGCAGAGCCGGCCCTCCAGGGCTTTCCGACAGGGCTGGTCCCTGTGACTTCCCTCTGTCTCCACATCTCTGCACAGCTGAGCTGGGACTGGGTGACTAGTGACAACAGCAGCATGGATGGCTGCAGCTGTCACACTCAGGCACGCTCTGCTGGTTCATCACACCCGGGCAGCCCTGTGACACACACACTCTTGTTATCCCTTTTTCATAGATGGAGACAGTGAGGCTCAAGAGATGAAATCACTCCTCCAGGGAGGTCACACTCAAGATTTAACCCCCCCCCCAGAAGCCACGAGGTGGTGCACGCCTTTCACCCCTTGGGCAGAGGCGGGCAGATCTGGTCTACGTAGTGAATTCCATTCTGGCCAGGGTGATGACATAGTGAGACCCTATCTATAAACAAACAGATTTTGCCCCTGGGCTTGGTGCTGTGGCTTGCACCTGTAATCCCAGCGTTTGGGAAGCTGAAGCCTGAATGTGGAATGTGCCTGAGCTGCAGAATGAAACACTCCCCTCGCTCATCCCCAAATTTATATATTCAAACTCTCCTCATACATTAGAAACTATTAAGTACCTGCCTGGGTGTCTGTCTCCATCCCCTCCCCTCCCCTCCCCCCTCCACCCTTTCTCACCTATCCTCCCCCCTGTCTGTCTTTGAGACTTGCTAAGTGGTCTTGTTAAGTAGTACAGGCTGGCCTGGGACTTGCTGTGTAGACATAGTCCTGGCTGGTCTTGAACCTTGGCAATACTCTTGCCTTAGTCTGTTGAGTGCTCCGATTGCAACTACCATGCCCAGCTCAAAGTACTTCGCTTTGCTGTTTTGTTTCATTTATTACTTACGTACTGTGTGCAGATATGCACATGTTGCAGCGTGTACATGAAGGTCACGTGACAAGTTGGGGAAGTTATTTCTCTCTCCTCCTACTGTGTGGGATCCAGGAATTAAACTCAGGCTGTCTGGCTTGGAAGCAAGTGCATTTTTATCTGCTGAGCTATCTCACGGGCCCTGGTGTGCGTGCGTGCGTGCGGCGTGCGTGCGTGCGTGTGTGCGTTATTGACCTGAGGACATGAATGAACCTAGGACCTTGTGCATGCTAGGCGTCACTAAGCTGCCTTCTTAGTCCTGTTTTTCAGTGTTTCTCTTTGAGGCAGGGTTTTCCCATGTTTCCAGGCCTTGAACGTGGTGTGCATCCCTGGCAGGCTTGAATTTACCATCTCCCTGCCTCTGTCTGCCTCCCAAGTGGCTGAGTCTGTGCCCAGAGCTTCCTTGCCTGTCCTCCCTCCCCCTCCCTCCCTTCTCTTTCTGTTCCCTCTGTTTTGACATTGGGCTTCTCTGTGTGGCCTAGGATGGCCGGGGACTTTCAGTCGTCTGCTCCTGCAGCCCTAATATTGTGTACCTCTGAGTCTTCTCGTCTCCGTTTCACAGATGGAAAAACACAGGGCATCTTGTGTTTAGTGTTGTCCAAGTCAAGTCAAAACCACAAGTTTTTACTTGTTCCGAGCCCAGTTTCAAGCTTTTCTTGTTAACCCCTTTGGCCTGTGCACCTGTCTCCATCTCGCCTTCTTCGTGTTTCCAGAAGCTCCCTCAGTAGCCACGCTCTGCCGACCAAGCCATTGGGAACTCAAGGCTGTGTCAGAGCCTCCTGTCTCCAGATGGTCACTGTCTGCTGTCCCTGTGGTCCTGCTGCTTACCCTGAGTGCACGCTGGCTGCCCTCCACCACTGCCTTCCTGTCCTTCTCTTTAATTTTTAAATTCCATCTCACTGTTGTGTCCCAGCTATGTCCCTCACCCTCCCTTGTTTGTTTTTAAAATAAGGTCTCATCGCTCAGGCTGGCCTTGAACTCCACTGTGGAACTGAAGGTGACCTTGACCTAATGGGCCTTTCCTTTTCCCCATCCTGTACTAAATAGATAATGTTTCTGTGCTGCTGTGCTGCTGGGGTACTGGTGATCAAGACAGGAGTCCCCCCCTTTTTTTTTTTTATCTTCTGAGACAAATGTAAGACCAAAACATTATCCTCATGACTATCAGGGTTAACAGTCTCACCATGTAGTCCTGGCTGGCCTGCCTACGTAGACTAGAGTGACCTTGAACTCACAGGGAGCTGCCTCCCTCTAGACATGGATGGATGGATCTCCAGACACTAGCAACAGGGCAGGATGAGAGACACCTAGGGGGTGTGATAGTCTCTAGTATACAGTTGGTAAGACCTGGGATATCAGAGAGGGCTTCCTGGAGGAGAGGACATGTGAACTAAGACCATGATGAATGGTTTCCAGAAAGCCCTGATTCAGATGTATGTAAAATAGAAAGACCTGGGGAGTGTGTCTCCCTGGTAGAACACATGCCTAGAATTCCCCAGTGAGGGGCTGGGGCGTGGCTCAGTGGCAGAGCATTTGTGATGAGCCTGTGTCTGGCATGGGGGAGGTCTGGGATTCCACCTCCAGTACTGGTGAACTAAAGAGGGAAATGGGTACCACATGTTTATGATAATAAAAAGACAGTACAGTCAAGTAACTTTTTTCCTGTGTTTTTGAGACACCTGCGGTGACACACCAGACACTAGGGACACACTAGTAACCCAGCGGCCTCTTCCCATAAGCTTTAGTCCAGCTGGAGTGCAGCGGATAAGCCCAGGGCAATGGGGTCAGAGTGGAACCAGAACCCCAGCACCGTGCCTGGTGACGTTAGGCCAGTGGCTTCTCCTCTGAGTCTGTTTCCTCCCCTGTGACACAAACAGCAATCTTCCTGGGGCTGTTTTTAGGATTAAACAGGGTATGGCACACAGAGTCTTTGTCATGGTGCCTGGAATGTTCCAGGTGCTCAGTAAACAGGAACCTTGATTAATCATCTCCTCCCCTGGGAGAAAACAGCCCTTCCTGGATCCCAGGCTGTCCTACACCCTGACTCCCTGCTTAGCACCTGGCTCCCTCCGGTTTGCTATCTGCTGGAGAGCTGGGAGAACACGCGCCCTTGACCCTGGGCGATGCAGGGCGCGCACTCAGCTTCCTTCCCTGCAGATGCCAAGGGCCACTCGAGGGCCTGGGATGAGCGTGTATGCACGCTCTCACACACGCCTGCATCAGACGTGAGGCAGTGTGGCGGCTCCTTTGGTTGAAGCCTGCCGTGTATGTTTCATTTTGAGTGGTGCTGGGGTCAGGTCCAGAGCCCCGTGTCGTGTTGCACACCCTCTCCTTCCACTCCCGGCTCTTTCCCTCTTCTTCCATCTGTCTGTCTTTCCACCGTTCTGTAGTCTTTCTTTTGTTCATTGCATTCATTGTGTTCAGGCCCGATCACAGCTTCTGGGAATTGGTTCTCCCCTTCCAGTGTGTGGGTCCTGGGGAGTAAGCTGAAGTCTTCATTTTGTCAGCAAGTGCCCCCCACCCTAGCCGTTTCGCTGGCCCTAAGTTTTGTTACTCTGAACCAGGGTCTCAGCTAGGTGTAGTGGTGCACGCCTGTGATCCAGGCACTCAGGACACAGAGGTGCGTGATCTCCACGAGTTCAAGGCCAGCCTTGTCTACATAATGAGCTCTAAGAATTACACAGAGACGCCCTTTCTCAAAAAAAAAAAAAAAAAAAAAAAAGAAAGAAAGAAAATAAATTACTATTTTATATTTATTTATTTTTGAGGCAGGGCCTCACTATGTGAGTCTGGCCAGCCTGGATATGCAGACCAGGCTGGCCTTGAAATCAGAGTCTGACTGCTAAGTGCTGGGGTTTAAAGTGTATGCCATGCCCTGCATGAGATTTTCTCTTTTTTAAATCATGCAATACCTGTGTAGGGATGGAGGTTGCACATGAGTTTATGCCTATGGCGACCAGAAAAGAGTGAGGGATGTCTGGAGCGGGAGTTACAGGTGGTTGTGAACTGCCCTAGGGGGTACCCAGTGTGGGTAACTGGGGTCCTCTGTAAGAACAGTACACATTCAACACCCGAGCCACCTCTCTAGCCCCCCTCTTCCTTTTAAGGTCGCTTTGTCCCCCTGTAAGTCAAAGCAGACGAAGGTCTTCTATGGCAGGGTTCAGAGGACCTGGGTTCAGTTCCCAGCACCCACACGATGATGCACAACCATCGTAAACTCCAGGGGATTCAGTGTCATCTTCTGACCTTCATGGGCCCCAGGCACACGTACGCTTCGCATACACGCATGTAGGCAAAACTCTGATAAATACAAATAAGTCTAATGTTCTTATGAAGATAGGCTATAGTAGCACATTGCCCCCAAGTCTGGGTGACTTGGAGCAACAGCAGAAGTTTACTTTTAGTTCATACTACACCAACTGGCGGTGGTTGTGTGCTGGCGGTCTGTGCTGTCCCCTTAGGAGCTGGGGCCTGTTCCTGTCTCAGCTCCCTACCTCCAGTATGGACCTGAATTTGAATTGGCTCTGCAGCTTCCTCCTGGAGGTCACACTTCCGTCACACTTCACGGCTACGACAAGCCAATAACCTCAGTTCAAGAGGACTAAGGGAGCTAGAGAGATGGCTCAGCGGTTAAGAGCACTGAGTGCTCTTCCAAAGGACCCAGGTTCAATTCCCAGCACCCACGTGGCAGCTCGCACCTGTCTGTAACTCCAGGACCCAACACCATTACACAGACATACATACAGGCAAAACACCAATAAAATAAAAATAAATTGAAAGAAAAAACAAATGAGAAGATACGGGTCTGTCAAGGGCACAAGCCAGAGCCCTTGGTGACCAGCACTCTGTTGGCCTCCTTCACCTTTGCCATCTGTCTCTCTGTGGTGCCTCCGTGATTTGCTCCAGATCTGACCTTATTTAGAGGCATAGAGGCTTGGCTTCCACGTTTGGTGACTTTGGGTTTTAGGGTGCCTAGCCTATCCTTCCTCATGTGACAAAGACACAGAGACAGAGCAAAGAAATAACAGGCAGGCTGTTTCCCACCACGTGGTGTCACCTGCACTCAGGTGGTGTCACCGTCACTGGTCTAAGTGTGGTTTGATAACCCTGAGAAGCTTGGGGACCAGGATCCCATGATGTCCCCAGGGCGGTAATTCTGTCTGATTCATACCTCATGCTCACCCTCCCTGCAGAGCAAGCCCTGGAAGAAGCTGAAGACAGTCCTGAAGTACTCGCCCTTCGTGGCCTCCTTCCATAAGCACTGCTACCCCTGGGTCCAGCTGTCCGGACACGCTGGTGAGGCTGGGGGAATGGACAGACAGACGCTGGTGAGGCTGGGGGAAATGGACAGACAGACGCTGGTGAAGCTTGGGGGAGAAATGGACAGACAGTCGAGAATGGACAGACAGTCCTGGCTTGGCATGGGCGTGCAGGGGAATCAGATGGCATGGGTGTTCGGGCTAGGAGAAGCACTCTCTGTATAGTATCACTGCATTTCCTGTAGTCTGGGTCACAGCCGCTATGGGGCTTCTATGAGAAACATTTGGCCTAGTAATTATTTTATTTTGAGATAGGGTCTATGTAGCCCTTGCTGGCCTGGAACTCACTATATAGAGCAGACTGGTCTTGAACTCACAGAGATCCACCTGCCCCTGCCTCCTGAGTGCTGGGATCAAAGGCGTGCAGCTATGCCTGGCTAGGCCTAGTACTTGTTCGGTGTGGTAGGAATGGTTCCTTGGCATTGCGTTGGGCGGTTGCGTCTCAGCTTAGAGTGGATGGGTACGGGTTCACATCCCACTTCTGCTCTTTACTTGGGGTGACCGTAGACAGGCTCTTGCTTTCCGTTTTGGAAACGACTCAGTTGCCCACATTTAAAACAGAACAAACCTTACCACCTTTGCGGGATTAACTGAAGAATTAAGAGCAAACTGTTAAGAGAGTGGGACACAGGCTGCTGAGACACTGGGATGAGTCCCCGAACCCTCCCTCCTGTGTCTTCCGCATAGCAGACCCTCAGACCAAAGCCACATGGCCTGTGTGGGTCTAGGCACACAGTAAGTCCCTCAGGTGGGACAGGACTCACTGTTGCCACCATCTTTGGAGAATAGAGCCTGAAAGCTAGGCATGGTGGCACACATTTATTTTCCTATTATTTGCTTGTTTGTTTGAGATAGGGGTGAGGGGTGGGGTGTGTGTGTGTGTGTGTGTGTGTCTCACGGGGTCCTGACTGGCCTGGAACACACGGTGTAGACCAGGCAGGCTTCACACTCATTCACACTCACACAGATCCTCCTGCTTCTTCCTCCCAAATGCTGGGATAACAAATATTGCACCACCACGCCTGGTGTGGCACATATTTATAGTCCTGGCACTTGGAAGGCTAAGGCAGGGATTTGCTAAGTTAGAGGCCAGCCTGGGCTACATAGCAAGACCGTATGTCAACAAAGCAAAACAAAATGCCCCTTTCCCCTAAAAACAAAAAGAAACAGGGGTTGGAATTGTACCTTAGCCATGTATGTACTCCAGATAATACCAGAATTATGAAATTTATTTATTTTAAACCTGGAGTCTTGCTGTGAAGCCCAGGCTTGCCTGGGATTCGCCGTGTATTCTGAACTGGGCTCAAATTTGTGTCAGTCTTCCTGCCTGAGCTCTAGTTTCTGGGATTTATGAGTTCAAGGCCAGCTGTGTCTCAAAAACAACACACCAGAAAGGGAGGGGGAGACAGCGCTGCTGGAGTGTCCAGCAGGATGACATTGGCTGGTATGATGCGTACAGGGAGATGGGGGTGGCGGCCTCGATCTGATTCAGTCTCTCCTTGGTCTTGCTTCCCACAGGGAACTTCCAGGCGGGTGAGGATGGTCGGATCCTGAAACGCTTCTGCCAGTGTGAGCAGCTCAGCCTGGAGCAGCTGATGGAGGACCCCCTGCGGCCTTTTGTGCCTGCTTATTTTGGCATGGTGCATCGGGACGGCCAGGCCTTCAACCAGATGGAAGATCTCCTGGCAGACTTTGAGGGCCCCTCTATCATGGACTGCAAGATGGGCAGCAGGTGGGATTGGGGCAGCCATGGGACAATCAGGGTAGATGGTGGATGGACGGTTTTGAAAATAGGGCCAAGTCAACCCAAAGTACCTGCATCATTGTGTTGTCCTGCCTGTGGCGCATGAAAGTTCCAGTGTGCATGCCTGCTGTGAGGGTCCCAGGTGTGCAGCCTGCCTGCCGTGAGGGTCCCAGGTGTGCCGCCTGCTGTGAGGGTCCCAGGTGTGCCGCCTGCTGTGAGGGTCCCAGGTGTGCAGCCTGCCGTGAGGGTCCCAGGTGTGCAGCCTGCCGTGAGGGTCCCAGGTGTGTAGCCTGCCGTGAGGGTCCCAGGTGTGCAGCCTGCCGTGAGGGTCCCAGGTGTGCAGCCTGTTGTGAGGGTTCCAGGTGTGCCGCCTGCCTGCTGTGAGGGTTCCAGGTGTGCAGCCTGCTGTGAGGGTCCCAGGTGTGTAGCCTGCCGTGAGGGTCCCAGGTGTGCAGCCTGCCGTGAGGGTCCCAGGTGTGCAGCCTGCCGCTCCTTCTTGGTATTCTTATTCTATCTTGGTATCACTTGTTTCATTAACTGGATATATAATGGAACGTCATTGTGTTTGCTTTTGTTGTTGCTGCTGGGTGTTTTTTTGTGGGGGCTTGTTTTGACTTTTCTTTTTGAGAGTGTCTCCTGTAACCCAGGCTGGTCTCAACCTGGCGGTGCAGCCAAGGATAGCCTTGAGTATGTGGGGTCCTCCAGTCTTCACTTCCCAAGGGCTGTGATTGCAGACATAGGACACCGTGCTGTTTGTGCTGAAGATCAAACTCTGAGGGCTTTATACACGCTAGGCCACCGAGCCACATTCCCAGCCCCCATGCCAGGGTTGTACTTATTTAATTATTAGTTCCTAGAGTTAAGGACTCTGGAGGTTGTGGTTATTCAGGCATTTTATGTTGGTGCTGGGAGTTGAATGTAGGCCTTTGTGCCTGCCAGGAAGCCCTGTTAGCTACATCACTGAGTTACATCCACAGCGCTGTGTCTTGTTTGTTTTGTTTTTTGCTTTTGTTTTTGAGACAGAATCTGTTGTATAGTCATGGCTGGTTCGAATCGATATGTAGACGCAGCTAGTCTCAGACTTGTGGCAATTCTCCTGCCTCCTAAGTGTTACCACTGTAAACATACACCATTGTCATAGCTAAGTCTCTTGTCATCATGATGAGGACACATGAGAGGCAGGCATGGTGCATGGTGCTGGCTGCATCTTGATCAGAAGGCAACAGGAAGTCAACTGTGACCTTGGGAGCATAGGAGAACTCAAAGCCCACCCCCACAGTGACACTTCCCCCAACAAGGCCACACCTACTCCCACAAACCACGCCTCCTAAGTGGGTTGGTGCCTCTCCCTTTGGGGACCATTTTCTTTTAGACCACCACAACCACCATGCCCCATTCCTTCTCTCTCTCTTTTTATCATTTACATATTCTGGTTGTACATCCTTTGTTTTACACACACACACACACACACACACACACACACACACACAGTGGTACGTGTATATTTTCTAACTTTCCCATTTCACTCTGTCTCTCCTTTCCCTGGAACTGAGGACTAAACCCACATCTTGCAGTTGCCATTAAACAACCCTAAACAACAACAACAACAACAACAACAAATGTGCAGTTGTGTTATTCTTTCCCTGGACCCTCTCCCAGTCTACGGGCTTCCTCGCTTTCTCTTGATAAATCAGCTTTGTTTCCTCATTGAAAATAATTCTGGGGCTGGAGAGATGACTCTGGTGACACACACTGGCTGCTCCTCCAGGGGACAAGCATTGGGTTCCTAGCACCCATGGGGTGGCTCAAAACAGCTTGCAACTCCAGCCCCAGGGGAACCTAATGCCTGCTGCTGGCTTCCAAGGGCTCCTTTATGTACCTGATGTCCGTATAGCCACACAGACTCACACATATAAATAGCAAATTAAAATCAATAAAAGTAATGGTCTTGCCTTTAATTCCAGGACTCAGGACACAGAGGCAGTTGGATCTCTATGAATTTGAGGTCAGCCTGGTCTATACAGTGAATTTCTGACCAGGAGGGCTCCACAGTGAGACCCTGTCTCAAAGTTAAATAAAATAAGGAAAATCTGGGGTTGGTGGGGCAGCTCACTGGGTAAAAGTTTATGCCGCCTGCCCAATATGATGACCTGTGTTCCACCCCATGACCTATATGTGGACAAACAGCTAGCTCCTGAAAACTGTCCCCTTACTCCATATAAGTGTGTTCCCTCTGCCACAATAAAAAAAAACTATGTGTTTTTCAAAATCTGAATCTCCATGCAATAATTCTAAAATCTGAAAACTTCAAAGTCAGAAGTACTTTTGGTTCCAAGTATTTTTTATTAATTTGAATTTTCCTTTTATTTATTTATTTTTGAAGATGTTATGTGTAAGGCTTTTTGCCTGGTACATGCCTACACCATGTGTGTACCTAATGCCCAAGGAGTCCGCAAGAGGGCTCAGATCCTCTGGAGCTGGAGTTACAGACAGTTTAAACTGCCATGTGGGTGCTGGGGGTATTTGTTCATTATGTGTGAGGATATTGGGTCTGCACATGTATGTGTGTGCGTGATGCCCTAGGAGGCCAGGAGAGGCTGTTAGATCCCTTGGGACTGGAGCTACAGATGCTTGCAAGCCACTTTGTGGTCCTGGGCCTGGACCTTAGGTCGTCTGAACGAGCACCACGGTGCTCTAATCCACTAAGCCACCCTCTCCAGCTCCTGGTCCCAAGTATTTCAGATAAGTGGCAGCCAAGCAGCAGTAAGCAGATGTACTTTCTATTTTGTCAAAGGTTGTTTTTGGTATTGTCATTGCTAATGGCCTTGCGTTTGAAAAAAAATCTTCGCCTTCTATAATAGCATGAAACTATTGTCTTGTTTTCTTCTATAAGCCTTGTTGTTTTAACTTGTAGAGTTTACCGGGTTTCTGTTTGTTCTGTTGTTTTGAGACAAAGTCTCACTATCTAGCTGTTTATCTCACAGAGATCCACCAGCCTCTGCCTCCAAGTGCTGGGCTCAAAGGCCGGCACCTCACCCCATCAGGAAGTGTGAGCCTTCCAGCTCCGTGCTTAATGGTTCCCTTTGTCACATCCCGTGTGCTCAGGACCTACCTGGAAGAGGAGTTGGTGAAGGCACGAGAACGGCCCAGGCCCCGGAAGGACATGTATGAGAAGATGGTGGCAGTGGACCCCGGGGCCCCCACTGCAGAGGAGCATGCTCAGGGCGCAGTCACCAAGCCCCGGTACATGCAGTGGAGGGACACTCTGAGCTCGACGTCCACCCTCGGCTTCCGGGTAGAAGGCGTCAAGGTGAGGGCCAGGAGCCAGCCAGTTCTTTTGACACTCAGAGTGCCAGGGCTGGAACAGTGACTGGCTTCTAATGGAGCGTGGGTGACAGGACGGCAGAAGGAAGCAACCCACAGCCTTGTCTGGGGACGGTCCCACTTCCCAACCCTGTGTCTAGCAGGGACAAGGGTTCTTTGTCTGTCTACAGGACATTTTCATGTACCAACTTCTCTTTCCCACGTCCAGCTTTTTCTCTGTCCCAGCCTCCCTGGCCTCCCAAACCTGATCTTCCCTCTGTTATGGAATGCAGTGATTGGAAGGATCTTTTCAGTTTTCATTTCATAAATTAAATATACTTGGAGAGCTGGATGTGGTAGCTTACACCTCTCATCCCCACGAAGAGGTTAAGGCAGGGGGATCGCAGCTTCAGTCTGAGTTACAGAGTAAGTTCAGGACCAGCCTGGCAACTTAGGGATACCTTGTCTCACAAAGAAAAAGTTAAAAAGGAGAAAGGCCTGGGGGATGCAGCTCCGTGTTGGAAGGCTTGTGAGCATGTGTGAGGCCCTAAGTTTAAGCCTCAGTAGCACTAAGCACAACAAATAAAACAACTAAATAAAGGCCGGCGCGATAGTGTAGTATAGAGCACTTGCCCAGCGAGTGAGGGAGACCCTCGGTTCAGGGTCCCCACCCCTCATCTGCTAGAATAATTGAATAATTAATCACATAGTAAGTCAGAATGAACGGCCAGGTGTGGTGGCTCATGGCTGTAATCCCAGCACGTGGGAAGATGAAGCAAGGGGTCAGGAGTGTGCAGTCAGCTTAAGCATAAAGAACGTTTGCTCATTTATTTTGTGGGCTTCGAGAGTCCTCCATGCCCAGTCTCGGGAGTCCTCCTCGCACCAGCTCTAGGAAGTAGAGACCCGCAGGCGAGGCGTCTGAGACTGAGGCTCAGACTAGGACTTGTTTAAGCTGAGTGACATAGTGCCCCGGGAGAAGGAGACAAGAGGACCAGGAGTTCAAGGCCAGCGTTAGCCACATAGGGAGTTTTTCAGTCAGCCTCAGGTACACAGGACCTGTCTCAAAAAGTGATGAACTTGATTAAGCCCAGTCTGCTAGACGGTAGCTGAATCATGGCTGAAGTCAAATCCCGGTCCCCTAACAGCCTGTTTTGCAAGATGGGCTCAGCCACGACTATGTTGTTAGATGTGGAAGGACACGAGGCATGAAAGTGTGACGGGGGCGGGTTGAGCTGGCCAGGCAGGAGGACTGTGTCCCCTGAATCGGGGTTATCTTGGTTGGGGGCGAGGCAGCACCCGTGACGGTTCTCTACATCTTGCTTTGCAGAAGGCCGATGGGACCTGCAATACCAATTTCAAGAAGACACAAGCGTTGGAGCAGGTGACAAAGGTGTTGGAGGAGTTTGTAGATGGGGACCTTGGAATCCTGGTAAGTGGGACGCTCGTACCCTGACACGTAGCCACTAAAGACAGCAATGTCGCTTCTGAATCACACTCCTTTGCTTTGGGCTGGGCTGGGCTGCTCCTGGCCAGCCTTGCTGACAGTCTGCCACCACTGGTCCCCGCTAACATGGCTTTCACGGCTACCTTGGTTCACCGCCTTGTTCGGGACTTGGGTGTCTGATAAAACAGGCTAGCCTGCGCTGTTCTCACCATGGGAACAGGAAGCTGAGATAGCAAGTGTTCCGCATGAGACCCCTGGTGTCCAGGCTTAATTAACATGGCCACATTCTGGTGGGCAGAACAGGTCCTATCATGAGACCAAGCCCACCCAGCTCAGGGGAAGGGGGTTGGTGGGGATCCATTTAATGTGTCTCACTCTTGTGATTGATCGCTTCCTTGTTGGCTTCCTGCCAGTACTCCCTCATCCTGCCATGTCCTTGCTTCCCTGTACCTTGACTGTCTAGGATGCTAGGGTGAGGTCTCGGGCTCACCAAGGGCCTGCTGCGTTTCTGTGCTAATGAGCTACCCTCCTTCTCACACTCAGAGAAAGTACGTGGCGAGACTGGAGGACCTCCGCGAGGCTTTGGAGAACTCTCCCTTCTTCAAGACCCATGAGGTGCGAGCCCTGGGTGCCACAGGTGTATGTGGGCTCCAGTTTAGGGGCTTGGCAAAGGGGCTTGTGGAAGGGAAGGAGTGGGAGCGTGCGTTCAAGCCAGGCCGTCTGGAGATACGGACTTTGGATTCTTCTCAGTCACCACGCTGAGCACATCCCCAATCCTTACCTCTTTTCCTTGGGAGAGAGGCATGGTTTAGTTAGTTAGTTAGTTAGTTAGTTAGTTAGTTAGTTAGTTAGTTAGTTAGGCAGGCAGGCACAGGTGCATACAGCCCAGGGTGGCCTCACACTCACACTTTTCCAGCCTTACCTTCCCATATGCAGGGATGACAGGGACCGACTCCATGCCCGGCCTGTCCCACCCAGACAGTTTCATGTGCTCTGACAAGGACGGGGTGGTAATACCCCACTCCTAAGACGGCTGAGGATTGCAGTCCCTGGAAAGTGACCTCCGGGGCATTCAGAGGCATTCACACTCATCGTTGCGGGTTCGTAGAATCAGCTTGTGTAATGGTGTGCCTCTGAGTACCTCCCTGGGTGTTCTCTCCTCCTGGCACGTGGACCCTGCAGAGCCAACTCAGGTCACCAGGCTTGGCAGCAAGTGCCCCAACCCACTGCCCCATCTTCACAGACCACAGGGGTTTTCGTCTTGTTTTATAGGTTTCACATAGCCCAGGTTAGCCTCAAATTTGCGTGTTGCCTAGGCTGGCTTAGAACTCCTGACCTTCTTGCCTCAGCCTTCACCAGTGCTCAATTATAGTATGCCACTATGCTTGTCACCATGTCTCTTAGGCGACTTGGTTCCTCTGAGAGTGCAGGTCAGAGACGATGGTACCGTCTCTTCTCTACGCCCTTCCTTCTGCCCCTCAGCCCCTTCGCCTCTTCTCAGTGGTATGTCTGACTTTCTAGGCAGTCCTGAGCTGGAAGTCTTGCCTGTACAAATGTCAATCCCAGCTCGGCTTTTCCTTAGTCTCCTGAACTCAGGCAGCCACCCCAGGGGGCCGCAGCGTCTCTGGCACCTGGAGTGTGAGGGACACCAGCAGCCACTTGGGCACTGATAAAGGTTAAGTAGGCTGATTAGAGCCCAGCCCACGCTAAGCCATCGTGGATGCCAGCTGTCATCGTCATGTTTGTTTTGGTCAAATGTCACCATTGTCCCTGTTACTATCTTAAGACTCTATGTGGGAAGGAGAGGCCTCTTCTCTCCTTGTGTTTGGATTTGCTGGCCTAGTGTCTTGCCTCCATTTGAAATATGAAATTTCACATAGAAATCGGCATTTCCAATTTCCCTGACAGTTGGAAGACACAGCAGTCCTGGACGATAGCAGTATGGTAACAGCGTCCAGGCACAGCTGCTGTCTGCCTCTTTTTCTGTTTGGTACTGGGTATTTGAACCTAGGATCTCACGTCTGCCAGGCAAGTGCTTTACCTACCCCTGAGATACATTCCAGCCTCACACCCTCCCCTGTCTCATTTAGCCCAGGCTGACCTGGATTTGCAGTGTAGCTGAGGACGACCTGTACTTGTGATGCTCCTGACACCACCTCCTGAGTGGGGGACAATGAGTGTGTGTCACTGCCAACTGAGATGTAGCCCCAACTTTTCATCCTTTTTCTTTCTTTTTATTTTAAGACGGGGTCTTACTATGTATCTTTGGCTAGTCTGGATCTCTGTGTAGACTAGGATAGCCTCTTTTATTTTTATTTTGAGACAGGATTTAATTTACCCAGGCTACCCTTGAGCTCACTCTGTAGTCGAAGCTATAGGCCTTCAGCTTTCAATCCTCCTGCCTCAGCTTCCCAAGTAGCTAAGACCAAAGCGTGACAGCATCTCTGGTTCTCTAGACAGGCTCCTGTTCACCTGTCCAGGGAGTGTGGTTGGGAGCAGGGAGGAGTTGAAACCTGGTTTAAGACAGATGGAGAGGGCGTTGTAAGCCACAGTTAGATGACGGGAAGGCAGGGAAGGCAGCAGCTACTCCTTTTTGCTTGTCACAAAAAGTAACTCCTGTTGTGTTATTTTCAGAATCATACTTAGAGTGTGTGAATGTTGAATGGGGGTGTGTATGTCCCTCCATGGTACTCTTGTGGAGGACAGAGGACAACCTGTGGGAGTCATTTCTCTCCTTCAGCCCTGTGGGTCCCAGGAATTGAATTTAGGTCATCAGGTTTGGTGACAAGTGCCTCTATGATTTGAGCCATATCACCAGGCTGGCCTTGAGCTGATAGATATCCGCCTGCCTCTGCCTTCTGAGTGCTAAAATTAAAGGTGTGTGTCACCATGACTGGCTTAGTGCTTTTTTTTTTTTTTTTTTTTTTTGAGACAAGTTTACTCTGGAGCTTTGGCGGGCCTGTAGCTCACTACATGGCCCAGGTTGACCTCAGATTTGTGGCTGTCCTTCTGCATCTGCTTCCCAAATGCTTAGACTGAGGACATAGTATCACCACACCTGCTCAGCAATGACTGTCTCTAAAACAAGTAAATTGAAACCAGCTGTTGATACTGCACACCTTTAATCCCAGCACTCAGGAGGCAGAGGCAGGCGGATCTCTGTGAGTTCCAGGCCAGCCTGGTCTACAGAGTGAGTTCCAGGACAGGCTCCAAAACTACAGAGAAACCTATCTTGAAAAACCAATTAACCAATCAAACAAACCAAAACAATCAAATTGAATTGCCACTGACAACACTCACTGAGGTGTGCCTCGAGGCAGACACTGATGAGCCTGTGGCTTGTAGGGTACTGTGACCCCAGGAGGTAGAGTGTTACCAACTTCCCCATTCTACAGATAGGACACCAAGGCCAAAGGAAGGAAGCCACTTGCCTAACGTCATCAGCCACAGTCCTCTAGGCTTCAGAAGCCACTGCCCTATTCTGGTGAAAGTTTTCTAGTTCTTCTGTCCCGTCTGAGTCCGCTGACCCAGTCACAGCTTTGACGACATCTGATGGCAGCAAATAGCCCAGTGTGCTTGCTGGCATTGTTCTAGCGTCTCAGAGGAAGCAGTCGGGCTGGGAGTTCAGGCCAGCACATGGGAGGTGGAGGCGGGAGGATCTGGAGTTCAAGGGTATTCTTGGCTGTAGAGGTGGCCATCTGGGACTCCATAAGACTCTGTCAGACAAACAAGAAATGCGAGAGAAAACAAAGGCAGTGGGCTAGGGAACACACACACGCACACACACACACACACACACACACACAATTGCTAACATTTAGCGTATATTTGTTGTGTTCTAGGAACCGTTTGAAAGGCTTTATGTGTGTAAATTATGCAGCTCTTCTCAGTTTGTATATGTGGGAGCAGAACCACAGAGAGGGCAAATGTGCCTAAGGCCACAGTCGAGTCAGGATTTGAACTTGGGATGGGCAGCCTCATTCCAGAATTTCTGCTGTCTGCCACTCTGCTTTACTGCTCACTGGGGACTACCTTGGCTCATGCCTGCTCTTCTCTCTCACTGGCTGCTACAGGTAGTGGGCAGTTCCCTTCTCTTTGTGCATGACCACACCGGCCTGGCCAAGGTCTGGATGATTGACTTCGGCAAGACAGTGGCCCTGCCTGACCACCAGATGCTCAGTCACAGGCTGCCTTGGGCTGAGGGCAACCGCGAGGATGGCTACCTCTGGGGTCTGGACAATTTGATCCGCCTCCTTCAGGGGCTGGCCCAGAGCTGATCTCATCTGCTGCTGCTAGGCTCACTTGCAAGATAGCATGTGTCTGGCCAGAGGAGCCCTAAGATGCTGTCCGGCCTGCCGCCTGCCTATGGAAGATGAGGGGCTTCAAGGTGTCACCGGACCAGTGTGGTCTGAGGAGCTTTGGGGGACCTGGCAGCACCGGGCTCCCTTACTAAGATCTGTGGAACAAGACAGGTGGAGGTGCAGAGTCGGCCGAGCATGAACGGGGCACCCTGGTCAGCTAGGACAGCTGGAAGAAGCACGAACCGCTCCCAGAGCTGTTTTCCTGGGCCCAGAGCCTCAGCAGGTTGGCGTCTGTTCCCCAGAGGGCCAGGGCCGTTTGTGAAGACCTGGAGGAGCTACTTGTCCACCTGGGCAGGGACAGCCCCACCTGGAGGCCATGCAAGTGCTGAGAGGAAGAGGGTGTGACGACACAGGACACCTGCTGGCCGCCACTGTGTAAGGCCACAGCTTACCCTCCTCCCTGCCAAGGCCTTTGTTCCTCTGTGGACTCTTGGAGCTGCTGCAGAGCCAGACCACAGCCACCTGTGCCAGCTCTGTGACCATCTTCCTTCCTCGGTGCAGCAGCGACAGCCTCAGGACTTCCTCCCCCTGCCCCCGGCCCGGGCCCTCCTGTCTCAGTAGTCCAGTGACAGGAAGGCGTTTCCTCGGCAGGGGAGGGGGTTTCTCCTTGAGAACTCTCACTGTGTAAGTACCCCTCCCTACACAGAATGACCTTCCAGGTTGCCCAAAAGCACAAGTGGGTGGGGCTCCTGGCCCTAACCATGGACTACCTGGCTTGACCAAAGACTGCAGCCTCTGGAATGGGGCAGAAGCTGCTGTCCCTGTGCTCCAGCATCTCTCCAGAACCTTGGCTTCCTGGCCCACACAACGGGCTTGGTGAGGGCAGGAACCTACCTCTTCCCTAAGCCCTAATGGCTCCTAGGGCTGACACGTCTTCCCTTTCTACTGACTGACTTTATATATATATTTATACACAAGGTAGTTAGCTGGGGTGGTGTCAGGGAACCGAGGCAAAGTGACTTTATTGTGCCCCCCCCCCGCCCACAGCGGTCCCCAATAAACAGGACGGAGTCGGTGTGTTGTGGCTGTTTTCTTGGCATCTGGGTATGCGGGCTGAGAGTCAACTCTGGACCTTCACGCTGGGGTGGGATAATGAGTGCTCACCTTGGGAGAGTAAGGTCAAGACACAGAAATGCCATTTTTGTTGTTTTGCTCAGATTTTAAAAAAAGGCTTATCACCGGGCAGTGGTGGTACACAACTTTAATCCCAGCATTCAGGAGGCAGAGGCAGGTAGATCTCTTGAATTTGAGGCCAGCTTGGTCTATAGAGCGAGTTACAGGCCAGCCAAGTCTATACAGAGAAACCCTGTCATGAAAACACACATATGTGAACAAAAAAGAAAATGTACGTGTGTGTATTTTAGTTACTTGTGTTTAGGTGCCTAAGGAGGCACTGGGCCCCCTGCCCCTGGAGCTGGAGTTACAGGTTTTGAGCTGCCTGGTGTGGGTTTTGGGATTCAAACTTGGGTCCTCTGCAAAAGCATCGAGTGCTCTCATTTGCTGAGCTGTTTCCACGGCTGGGCCTCACTGTAGCTCAGGTTGGTCTGAAACTTGGGGTCCTCTAGTTTGGGCTCCAGAGTGCTGGGATTACAGGCATGTGCCTCCACACTCATGTTTGTTGTTGATTTGAGACAGGGCCTTGCTCTGTAGCCCAAACCCTCTTAGTACTGACAGTGTAGCCCAGGCTTGCTTCAAACTCACCATGACCGCTGACTCGGCCTCTCAAATACTGACATGGTACATGCCACCATGCCTAGCCTGAGCTGCTGTTCTCCTGGGCCAGGCTCTGTACTAGACCATGCAAAGATACACGGCCCCCAGGTCAGTCCTTTGAGCTCTAGCACAATGAACCACGACAGTGGCAGGCAGATATTAGGGTCAGGGTTCACAGACTGCTGCCCACCCCACTCACTGGCTGCTACGTACTGCACGATCTCTAAAATGTCATCTTTTTGTGAGTGCTGGGAGCACCATAGCAACCTAGACTCATTCTCCTCATCTGTGTGGGTATATCAGATACCTATTATTTTCCTATTCATTAGGATAACGTAGGAGGCACCCACGACTGCTTCCTGTGTCATTTAAGAGTCTTAGTTAGCTGGTCCTGAACTTATCCTGTAGCAATGATGAGCTTGAACTGATTCTCCAGCCCCTTCCCTCCAAATGCTAGGATTATAGACCTGCACCACTACCCCAACCTTGGCTAGGATGTGGTATGTGCAGGGCTAACCTGGACTGCATAACATAACAAGACCTGTCTTAGAACTAACAAACAGGCTGGAGAGATGGCTCAGAGGTTAAGAGCGCTGCCTGCTCTTCCAGAGGTCTTGAGGTCAATTCCCAGCAACTACACGGTGGCTCTCAACCATCTGTAATAAGATCTGGTGCCCTCTTCTGGTGTGCAGGCAGGCAGGCATGCAGGCAGAACACTGTATACATAATCTTAAAAAAAAAAACCCAACTCATTCCTCTCTTCTCATGTGGAAAGAGAGGGGTTCTTGGGACTCTAAAGGGGAAATGATACTGGAGCCAAGATGGGAAAGTTAGGGGAAATAAGCTTTAACATTTTGTAAAAATTGTATTTGAGTTTGTGCTGAACGCACATGTACTACAGCAACCAAGTGGGGACAACTGCATGGTCCCTGGGTCACAGGCCTGGCAGGCACTTTCACTCACTAGCCGTCTTGCCAGCTCAAGGAGAGTGAGCACCACATTCAGCTCACAGCTGGTGAAGGCACCATGGCTGTCATGCAGGTGAGCAGGATCTGAGTGAGGCAGGCCAAGAAGGGAGTTCAGTTAATTCCTGTCCCATGAGCAAACTTGGAGATGGGTAACAGGGGGTTCAGGTTCTTGTAGATGTCCAGTAAACTGAAAGTGTCTTTAAAAATGTCCCCAAAGAGAGACCAATGGATGTCACATTCAGGTGGGAGGACCACGATGAGGGTCAGGGTTACTGTCAAGAGTCTTCCTCAGCCAGGCAGTGGTGGCACACGCCTTTAATCCCAGCACTCAGAAGGCAGAGGCAGGTGGATCTTTGTGCGTTCGAGGCCAGTCTGGTCTACTGAGTGAGTTTCAGGACAGGTTCTAAAGCTACAGACGAACCCTGTCTTGAAAAAAACCAAAAGAAAAAAAGGAGAGTCTTCCTCTAGGTTGGGTCTGGGGAACACACCTTTAATCTCAGCACGCAGGAAGCAAAGCCAGGTGGATCTCTGAGGTTAGGGTCAACCTGGTCTACTACATAGGGCAGTGATCCAATGCTCATAGTTAAGATCCGTTTTTGTTTTTCCGACAGGGTCTCGCTGTGTAGCCCTGGCTGGCATGGAGCTTGCTATGTAAACCAGGATGCTCCTGAACTCACAGATTCCTCCTGTCCCTCCCTCAGTGGGTCTCAACCTTCCTAATGCTAAGACCCTTTAACACAGTTCCTCATGGTGTGCTGACCCCCAACCACACAATTATTTTGTTGCTACTTCTTAACTATCACTTTGCTGCTCTGAATCATAGTATAAGTATCTGTTTTCCAATGGTCTTAGGAGACCCCGTGAAAGGGTTGTTTGACCCCCAAAGGCACCATGATCCACAGGTTGAGAACCTGTCCCCTACCTTCTTGGTGCTGGGTTTAGAAGTATGTGCCGCCACCCCCAGGCAGAGATCATGCTTTTAAAAACAAAAAAGCCTTCACACAAAAACAAGTCTCCTTTAACCAAAGGAGTGCTTAATCCTGCCAGTAATGAATTTAGACTCTGGACAATGGTCACGCTGTGACTCCATAAATGGGAGTGATCCTGTGGTAGATCTGTAGCAGGAGGTTCTCAAGACACAGGCTGAACTACAGACATCACACGGGGGATGCAGTGAGGCACTCTTAATGGTGATAGAGGTAACTTCAAGGCAGGTGCCCCAGCCTCCGCTAATGGCTCCACCCCCGTGGTCTAAGCAACAGGACCTGGCCACAGAGGCCAGCTTGTACCCCACCGGCGGGTACTACGTACACCCGTCCATCCGCGGCCCGGGCAGGAGAAAAGTCTGTCAGCTGCAGGTTGCTGTCCCGGACTTGGTTATAGTCCCACAGCTGGTAATGCCAACTCTTGCCCTGCTTGGAGAGAAGGAAGGTGGCACCTGGGGAGCTTTCCTCTGGGAAGGGTGGTGGCTGGTGGGGTGCGCCAGGCACTGGGTGAAAGAGGCCTGGCAACTCAGCGTCTTCCATGTAGCCAGGGGCTGGCACGCTCTGCACACCTATGAGGACCCCTGGGGGACAGGAAGAGGATGTGAGTTGCCTGGGTTACAGCTGGATGCCAGGGCTTCTGAATCCCTCGTGACCCTGCTGCTGGCCAGGTGCTGCCTTGCTGCCACAAGGTTAGGACTGGGTACGGACAGGGTCTCTGGCTCCAAAGTCTCAGAAGGTGACTGAAGTCCTGCCTCTGGTAGCACACTGCAGGTGGGAGCAGCACTGAAATGCTGCCCATCTCCAGCTGCCCCAGAAAGACCTCGAGGCAGAGCCAGACACACATCTGGAAGCCAGGCAGGGCCTCCGCCCTTCTTCCAGGCAGGCAGGGTGCTAATGACAGTGGTGGTGAGACACAGTCAGAGCCAGCCATGTTCTACAGGCGTTACGTACCCGTCAGGCAGCCTTCAGAGGCCGTGCCGCCTCCATTACAGTTTGCGTGTGCACTCTCCCCCTCAGGGTTCAGTGTGTGCCTCTGCATCCTTGAGTTGGCAGTGCTATTTTGGGAGCTGGGGGAGACTTTGGGAGGTAGGACCTTGCTGGAGGAAGTGGACCACTGGGGTGGGGTTGAAGTGTAAGGGCAGGGTTATGTCCAATTGCCATTTCTGGGTGGAGCTCCCTGCTTCCTGGTCAACAGCAGCAAGCTGTACCTCAAGCTCCCCCATCTCTAATGGAGTCATCAGCTGCCATGCGGTCCCATCCCTTCCGTGAAGTGTCCCGACCCTCAAGGTGCTTCTGGGAGGAAAGCTAACACCCTCCCCTACTTCCTCGATCTCCACATGGGCAAGAGGCCCAGAGAAGAGCCTTAGGTGAAACGACAGAGTCTAGGAGGTTGGGCTGTGCCCGAGCCCCTTACTCCCCAGCTGGTGCTCTGAGCCTGTTTGTGGGAACTCTAATCGGTAGCCAGGTACTCGAGGGGCCTGGTGCTGCTGGGCATCGGCTAAGTACTGCATCGGAAGGAGGTGGCCAAGCCCTTGCTCACACCCTCAGTGCAGACACAGTATGAATGGGGTTAATAAACAGTGGCTGGAGAGACCTAGGGGCGAAGGTGGGGGGCACTGACCTGCGCTCACTGCCCAGTGGGCCTTGTGGCCTTTCTTTTGACACGGTTCATGGTTGAAGTCCTCATCATAGCTGGAGCTGGTGTTAAGGCCCAAACTGTGGTGTGGCCCTGGATCCCACCCTTCCCCACCCCTGCCCTGCTCACTCCCCGTCCATGGGATGCGGGATGAGCAAGGGGTGGCCAGTGCTGAGGTGGCGCAGGACCCGCTCTCTGTTGGGACCACCCAGGCCGCCACACAGGAGCTCAGCCTGGCAGTCCAAGGTCTCCTGGGCCAGTCTGGCCATGTCAGCCACTGGGGAAGGGGGTGGGGAAGACAGAAAGAGGGAGGGGGAGAAAGTGTGGATTAAATCAATATATGGATGAGAATCACTTCAAAAGACATCGTTTGTACAAGTTCAGAAAATGAGGCACAAGCTGGGCCTGATGGAAGAGACCAGTAATCCCAGCTATTTCAGAGGTTGAGTTAGGAGGATCAAATGTTCAAAACCTGCCTGAGCTACCCAGTGAGATCAAGACCAGGCCGAGCAATTTAGTGAGCCCATGTCTCAAAAGAAAACAATGGCTATAAATACAGCTCAGTGGTGGAGCCCCTGCCTAGAATCCCCCAGTGAGGGGCTGGGGTGAGGCTCAGTGGTAGAGCCCCTGCCTAGAATCCCCCTAGGGAGAGGCTAGTGGTGGAGCCTTCTGGCCCTGTGTGAGGCACAAAGGGTCAGTAGTTAACCACTTTGCCTTAAAGATGGTTTGACTTCTGGAACATCTTTGGTCTCCTACTGTAAGGGATAGACAGGAGAAGGGAATGAGGCTGCCTCGTGCACCTGCAGTGCTTCAGCTGGCCTAGAGAGGAGCCAGTGGAACTTAGAGCTTGAGGTATTTCCCAGCCAACTCACCAGAGAACATCTCTCCCTGCGCTGTGTAGCCTCTCTCCATGGCTACCTGTACCAGTTTTTCCAGAGAGACTCTGTCAGGAGTTGACAGAAGAGTGCCTGCCATCCACAGGGCCACCAGTCCACACCTAGGAGAGGCAGCCCACTCTGTAGCATGTGCCGTGTCTTTACTGAACTCCCCTGACCTCAGAGGAGGGAGAGGTGTGCTGTCTAGGGACCTGCCTCCCCTCCCATGCCAGGGTGGCAGAACGGGCTGGAAGGTGGGGACAAACCTGTGCTCCCCTCCCCCCTCTCTCACACACGCACGCACGCACGCACGGATTGTGATGTGGAAATCACCCTGCTTTTTTTCCCTCCTCCCCAGGATGCCTGGGGTGGGGGTGGGGGATGCCAGTCTCACTGTAGCAGCCCGGCCTTGGGAAACTTTCCGGGGCCTCTTGCATCAGGGCGATGGGCACTCACTGAGGGCCCTCTTGGATGAGTGATGGCAGGTCGGCACAAAAGAGGATCCATTGCAAGTCACTTCGAAACCTGAAGCAGAACAGTGATAGGGCACCAGGGAACAGCTCTGAGGACACCCCGACCGCCCAGGGACTGAGGCAGCAGTCCTAAGGCCTCAGGGCTACTCCCCTGCTGAGGCAGTGCTGACGGCCCTCTCCGTTTTCCCTTTGGATGGTGGTGGTAGTAAAGTCACCATTTTGCCTTCTTCCTGCTGCTTTTTACAGGCCTTGAAAGACAAGAGCACATGCAGAACCCATGCAACCAGGAGCCCCAAAGATTAATCTGAGGAAGTTTCTAGAAGGTGTATGTTTTATACCCAAATGCTAAGATTTTTTTTTCTCTGTTTTTGTAGACATTATCTCCAAATGTAGCCCAGGCTAGCCTCCATTCAATGGCAATTTTCCTGCCTTAGTTTCCCTAGTGTTGGGATTAACGGTATGCCACCATGACCAGTGCCTGAGTATTCCCCCCACCAGTCTGGGGTATGTGGGACTGATGTGATGGCTCAGAGGATAAAGGTGCCTTCCAACTTGAGTTCAAGTCCCAGGACTCACATGTTGGAAGGAGAGCTGGCTCATGAAAGGTGTTTTCTGACCTCTCACACACAAACACTGCAGCACACATATATACATTAACTCAGCCTTGAGTAAAACCCAGTGTCATCACCTCAATGATGAATCTGAGCAGGCCGGCCTGGCCAGTCCTGCCCCGAGGGAGCCACATGGATCCAGCGGTCTTAGCCCCTGGAGGCTCAGGGCCACACACTTGCTTTTCCTATTGCAAGGCCACTGAGAGGTAAGCCAGGTTGGTGCTGGGGATGCTCACACACAAAGCTCCAGCTCCTCAGGCTGAGAAAACTCCGAACTGTAGTCCTTTCTCTGAGCAAGCCTTCCCCTGGCTCATCGGAGGCCCCAGGCCAGTCCCAATCCCTCCATCCAGCTTGTCACGGGCTGTGTGGGCTGCTTTTGCCCACTTTCCCAGCTCCTCTCAGCTAGCCCTTTGAAAACATGTCTTTACTACAGTCCGGCACAGATGCTGTCTGTTCTCACCGCACAGGCCTCCATAACTTTCGCTCTAGCCTCTGTAGCTGCTTCTCTTTCGGAAGCCACCACGAGTTACACTTCCTTTGGGCCCCATTAACACCCTGGCTACGCTGCGAGTCACTGTAGGAGCAGAGGCACTGCCTCTGCCTCAGAGCCAGGCATGAGCAGGAGCTGCTCTCCCTTGCTAGAGGCCAAGCAGCTGAAGTGATTTGGAGACAGATGGTTGGATGAAACAAACCTGGGGTGGTGATGGGGGCTTGGAAACCTTACCTGTCCTTGTGCAGCTTCAGGAGCCTCCTCACATCTTCTCTGCCTTTGGGGACTGGGCCAGCCTTCTCCAGGGCCTCCTTCAGGAGCCGGCTCTTCTCCAGGCCATAGACGTGAGGGGGAACAACTTCCACAGCAGAGGGCGGTGGAGGTGGCGGTGGGGGAGGGGTAGGGCCCTGGAGACTACAGGGAGGGGATGGCAAAGCTAAGTCCGCGGGACTTGGGGGTAAAGGAGGTGGAATGTTGGGGTCTTGGGGTTCGTGGACTATTGGGGGGACTGTGGGCTTTAGGGGAGAACATGGAGAAGTCATGTGGGGTCTTCAGGAAGAACTGATGTGAGGAGAAAGGGGATCCTCCCAAATCTCTCAAGGATGGAGATTTTCAGTCTTCAGAGCAATTGGATGTGGTACTCAGATCCGCACATAGAAATCTGTAATAAAAAAATTAAAAACATAAAGTAAAAACTAAGTTGGTCTGGGAAAGCTTGGATTAGTACTTCAAAGAGTGGAAACAGAAACTGGGCTAGGTCAAATGATGAAGGATCCCGAAGAGTGGGCTGTGCTATGGGGATGGAGCTGCATTAGGAGGGAAATTTTGTCACCTCATCCGCTAGAGCTATCTATCTAGTTTCGTTCGCTTCCGTAATAAGGACGCTAAGATCTGGGGTGAGGTGTGGGGTAACCTGCCCCATCTCACATCTCTGGCTCGGGTTTGGAACCTTATCGTTGACCTTAGGGGCTAGAGGTCAGAGGCACGTGCCTGGGAAAACAGCCTAGCGGTGGGCAAGGTCCCGGAATCAGCCGGCAAGTATGAGTTAAGGCAGCTCAGCGGTCAACGGTGGACCCGGGGCCGGAACTTAGTTACTGATGCACCTTCACGCCGGGGAACAAATGGCAGCGACCCTCCTGGCCACCACCGTCCTTCCTCATCCCACGTGGTAGAACTCGCAACCAGTATAACGCGGCGTGCAGATCTCGTGATCCGAGGCCACTGGCGGAAGGGGAAAAGGCGTGGCTGCACCGGAGCCCTAGCAATGCCCCGATTGGCCCAAAGCTCGCAGCCTTCTTTGATTGGTCTGTTCGGGGCAGGGGGCGGGGCCTATCACTAAGGCGGGAATCCAAGTGTCGCTTGCATTGGCAGGCGCTGGGCCCGGTCCGGGGCTACCGAGTCTGCGCGCGGCGAGCGTCTCGCGGAGGGGAAGCGGGGCCGGGACAGGCGGCTGTGTGTCCGAGCGGAGTGGCGTGGCCGGCCGGCGGTTCCGCTGGTGGGTTCCCGCGGTGTAGACGGGCGCCTGGGAGGCGGGTGGAGCGCTTGCGTCGGGCCTCCGGCTGCCGCCACTTCGGGCGGCCTCTTTGAGAGACTAGGATGTCCCGAGTCGGCCCCTACTTTCTTAACTGGCTCCCACATCCGGGTTCTTTTCCCCCTCTTTGTACGTCGTTCGCGCGCGTGGACTAATGGGAATCGCCGCTGAGTACGCTCCGCCTGCCGGGACTCGTAGAGCATTGTGGGATTCGTAGTAACCCTCTAGCTCCCCCTTAGCACGCGGGCTGGAGAAGCGCAGTCCTACGCTGGCTTTGTTGCCAGGCTGTGGTATCCTTCCCAAGTTCCGCTCTTAACCCAGCTTCCTCCTGGAAGGATCCCTGAGCAGAGCCCATTAGCCCTTCGAACGAAGAATTTCGGGAAACGTAGAGTTGAAGTCGCCTCTTTTTCTCCTTTTAGTCGCCCTGAGCATCTGACACCATGGCAGTTCCCGAGACCCGTCCCAACCACACTATTTATATCAACAATCTCAACGAGAAGATCAAAAAGGATGGTAAGTTCTCGGCGGAGCCCGGACCCGTGTGATCTCACATGAGCTGCCCCCTCCACCTCTGGCACCCACTTTCCCTTCTCAGCCTTGCCCTTTCGGTCTGTTAAGAGTTAACTTTGGCCTTTGTATCTTCTGAGTCCTTGGTCTTGAACACACCCTTTACCATTTTACACTCTGCTCTTTAACTGGAGCCTTGTTGATAACCTCAAAGGTTTTCGCTCACTGGCCTTTCTTCCTGTGAAACCTGTTGGGATATTTCTCTCCATCAAACCCAGTGCAGTCTGCTATCATGAGACTGTCTCTGTCCACTGGCCTCCAGGCATTGGTCCTAGTGGTTAGAGCTACATTGCAAAGAACATAGTAATGAATACTATGTAACAGGATTTTATAGTCTTGGATGTATTTCATTCTCACAAGCCTCTCGGGTTAAGAAATTGGAATTTTGGTGGCATAACTTGCCTGAAATCAGATATCTCCCTCCACAAAAAAAATGGTTGAGACTTAAGCATGGGATTCTAGTTAAGCGAACTCTTGGACTGCTTGAATGGCAGATGGCTATAATTTGGTTACTTAGGGAGAAGAACTCCCAGAGGGCTACATGATCAGAACAAATGAGAAGGAAACAAAGACAACTTTTTTGGGTGTGGTGGTGCAGGCCTGTAATCCCAGTACTCAGAGACTGAGACAGGAGGAGAATCTTGAATTCCAGATCAGCCTAGGGTAGATAGCAAGACCCTGCCTCCAAAAGGATTGAGAAATACAGGCGGTGTTATTCTTGCCTATCATGGGTAAGGCTCGGGGTTTCGAACCTCAGCAACTAAGAACTCTAATTGGCCTGGAGAGATGGCTCAGTGGTTAAGAGTATTGCCTGCTCCTCCACAGGATCAGAGTTTGATTCCCAGCACTCAGGCAGGGCAGGTTCATTACTGTCTGTAACTCCAATTCCAAGGGACATGCCATCCTGTTCTGGCTTCTGTAGGCGAAATACCCGCACACATAAAATAAGAATACTTTGGGCCAGCTGGTGGTGGCTCACGCTTTTAGTCCCAGCACTTGGGACACAGAGGCAGGCAGATCTCTGAGTTTGAGGTCAGCCTGGTCTACAGAGCTAATTGCAGGACAGCTAAGGCTGTTTTACACACACACACACACACACACACCCACACCACACAGGTTATACAATTTTAAACCCCCACCAAATAATTGAGTTCTTGCCTGGAAGTAAGGTCCTGGGGTAGAATGTTTACTTTTCTGCAAAGGTTGAATTTTAGCACACATACAAAAAAGGTAAAACAGCAGCAAGTATTTTTATGTATGTTTTGTGTGTGTCTATGAATGTGGGTACACATGTTTGATCAGGACAACTAGGGAGGCTGTCTCTTCCACTGTGGGTCACGAGGCTTGTGATGTGGACGCTCTACCACCATTTCACTGACGCCTTTGGATACAACTTTAATGGAAGTGTATTCTGAAAGGTAGTTGGGCTGGTAAGCATGCTTGCCACCAAGCCTAACTTTCTAGAACCCACGGT
Organism: Cricetiscus sungorus; assembly: GCA_030556225.1. NCBI lineage: Eukaryota > Metazoa > Chordata > Mammalia > Rodentia > Cricetidae > Cricetiscus > Cricetiscus sungorus. The sequence goes on from JANBXA010000303.1 coordinate 2,209,351, forward strand.
GGGAGGAGAGTATAGTATCCTCTCTCTGACTTCCACGGGTGTGCCACGTGAGCTTGGGGGGGGGGGGCTGAGTTCAGGTTACCCAAAGTGGGGTAGTGATTCAGGAAAGGAGTTCTGGGCATTTGAGTGCTGAGGCAGGAGACTCAGTTCCCGGCACTGATGGTGGAAGGACAGGTGACTCTAGAGTCACCCTTCACTTGTGTGCCCACTGGCTCGCCTTCCTCTCTCCACTCTTTGTCTCCACCTCAACCCCCACCACACACAAAATAATAAATTTGCCCTTGCCTGGAGCCAAGTATCTGAGGACACACAGAAGGCTTACGAGGGACCAGGAGGCTGGCTCAGCTGGAGACCTGAGGTCGAAAAGAAGGGCTTGTGCTTGCTTTTTGAACAGCAAGTAAGTGTAAAGCAGGTTCTTGGCTGTTATCAGGTGTTGGTTGTTTGTTTTTGCTTTGTGTTTTTGGCTTTTTTAAGACAGGGTTTCTCTGTGTAGCCCTGGCTGTCCTAACTCACTCTGTAGACCAGGCTGACCTTGAAATCACAGTGGCCCACCTGCCTCTGTCTCCCGAGTGCTGGATTAAAGGTGTGCACCACCACCGCCCAGCTATTGTGGGTTCTTGTGCTGTAACATTCTGCATATTCTCTCAGTTGGCAGTGGCCCCTCATTTGGGCTGTCCATCCTCTCTAAGGATCGTGCAGATCCCAGGTCGCAGTACCCAGGCCTTTTGTCACAGTGTGTCTTGTTTTCCCTGAATGCAGAGCTCAAGAAGTCCTTGTATGCCATCTTCTCCCAGTTTGGCCAGATCCTGGATATCCTGGTGTCTCGGAGCCTGAAGATGAGGGGCCAGGCCTTTGTCATCTTTAAAGAGGTCAGCAGCGCAACTAATGCCCTGCGTTCCATGCAGGGTTTCCCCTTCTACGACAAGCCCATGGTGAGCATCTCGAATATGGAGGCTGTAGGAAACTGGGTGCGTGTGGACCTGTGCCCTGTAGTGTTCCCTAAGGATGCTGCTTTTTCTTGCTTGGTCCTTTACGTTCAGTGTTACTTGTACTGGGGCTGTGGGGACACAAAATAATTAAGAAACTGAGCATTTTTTAAGTATTTTTACGTGTCTGAGCTTATGTCTGGGCTCTTCATTGGAGAGTTGTAAGCACCAAGTCTTACAGTTGTCAGCTGCTTGCTGTAGTTCTGGGACTGCTGTTTCTGGGCACTTAGGCCTACTCAGTTCCTACCACAATACTGCCAAGTAGAGAAAATACCCCCATTTTACAGATGAGAAAGTTGTGGCCGAGCAGTCTATATATATATATATATATATATATATATATATATATTATATATTTTTTTTTTTTTAGCAAGCTCCTCATGAGGTCTCATTTTGAACTCTTGAAGTTTTCTTCTGATTTCCATGTCCTTGACCTTTCTGCTCTGATTGGTAGCGCATCCAATATGCCAAGACTGACTCAGACATCATTGCCAAGATGAAGGGCACCTTTGTGGAGAGGGACCGCAAACGAGAGAAGAGGAAGCCCAAGAGTCAGGAGACACCAGCTGCCAAAAAGGCTGTTCAGGGTGGGGCAGCTGCCCCCGTGGTGGGTGCTGTCCAGCCTGTACCGGTAAGCTGGGCTGCAGGAATGTGTCCTGAGGGTACTTGTCTCTTTGGGTTGGTGAGCTATGTGGATGGGAGGGATCTCTTTGAGGGCCTATTCCCCAGCGTACACTTGACTTGATTGTTTTTGAGAGTCTGACCTTTTTTTTTTTTTTTTTTTTGTACATCTGTCTCCTGGTTCCCTTTCCTTGGATAGGTTTTGTTCTGTCTATCTTTACTTGAGACAGCGAGGGAAGGAGGGAGATAGAATGCGCATGCACTAAGTCCATGACATTATAGAAAGTCAGAAGTTAATCACTCTCCTGTTATAAATAATAGGCAGGCAAATTTAACTTAGAGAGCCTAATAGATTATAAAGTAAAACAATCAGTTTAGCCTGTAGGGACCTACATCATCAAGCAGGAGGAAGAATGAAGAAGAATCAGTTGATTTTTGGTGTTACTAAGCAAAGATGTCACACACAGGTAAATTCAAAGGTGGAAGCACTGTAGCTGGGTGGGAGATCAGTGTCTGAACACCGATGACGGGCAAACCAACATGATCACGACAGCTCCTCTTTTATCAGAAAAGTGTTTGCCTGGCATCTCGAGGTCAGTCCTTGGGTTCTGTGGTAGGAGGAGGGAACCAATTCTGGAGAGTTATCCAGGCTGGAGGGGTTCTAGAACCTTCGAGATGACCTGTCATGGGCCTATGGGTATAGAGAGAGGCTAATGAGGCAGAACAGAGTCTAGAAACATGTCCTACAGAATGCCTGTAGTTCCGATGCAGGGCAATTGGATCTACAAGAGAAAAGTGTAGCCCTACCTAGGTCTAAGGATGTGGCTCAGTGGTGGCCTGCTCGCCTAGCTCTCTCAAGGTCCCGGGTTCAACCCCTAGCACCAGAAGTGAAAGAAGGAAAATTCACCTCGTACTGTGTGTCAGCCTTAACTCGTGCCAGGGGAGTAGCCTGCAGTTCTAGCACCCGGGAGGTTGAGGCAGGGATCAGGAGTGTGAGGTCAGGCTGGGCCTTGCTTTGGGAAAGTTAACTCAGGCTGAGTCATGGCCAGCAGACCCAATGAAGGTCCTAAAGGAACCTTCAAGGTGACTTTGTGGTCTTGGTGAGTGTACGAGAAGCAGGGCACTGTGCATAAAAGGAAAGACAGCCAAATTTTGTCCTTCAGTCTCAGTCTCTCGAGTCTTTCGTCTCATGGCTCTCAGGCTGGGGCTCACTTTGCAGCTAGTGGTGGCGTCTGTGTCCAACTGATTATTTCTGTTCTCACACTGCTTCCTTCCCACCTTTGTTTTCATTTTTAGATGACATTTTTGTTCCCTGGGTGTGTTGAGAGTGTTCATGCCATGGGACATGAGCAGAGGTCAGAGGGCAGCTTGTCGAGGTCAATTCTTTTATGCCAGCTAGACCCTTGAGGTTGAACTGAGGTTGTCAGGCTTGGAGGCAGGTGCCTTTGCCTCCTGAGCTGGGTTCCTAGCTCTCATGTCTTCCCTTTTATAAATTTGATATGTATGTATGTATGTATGTATGTATGTATGTATGTATGTATATATTTGTGATTTGCCATGTGTATGCTAAGCATTGAACCCTACTTCTCCAGAAGAACAGACACTGCTCTTAACCACCGAGCCTATTCTCCAGTCCTCTCTTCTTTTCCTTTGAAGATCTAATTTTTGGGGCAAGTGTGGTGGTCCTCCCCTTTAATCCCAGCACAGAGCCTTGTGTGTTCCAGGCCAGCCATGCTACATAGTGAGACCATGTATGTCTCAAAGGCAGGGGGTTGGTTTTTATTTGAGACTGTATGTGGCTATATGTGCACATGAGTGCAGAGCCTGTGGAGGCCACGAGAGGGCCTTGGGTCTTCTAGAGCTAGAACCACAGAAGTTCTGAGCTGTCTGGGTGCTGGGAACCAGACTGTTGTGGTACCCTCCCTCTTACCACTGAGCCATTTCTCCAACCTCTGTCTGGTTTTTTATGCATCTGAACAAAGTTGGGCCATGCTCTAATTGTACCTTTAACTTTTGCAAATATCTGCTTCAGCATTCTTCCTTGAATTCAAGTCTTCAGTTTTGCTCTCTGTTCATTGGGTGTTTGTTTTTATCTTTTCAGGTGTGGGTCTTTCTCTTTCTGTCTCTTATCTCATAGCTCTACTTCTTTGCATTGTGGGAGCTGTGACCTCGCCTCCCTTTCTCCACAGGGTATGCCGCCGATGACTCAGGCACCGCGCATCATGCACCACATGCCAGGCCAGCCGCCTTACATGCCACCACCTGGCATGATCCCACCGCCAGGCCTTGCTCCGGGCCAGATCCCTCCTGGGGCCATGCCCCCACAGCAGCTCATGCCTGGACAGATGCCGCCTGCCCAGCCTGTAAGTGACCCCACCCCACCCTGAGGTCTTCCAAGCATAGTCTGCCAATAGCATTAGAGATGTTACAGGGAGCTTACTTAGGTCAGGTGGGACGTAGGGCTGGAGCTGAGCTCCATGTGTGGTGAGCCGTCCTGGGACAGAGAGGGGTTGACTTGTATGTTGGTCTGGGGGAGCAGGATGAGGCTAAGTCAGCGTCTGCATCCAGATCCAGGTGTGGTGTGTGCACTGGGGCACCGTTTGTGTACCATGTCCTGTCCTAGACCTAGCACACACTAATGGCAAAAGCCAAAAGGTCCCTGTTGCCTTGGGCCTGCAGTCTCTGGGCACTGGCTGTTGGAGATGGATGCCGGTGTGTCCATTAGGGAACATGGGAGAACAGCTGTGAACAGGTGGTGTGCAGAGTGCATTAATTACCAGGCATCCTCTCAGCGTGCCCCTGCTCATTGAAGACATCTCTCCCCACAGCTCTCCGAGAATCCACCCAATCACATCCTGTTCCTCACCAACCTGCCTGAGGAGACCAATGAGCTCATGCTGTCCATGCTTTTCAACCAGTGAGTGGAGCTTCTGGCTGGGCGGGTGGTTCCAGTGTTCTGGTGGCCGAGAGTGTGGAAAGGGGGAGGGAAGGTGGGCCTTGGGGACATGCGGTGCTCTGGACACCGTGTGACTTGGGTCCTGGGCTGCCTTTTGTGTCCATGACATTGAGAGGTGCAGAACAAGGGAACAGTAGTAAAAGAGTGGCAAAATGAGGAACTGGTTTAGACTGGCATGAGCTAGCCTGTTCAGAAAATGGCAAGGGGCACTGGGGACACTAGGAACTCTGGTGTCCTGCAAATATGGTGAACCTGAAGACCTTGAGTTGAGGCACTGCTCCGTGGAACAGGGCTGAGTTTTCCTAGTTGTCCTGTCTCCAGCACACCTCTTACAGAAATGTGTTATCGACCCTGGGTATCGCGGCAGTGGACACATGTAGTGTCGGTACATGGAAAGCTGAAGCAGGATTGAAATCGGGTTCCTTCTGTACTGTGTAGCCTGGGCAGTGTGAGACCTGTGGTGTGAAGGGACGGTCAGACCTGGAGCATGGAAGGGCTTTTCAAGATTTCCTTTGCTTTATATTTGATTATGCATGTGTCTGTATGTGCCCCTGAGCTGAAGTTTTAGGCAGTCTTGAGCTGCCTGACATTGGTGCTAGGAACCAAATTCTGCTAATCAGTTCTTGCTCTTAATTGCTGAGTCCTCTCCAGCCCCTCCCCTCTGCTGTTTTTAAGATAAAAACAGGTTATATAACTCAGGGTTGGCCATTTCTGTGTGACCTATACTTGACTTGGATGGTTCTTTGTGTAGCTGTAGCTGGGTTCTTTGTGTATTTGTTTGTTTGTTTGTTTGTTAGTTTGTTTTCTGGGACAGGTTTTTTTGTATATCTCTGACTGTCCTGGAACTCTATCTGTAGATCAGGCTGGCCTCGAACTTAAAGAGATCCACCTCTGGGTTATTTGTTATTATTGTTATTATTCAGAAGGAACGTTTGAGAAACCAAATAAAGCTGGAAACAGTAGAGCCGGTGTGCCATATCCATAAAATGGTCATATTTTGCGATACTGCTGCTGGGGAAAGATGTCCATTGAGCAGGAGGAAGGGAGTTAAACAGGTGTGATGCCATCTTGGAATCCCAGGGTTCGGGCTGAGGCTCAAAAGTCCAGCCTGAGCTACTTAAAGAGACCCTATCTCAATAAAACAAAATCAAGATAAAAATGAGAGTATCAGCAGGCACACACACCTTTAATCCCAGAACTTGGGAGCCTGAGGCAGGCAGTTCAAGGCCAGCCTGGTCTACGGAGCTAGTTCCGGCACAGCCAGGGCTACACAGAGAGACCCTGTCTTGAAAAAAATAAAAACAAAACAAAAAGTGTGACAGTATCGATTGGGAACAATTTCTGTGATTCGGGGCAGACTTCATGGGAAGGAAGGTTGTTAATGTATGATCCACATTGTGGTTGTTTGGCTGTTAAGACTTTGATGTGATGGTGTTTATGGGAGGGGTTTGTCTGTGCTGTGCATTTTGGGAAGCTTAGCGTCTCTGGGTGCTGTCATATTAGGGGAATGCTGAGGTGGGTCTCTGAGGTCTGCTGTTCCCTCCTCCCAGGTTCCCTGGCTTCAAGGAGGTGCGTCTGGTCCCTGGGCGGCACGACATCGCCTTCGTGGAGTTTGACAATGAAGTGCAGGCTGGGGCAGCACGAGATGCCCTGCAAGGTTTTAAGATCACACAGAACAATGCCATGAAGATCTCTTTTGCCAAGAAGTAGCGCCTCCCCCCACGGGGCATCTCAGTCCCCACTCCGGGGCTGTCCCTTTCCCCCTTGGCTCAGTCCCTGAAGGTAAGTCCCCCTTGGGGGCCTTCTCAGAGCCGTGTGTGAGTGTGTGCTTGCCACACAGCATTGTACCCAGAGTCTGTCCCCAGACATTGCACCTGGCGCTGTTAGCTTGTGATTAAAGTGGTTTTTTTGTGGTTTGGTTTTTCACCACTATTGTCTGTTTTGTTTTGTCTTCCTTGGTTCCTTCCACATGGTTCACAATCTTGGAGAACACAGGAGTGTCAATATTAACCACACAGGGTACATTGACAACTTTGGCAGGCTTCTTTTCCTGTCTTATCATCGAGGGCAAGAAACAAGACCCCCGTGTACATTTGGCAGGTTGTGTTCTGCACAAGGACACCCCTGCTTCAGAAGGGCACACCAAGCCTCTTCCGCTCCTGCTTTTTTACTCTATTACAGAGGGTTGGCTCGGTGAAGTCTGTCCCCATGGCATTTGAAGGAGGAGGACAAAGCTGTTGCTTGCATCACTAAGGGACTCCCGTGTTATTGCAGACAGGCGAGTGGAAACACTTCACCACATTGGCTGGTGGCTGTGACATGTGGGCTCTGTGGTCAGCCCACATCGGGCTTGCAGTTTGGGGACCTCCCTCGCTGTCAGCCAGCGTCTGCCCTGTAAGAGTTGTTTTCTTCGTGTGTGTTCCCACAAACATCACCAGGCGCTGAGCCAGCATCAGGAGCAGATTTAGCCGAATACAACTTGGGAGTGAAAATCAAAGCTGATAGACAGGCTGTGGTCCTCGTATCCAGAAGGCTGAGGCAGAGGGATTGCCTAAGTTGCTGTGGTGGGGGCTGTAGACCAAGGCAGTGTGTGATCATTCTCTGCCTGCCATGGGGCTGTGCCTGGCCAGGTCAGAAGTCAGGGTGACCCAGTCACTTGCTCTGTGACTGACAAGTGAGCGACTGACCTCTGGAGCCAGTTTTCTCTGCAGTAAGACAGAAAATGAAAAGGAAGGCACTGTGGTGTAGAGGGGCAGTGAGGCCTACAGCTGAGGTGGTTCTTGGACCAAGCACCCGGAGCAGCTGTAGTAGCCATCAGTGCATCCCTGCAGGCAGTACAGAGGCCCTGGGGCGGGAGGGCAGTTGCTCCTGAGTGTGTGGGTTGGAGGGAGAGGAATACAGGGTGGGTCATATGTGTCTGGTATGAAGTTTGTGTGTGGTTGGTCGGGGTCCTCTAACATGCCTCTGGCGTCTGAGCTTTTTAAATCCCCTTGAGTGTTTGAACCAGTGCTCTGCTTCAGAAGAAAGCTCCCACCCATGCAGGCCATGTCTGACTGAATCCAGAGCAGAATCCCACAAGTACTTTTTTCATCTTTTCCTTTTTTAAGGTGGGGTTGGGTGGGATCTCAGACTACCCACCTTGTGCAACTCACTATTACAGCCTGAGCTGACCCTTGCCTGCACCTTCCCAGGGTTTGTGAGCATCTCCTATCAACCACATCCAGCCTCTTCCTTCTCAACTAAGCATTCATCACATGTACCAGCTGTAACTAGCAGTTTGAGGTGAATGGTAAAACAACTTTTTTTTCCTTTTTCACAGTTTCACAGCATCTGTTATTTCCATAGAGCTCTCTTTTGTTTTTTTGAAACAGGGCTCTCTGTGTAGCCCTGGTTGTCTTGGAACCAGGCTGGCCTCGAACTCACAGAGATTCACCTGCCTCTGCCTCCTGAGTGCCGGGATTAAAGGCGTGCGCCACCTCCTGGCTTTCTTTAACCAAAACTCTACCTCATCCCTTACAGAAAGCATGAAACTTTGTCTAATGTGCCCGCCCCTGCCAGGCAGGAGGGTAGAGAGATGACTCAGCAGTTAAGATCACTTGCTACTCTATCAGAGGATCCAATTCTGGTCTCTCACCCACTTTGGTTCATATTAGCCTATTACTCCAGCCCCAGGAGAATCTGATGCCCTTTTCTGGCCTCCACAGGCAGCTGTCCTCATGTGCACATATACCCACTCCCCATATTACACACAATGAAGAGATGGGTCAGTGGTTAAGAACACCGGTCTTCCAGAGGTCCTGGGTTCAATTCCCAGCAACTGCATGTGGCTCACAACCATTTGTAATGAGATCTGGTACCCTCAGTCTTTTAAAAATAAAATAAAAGGGCTAGAGAGATGGCTCAGAGGTAGAATGCTGGATGCTCTTCCAGAAGCCATGAGTTCAATTCCCAGCAACCACATGGGATCTGATGCCCTCTTCTGGCCTGAAGGCAAACATGCAAGTAGAACACTGTATACATAATAAATAAAATCTTTAAAAATAATTTTTTTCCTGGTGTCTTCTTTACACTCCAGATTGACTTCAAATTCACAATCCTGCCCTAGACTCCTAAATTCTGGAACTATAGGTATATGTCAGCTCACTTGGCAACATCAGTAGTTGGTGCTTCGAATCCACTATATGAAGTACGATAAGGATAGCTTGGACCCAAACAGTGGGACAAAGTCTTGGTCTACTAACATGAATGAGGGTGGTTAACATATACAATGTGGGTACACCAAACAAAAATTTGATTTATATTCCTGGCATGCAGAAATGTAGCTAAGTGAGATTTCATTGCAGTATTCAAAATGACTTATTTAATTTAAAATTAAAATATTTTTATAATTTTTCCATTTAACATTTCTAGGTTATCTGAAACCATAGTAAGCCAAACCATGGATAATAAGAATGAAGGGTTTCTGAATAGCAAAAAATGATGAGATGTAATATTAATTATAAAGGCTTAAAAATATTTAAAAAAAAAAAAAAAAGGTGGTGGTGGCACATACCTTAAATCCTGGCACTTAGGAGGCAGAGACAAGCCATTCTTTGTGGGTTTGAGGCCAGCCTGATCTACTGAGCAAGTTCCAGGACAGCCTCCAAGCCTCCAAAGCTAAAGAGAAACCCTGCTCAAAAAAAAAAAAAAACGAATAAATAAGGCTGAGCTGTCGTCGGTGGAACACATCTTTAATCCCAGCATTCGGGCAGAGACACGTGGAACTTGCTGACTTTGAGGCCAGCCTGGTCTGTAGAGTGATTTCCAGGTCAGCTAGGGCTACCTTTTGTTGGCTTTGGGGGATGGCAAGAGGCTGAGGAGGGCTGCAAAGATGACTCAGTGGTTAAGAGCACTGACTGCTCTTGCAAAAGACTGGAATTTGATTCCCCGTAAGCACAGTTCACAACTGTTACTCCACTCCCAAGGAATCCAAGGGTATCAGGCACACCCAGGTTCACAACACAGTCAGACAATGTAACCATACGGTAAAGTTAAAAAGGCCAGGAAAAGTTCCTTGTGTCAGCCTCCCTGAACCCACCTGCCATAGTCAATGCAAACAGTCTGAACAGTCCTATTCCTAAAGCAAATGGGTTCTTCAGCAGTTGTCCGGGCTTGGAGGCAGACCCTCCCAAGTCCAACCTTCTGATGGAGCTCCACCTTTCAGGCTCAAAGATTTCTGCCCCACCAAAAGGCTAATGGTAATTTTCCTTGCTGTTACAGTCATCATACATACCAGGTAAGCATTCTGGCACTGCATATATTAGAAGCACCCAGTGTTGTGTTGGAGCTACTGCATTTGGAGTATCTAATGCATTGGTGTTTAAGGAAATTGGGTTTTGGGAATTGGGGTTCTTCTTTCTTATTTATTTATTTATTTATTCTATGTCCCCAAAATTTGTTTTTTTTTTTTTTTTGTATATGTAGCCTTGGCTGTCCTAGAACTAACTAGCTCTGTAAATCAGGCTGGCCCGAACTGCCCACCTGTGCCTCTTTCTCCTGAATTCTGGGATTACAGTTACCTGCATCAGAAGGTTATTTGTTTTTAATTTTAGGTTTATTTTACATTATGTTCATGAATGCTTTTCCTTCATATATGTATAGGTACCACCTGTAAGCCTGGTGCTCAAAGAGGTCAGAAGAGGGCATCAGATCCCTTGGAACTGGAGTTAGGGATAGTTGTGAGCCACCATGTGGGTGTTAAGAACTTAATCTTGGCATAGAGCAGCAAGTGCTCTTAACCACTAATGTAGAAGTTGCCGTATAACAGGATGACCTTGAATGTGTGTCCTCTTGTCTCTGCGTTGCTTGTGCTGTGTGTGGACCCCAGAACTCAGTGGATACCAGGCCAACCAAAGACTCTACCAACAGAGCTGCATCTGCAGCCCTTTATTAGTTAATTGTCTTCCCAGAAGTCTTCAGATGTTCATTCCTTGATGAATCCTCACAGTGCTAAGATTTGAAAGTAGTGTTTATACTGAAATAGCTATTGCACGCATGAAGAAACATTCTCACATTTTAAATTCAAACATGAAGACGACATGCTATCATGTTCTCTAATGCCACTCTCACTTAATGGTTTTTGACCAAAGCTTTTCCAGTAAATCTCCACAACCTAAGCACTTATTTCTCACCATTCTCACTGGTTTTACTTCTATGGTGGTGTAGGACATTGAACCTGTGGCTTTGTGTATACTTGACAAACTCCATCCCAGGTCCCTTGTCATGTAAATGATACGTTATCCTGCATTGGTTTTTGTGCTGGGGCCTGAACCCAAGACTAGCAGGCACTCAACCATATCTTAGTTATTCTATTGCTGTGAGAGAATCGTGACCAAAGTAACTTAAAAAGAAAGTATTTGGGGGCTTGCTTACTGTTTCAGAGGATTAGCTCATGGCCATTATGGAGGTCATGGCAACAGCCTGGTATGGAAGTGATGCTCACAACGGATCTGCAAGATGAGAGTAGAGAGAAAGAGCTGGGCCTGGCTTGGGTTTTTTAAAACCTCAAAGCCCACCCCCAGTGACACATCTTCCAACAAGGCTACCCTTCCCTATCCTTCCTAAACAGTCTACCAAGTGGGAACCCAAATACTAAACTGTATTAGCCTATAAGGACCATTTTCATTCAGGTTGCCACAGCCATTCTGCTATGTGATTGCATCCTTGTGAGGTCACCAAACACGCCCCTTGGGCCTCTGTTCCCTGCTGTCCTGTTGACGGGTTCTTTCTTCTGAGGGCTGTGCTTCAAGACAACTCTTGTCCCTTTTCCTGGTTCAGTTAACTTGGACATGTGTTCCTTAACTTTATATACTTCAATTTCTTCATGAACTGGGTGTAACATGTAAAAACCCAGAGACAGATACCGGGTTTCAAGCTGAAGATCAGAGAAGCAAAGCAGCCAAACCACTAGGGAGCTCTTATCTCTACCAAGACTGGGGCGACCCTGTCCTCAACAATAAGAGAGACCCTGCTCCATCTTACATGCTGCTCTAGTGCTGGGAATTTTTAGACTGATTCGCTCTGGAGTAGCCCAGGATGGCCCTGAACTCAAAGAAATCCATCTGCCTCTGTCTCCTGAGTCCTGGGATTAAAGGAATGTACCACCACTGCCTGGCCTTATGGCTGTGGCTAGCTTTGCAATCTGATCTCCAGGCAAGGTTTATTAGATCATAAAAATGTCACTACAATTGGGTTTGTCAGAGCTCCTCCCGAGGTAATGAGTTAAGGAAAAATTGATTCTAATTCTGCATGGTGGTGCCATTGTAAGGAGAAAAATAAAAAGACCACAACTAAGTAAGGGCCCCCTGACTCTAGGCCATGGACAGGAAGTCAGAAACAGTTCCCACAAGGAGAGGGGAGCCTGAGCTCATCACCAACTGTGTAAACATCACTCCCCACCCCATTGTTTCTTAAGAAAACTGGGAACCAGGTAGCCTTCACAAGCCGCCAGTCATAAATCCCCCATAAAGGAACAGGGGACTAGATAACCTCACCCAGACCCCAAGATATGTTGATCAACCTGCCTGAGCAGACCTTTGCTAAGTACCCTTTGTCTCTCAATTACCTTGTGTGGAAACTTAGTAACCTTGTGCACTAAGAACCCCCTTCCTATTCTTTCCTGTTCTTTGCTCTTTAAAAAAATTGCCTTGCATTGCAGTTCCGGGCTTCAACTCTCCCGACAGAGTGAAGCCCCAGCTAGCTGGTTTTCCTAAATAAACACCTTCTTGTGCTTGCATTCGGGATTCCTGGCTCCTTAAAGCTTTTGGGGGTCTCTTGGTGGGTACAACAGCCATACCCATCACCAGGAAGGCAGAGGCAGGCAGAGGATCTCTTGTAACTTTGAGGCCAGCCTAGTCTATATAAGAAGTTCAAGGCCAGCCAGAACTACATAGTAGAACCCTATTTCAAAAAAGGGCGGGCTGGAATGATGGCTCAGCAGTTAAGAGCAGAGCACTGGCGCTCTCCTAGACGACCCAGGTTTAATCCCCAGCACCCATGTGGTTGATGGCTCACAGGTGTTGGTAGCTCCAGTTCCAAAAGATCCAACACCCTCTCTGACCTTCAAGAGTACCAGGCACACATGCAGTACACAGACATACATGCAACAAAACACTCATACAGACTAAAACAAACACCCCCCCACACCAATAACAAACACTTGATAGATGTTGTTTGCTTTTATTGCTGTCTTTGCAGATGAGAGGGTTGAGGCTCTGAGACCAGAATAGCTTAGCTCATGCCTTCCCTTGGGGAATGGGCCTATGGGTATTCACAGTGAGCCACATGGGACAGTACACATAGCCTGAGACCAGCTATTCAGTGTTTGTTCCATACCTGGGAACCGTGGCTGTGGCTGCTAATCAAAGAACTGCCTTGTTCTCAGGCCTCTCAGGACAGGAAATTCCAAGGTGGTTTTCTATGCTAGCCTCTCTTGTTAGGTCTCTGGAGGATCCTGGTACCTAAAATGACTTGAAGAAGGAATCAGATAGCCCAGCCTGCCTATCCGGCTCTCAGATTATTGAGGGGGCGCTGCTATTTGGCGTGGTCTGGGTTGCTTTGGGTTCAAGTGGGCATTTTCTTTGGCCCATAGCCCTTACCCTGTCTCTGAAATGGTTCTGGCTGAATAACAACCTTGGGGGAGTGAGTGGGGGGTGTAATTTGGTTTGGGGGCGGAGACAGGATTAAGAACACAGTTTTCCTTGTGACTCAGCACGGAGGGAGGGCAGAACGAGTCTGGAGACCCCATTTCTCACTTCAGTCATTCTTGGTCCATGATGGTGTGGTTCCCAGTGCTTGTTGGTGTCATCTTGTCTGTTTTCCCAGGACCTATGGAGGCTGAACGTGACATGCCCAAGCTGGCTGACTGGAAGCTGTGTGCAGATGAGGAATGCAGCCGTAAGACTCAGGGGAGAAGGGTGAGGGGCCGAGGGCTTGGACGGATGGTCCGTGTTCAAGTTGCTGTCATATCCTCCTTCTCCAGATCCGATCTCCGTGGCCGTGGCCCTTCAGGACTACATGGCCCCTGACTGCCGCTTCTTGAACATATATAGGGGACAAGTGGTGTATGTCTTCTCCAAGCTGAAGGGCCGTGGGCGACTCTTCTGGGGAGGCAGTGTGAGTCTTCAGAGTGTTAGAGGGAAGGGTATGGGGCATGAGGCATACCCTGTTTAACATCTGAAGGGAAAATCTGGGTGGGAGGGGAAAACAAAAATTTGGGGGCTAAGGCTATTTTATCACCTATTGCATTTTTGCTTTAGCAAGCACAGGGCAGCCTGGTTCCAAGCTCTTTTCCAGGCCTCAGTGAACAAACAGTCCCTTTCGATTCTATGGGTAGAGGCAGGCAGCCGGCATGCCATCAAAAGTGGCCGCAAACACTGTGGGGATTAGTTATGGTGGCTGCATTCTGCCCATGAGCAAATGACATTTAAGTCGAGAGCTCAGGTTAGAGAGAAAAGATTGGAGTTCAGCAGGCTTGAGTATCATTTTTTTCCCCAGATGGACTTATAAGTTCTTCTCCAGGTTCAGGGAGATTACTATGGAGACCTGGCTGCCCGCCTGGGCTATTTCCCCAGTAGCATTGTTCGGGAGGACCTGATTCTGAAACCTGCCAAAATTGATATGAAGACAGATGTGAGTGTCTTGTGGGGGAGGAGGGGAGTGGGAGTGGAAGGGTTCCTTCATTTCCTCACCTGAAAATGAGAAGTAATTACTATTGTTGTTGTTAGTAATACATATATATATTTTTCTTGAGACAGGGTATGTACCCAGGCTGGCCTCAAAATCACTAGCCTTCAGCTTCAGCCTCTTGAGGGCTGCTTCGTTTTCAGGCATGTGCAACCAGGCTCTGCTCAATGCAGAGTGATTTCTAATTGGGAAATGCAGAGGTTACAGGGCTTGAAGATAATGTGTTTACTTCTGTAAGGTCAAATCTGATTTATCTACTGTTCCCCCCCCCTTTTTTTTTCTTTCAGAAATGGGATTTCTACTGCCAGTGAGCTCAGCCTATTCTTGTCCCTGCAGTTTATCTTCCCGGCTTTGGTTTTATGCAAATACAACAGCCAACTGCAAACTGTTTGTCTCTTTGGTTTTTGAGGTTGGGTGGACATGTGCAAAGGAAATATTTCTGGGGTTCCGGAATCTAGCCAATCAGTGCCCCGAATGTGGTAACGTCAGTGGTTGCTAGGCAGAGTTTTACTGTTGTAAGCCATTTGCTCCTAGCTGGGTAAGGTCTGGGGTCCCCCCCCCCCGGCCCCCCCTCTCCTCCCCGGGCAGGGGACTAAATTAAACAGTACAATGTATGCTTTCCTCCCTTGAGAAGGAGTTGAACTATTGGTAATAAGCCAGTTGGATCCTTCCTGACGAGGGCATAGATCGCACAATAGGCCTTTTCCTCTTTTTTTTTTTTCTTTTCTATTTTTTGAGACAGGGTCTCACTGTGTAGCCCTGGATCTCACAATGTAGACCAGGCTGGCCTCGAACTCATAGATAAGCACCTGCCCCTGCCTCCCTAGCGCTAGGGTTGAAGGCGTGCACCACCGTGCCGGACAGGCAGAGGTTTCGTTGCAGATGGGGAGCAACGTGCGCGTGTCCTCTGAGCTTCCCTCCTCCCTGCCTGTGAGGTTAGAAATCGCACCCAGGGGCTTGAGATCCGATCTTCCAACTCTGTCCATCCTGCCCTTGTCACTTCTTGGCATTTGTGTCCCCACCCCCAGGCTCACATCTAACCAATCCGGAGTCCCATCTCTGCGCCCAGCATCCTGACCAAATCCGTTCCTCCGCGGGGCGCAGCATCCCTGCCTCCGCCCCCTCCCGCAGGCTCCGCCAATCGCTCGTCTGCGTTACGCCCCTTTCGACTCGGCCCCTTTCGTGCCAGCAACCTGCGTGGTCGGTCCCGCCCACCGCCTGCCGAGTCCGCCAATCCCGGCGTTGGGCAAGCGTGGCCTGGCATCCGCAGCTCTGGAGGCTCGCGCGGGAGTGGGGGGTGAAGGCGGAAGTGGCGGCGCCGGGTCCGGAGTGGAAAGGAGCTGAGGCTGCAGCCCGAGGGGAGCGGCTGCCAGCCGAGGAGCAGGCGCGGCCGCGGCGCCATATTGCGGCCCTCCGCGGTCGCCAGCGAGCCATGGCCGAGACCTACGGTGAGGCTGGTGGCTCGAAGCAGGGGGGGGGAGGGCGCCGGGCCCGTAGAGGATGCGGATGTGGAAGTGGGGCGGGGCTTTCTGGTCAGGGGGCGGGGTCTGCCGCGATGCGGGGCAGGGCTGAGTGGGTCTGGGGCTGAGCTTAGCCGATTGGGGTGGAGCTTGGGAGACAGCTGTGTGAGTTAAAGAGGTTTGGGGCGGGATTTGAGGGAGCCCGTGACGGTAGATTAGGGTAGGGGGTTAGGCCTCAAGGAGGGAAGCAATCCTCCATGGGCGGAGCGTGAGTGGATAGGGCGGGGCTGACGGTGAATGGCAGTGGAGAGAGAACCTCGCACAGATGCTGTGAACCCTGCACATCCCGTGGGGTCTGGAGTGGTGGCCTGGAGTTAGATGGGAAACTTAGCGTCAAAGGATGCGGCTTAAGTTTAAGGATAGTGGCCAGCTGTTCTGGGCAGAGGGTAGGGAGAAAGAGGTTCATGGTTGGGAAGTCAATATGGATGAACAGTAGTATCATGTGGGTGGAGGGAGGTCAGAGGGCAGTAGAAACCTCAGATAAGAATCAGAGGCAGCTATATTCATTCAAAACACATAGAAAAGTCAAAGACCCCGAGGAGGGAACCAGTTTAGGAAATAACACAAATGTCAGAGGCCTTGATAGAGTGAATGAGAGATAGGAGGTAAAGAGCAATGGAGGCCAGATTTAATCATTGTTGAAATGGCTTTTTAAATGCATCAGCTAAGGCCTTGCACTGTGGAGACCTTTATTCAGGGTCTGAATCTTAGCTCTGCCTAGCTGTGTGGCCTTGGGCAAGCTGGTTAACCTTTCTGGCCTCATTCTCCCACTCTGGAAAGTGGGGGTACTTAATACACTTCCCTCTTTAGACCTTCATTTGGGATTAAATGAACTGTTGACATACATAACGATCTTTAGGATTGTGTTGGACATTTATCTTGTGGGCTGTCATCCTCACATTTGGGACACTGAGGCAGGAGGACTGCTTGAAGGTACAGGTCTGCCTGGACTACAGAGTGAATTCTTAAAGTAAGAAAGGAAGACAAGTGGAGTGTGCTGGTACATTCTGTAATCCCAGTAGCAGGAAGGCTGGTGCAGGAGGATTGGAATTCAAGGCCAGACAACGCTACACAATGAGTCCTTGACTAGAAGAAAAGGAAAGAAATGTAGGCTATAGTGGCATATACCTGTAATCCCAGAATTCCTTTAGAGGCTGAGGCAGGAGGATTGCTTGGAGTTTGAGAACAGCTAGGTCAGTCTGGAATACATAGTGAAACTTTGTTTCAATAATAATAATAATAATAATAATAATAATAATAGTAATAATGAGTAAAATGTCATCTTGGGCTAGGTTATGGGTCAATATGGAAAAACACTTGCCTAGCACACAGGATGACCTAATATTCTATCTGTAAATGTTTAAATATTTAAAAAAAAAAAAAGCAGTGTTTTACTGTTCGTTATCTATGGCTGTTTCTGCCTTTGTGTGTATCTTTCCTTCTGACTTCCTATTTTTCTTCTTGTTCCCCGTCTTTCTCTCCCTGTGGGTATCCGTGATCTTGGCACCGTCTGGTCAGACTTCCTCTTCAAATTCCTGGTGATTGGCAGTGCTGGAACTGGCAAATCATGTCTCCTCCATCAGTTCATTGAGAATAAGTGTGAGTTTATGGCAGGGCCTGGAAGTGTGGGTGTGGCCATGGTGTGGATCAGTGGGCAGTAGGTGGGGTAGTTAGCTGGGTGGTAGGTGGGGTAGTTAGCAGTGGGCGGTAGGTGGGGTAGTTAGCTGGGCAGTAGGTGGGGTAGTTAGCTGGGTGGTAGGTGGGGTAGTTAGCAGTGGGCGGTAGGTGGGGTAGTTAGCAGTGGGCAGTAGGTGGGGTAGTTAGCAGTGGGCAGTAGGTGGGGTAGTTAGCAGTGGGCGGTAGGTGGGGTAGTTAGCAGTGGGCGGTAGGTGGGGTAGTTAGCAGTGGGCGGTAGGTGGGGTAGTTAGCAGTGGGCGGTAGGTGGGGTAGTTAGCAGTGGGCAGTAGGTGGGGTAGTTAGCAGTGGGCAGTAGGTGGGGTAGTTAGCAGTGGGCGGTAGGTGGGGTAGTTAGCTGGGCAGTAGGTGGGGTAGTTAGCAGTGGGCAGTAGGTGGGGTAGTTAGCAGTGGGCAGTAGGTGGGGTAGTTAGCAGTGGGCAGTAGGTGGGGTAGTTAGCAGTGGGCGGTAGGTGGGGTAGTTAGCTGGGCAGTAGGTGGGGTAGTTAGCAGTGGGCGGTAGGTGGGGTACTTAGCTGGGCAGTAGGTGGGGTAGTTAGCAGTGGGCGGTAGGTGGGGTACTTAGCTGGGCAGTAGGTGGGGTAGTTAGCAGTGGGCGGTAGGTGGGGTAGTTAGCTGGTGGTAGGTGGGGTAGTTAGCAGTGGGTGGTAGGTGGGGTAGTTAGCAGTGGGCAGTAGGTGGGGTAGTTAGCAGTGGGCAGTAGGTGGGGTAGTTAGCAGTGGGCAGTAGGTGGGGTAGTTAGCAGTGGGCGGTAGGTGGGGTAGTTAGCAGTGGGTGGTAGGTGGGGTAGTTAGCAGTGGGCAGTAGGTGGGGTAGTTAGCAGTGGGCAGTAGGTGGGGTAGTTAGCTGGGCAGTAGGTGGGGTAGTTAGCTGGGCAGGTGGGGTAGTTAGCAGTGGGCGGTAGGTGGGGTAGTTAGCAGTGGGCGGTAGGTGGGGTAGTTAGCTGGGCAGGTGGGGTAGTTAGCTGGGCGGTAGGTGGGGTAGTTAGCTGGGCAGGTGGGGTAGTTAGCTGGGCGTAGGTGGGGTAGTTAGCTGGGCGGTAGGTGGGGTAGTTAGCTGGGCAGGTGGGGTAGTTAGCTGGGCAGTAGGTGGGGTAGTTAGCTGGGCAGGTGGGGTAGTTAGCTGGGCAGGTGGGGTAGTTAGCTGGGCGTAGGTGGGGTAGTTAGCTGGGCGGTAGGTGGGGTAGTTAGCTGGGCGGTAGGTGGGGTAGTTAGCTGGGCAGGTGGGGTAGTTAGCTGGGCAGGTGGGGTAGTTAGCAGTGGGCAGTAGGTGGGGTAGTTAGCTGGGTGGTAGGTGGGGTAGTTAGCTGGGCAGGTGGGGTAGTTAGCTGGGCAGGTGGGGTAGTTAGCTGGGCAGGTGGGGTAGTTAGCTGGGCAGGTGGGGTAGTTAGCTGGGCGAGGTGGGGTAGTTAGCTGGGCAGGTGGGGTAGTTAGCAGTGGGCGGTAGGTGGGGTAGTTAGCTGGGCAGGTGGGGTAGTTAGCAGTGGGCGGAGGTGGGGTAGTTAGCTGGGCAGGTGGGGTAGTTAGCTGGGCAGGTGGGGTAGTTAGCAGGCACCATTGGTGTAAAGCTAGTGCTGTAGGTTCGCCTCTGACCCTTGTGGATGCTCGCTGGTGCGCTCTCTGTCCACCCAGCCGTGGGATTTGGGTTGCAGACATGGAGGAGGAGGCCTGCAGGATGGGGGAGTTCTGAGCCCCTGCACTGCCTCCTCTTTCCCTCCCACTCCCAGTTAAACAGGACTCCAACCACACCATCGGCGTGGAGTTTGGATCCAGGGTGGTCAACGTTGGGGGGAAGACTGTGAAGCTACAGATTTGGGACACTGCTGGCCAGGAGCGGTTTCGGTAGGTGCTGGGAGAGGGGAGGGCAAGGTGTGAGGAGTGTCCCAGGGATGAAAGAGCAAGGAGGCGCTGGGAGGGCACGGTGGGCAGAGACACAGGCCCTCTGTTCACAGGGCATGTGGATCTGATGAGAGGGAGTCCTGGAGAGGAAAGGCTGAATGTGTTGGTTCAGCTCTGCAATCCAGACACTCAGGAGGCTGAGGCAGGAGGACTGTGAGTTGGAGAGCAGTCTGGGCTAAAGTGAGAATGAGACAAAGAAGGGTTGGAATCTAGTTTAGAGGGAGAGCACTAGCCCAGGCAGTGTAGGGCCTGGGTAAGGGATGGAGAGGGAGCAAAGGGAAGCTGGGTTTGTGGTGGTGGTCAGAGCTAACTCCATGCCTAGAGTCCCCCAGTGAGGGGCTGGGGTGTGGCTCAGTGGTAGAGCCCCTGCCTAGAATCCCCCAGTGAGGGGCTGGGGGGTGGCTCAGTGGTAGAGCCCCTGCCTAGAATCCCCCAGTGAGGGGCTGGGGCGTGGCTCAGTGGTAGAGCCCCTGCCTAGAATCCCCCAGTGAGGGGCTGGGGCGTGGCTCAGTGGTAGAGCCCCTGCCTAGAATCCCCCAGTGAGGGGCTGGGGCGTGGCTCAGTGGTAGAGCCCCTGCCTAGAATCCCCCAGTGAGGGGCTGGGGCGTGGCTCAGTGGTAGAGCCCCTGCCTAGAATCCCCAGAACTCTTGCTTAGCTTCTGCAACACCTTTGGTGCCATCCTCAGAACCAGAAAGAAGAAAATAAATAAAAGGCTTAAGGGTATAAATAAGGAGTAGAGTTTTATTTTTTTAATTAGTTAATTAAGTAAATGTCTATGTGTGTGTACTTAAGTATATGTATGTGTGCTGTATGTGTGCAGGAGTCCCCAGAAGACTGTATCAGATTCCCTAGGGCTGGTACTGTAGGTAGCTGTCAACTGCCATTTGGGTGCTGGGTATGTAACCCATGTCATCTGCAAGAGCAGTAAGCCTTAGTAACCAACTGCGGAGCCATCGCTCCAGCCCCAAGGAGTAGTGTAGTGTTTGAAGAGGGATCTTTTTTTTACCCCTCTTGGTTTTTTGAGGCAGGGTTTCTCTGTGTAACAGCCCTAGCTGTCCTGGAACTCACTCTGTAGAGCAGGCAAGCCTTGAACTCACAGAGATCTGCCTGCCTCTGTCTCCTGAGTGCTGGGATTAAAGGCGTGCACCACCACTTCCCAGCTTGAAGAGGGAATCTTAAAACAGACAGACACTGAAACCTCACAGCCTTGGAGGGAAGGAGACACATAGACAGGGGAGAAGAAGGTGAAGGAGAATGGGCGCTGAAGGAAGAGGTCAGACGCAGACGCAGAGAGGCTCTGGAAGGGTCAGACAACTGTAGTGGAGAAGGAGTGGTGAGCGTACTGCAGAGGGTGGGAAATGCGTAGGCTGGGACACCTAGTAAGTCTGCAGAGACAGAAACGCTGAGAGTGAGAAACAGAAAGAGCAAGAGACAGACAGACAGACAGACAGACAGAGTATTCAGCCCATGGAGACTCTAGCCTCAGCACACAGCAGCTGCTCGTTAATTCATGTGCAGATTGCCTATGGGAGGTATGCAGAGGCAGGAGTCAGGGCGAGGGTGAAAGAGACAGGAGTGTGACAAGGCCTAGTTTTGCAGTTAGTGCATGCATTCCAGAGGGATCCGAATTGGTGATAAGGGGAGTTGGCCCCGCAGGAAAGGGGACCTGCATCAGATAGCAGAGAGGGACAAGTAGAAGTTGTCTAGCAGGTGGCCAAGACAGGCAGGTGGGAGACACAGAGAAAATGCTGACCGACTCACTGAAGGAATGAATGAGGGAGGGAAGGCAAAAGTGAGCATGGGAGAGACAGAGTAAGGAAGACTGACAGACAAGAAAGAAAATGAAGGAGGTTATGGAAAATGATGCTGGGTGTGGTGGCAGATGCCTGTAATTTCAGCTCCTTGAAAGGCTTAGGTAGGAGGATTGCAGGTTCACGACATGATCTTGTAAGATGGCTCCAGGGTCTACTGAGGGCCTGAGAGAACCAGTGTCTGCAAGAGTCCCCTGCCCCTGTGCACTGTGGTGCAGTGTACGCCCACCACACAAAAGAAGAAATCACATAGGAAAGTCCCAGGCCTGCCTGGGGTACGGTGACTTTGGAGCCAGCCTGGGTACGTTAGCACGTCGTCGAAGTAAACTGAACCAAAGGGTTGGGGTGTCGCTCCGTGTGTGGCTGAAACCAGGTGGGCTGCTCAGTCAGCTTCAGGCCAGCTGGGACTAGAGAGTGAGACTGTCTCAAAAACACACCCAAGTGGTAACAGTGGTCGGGATAGACTGTGAAGCAGAGCAACTATATCTCAGGAAGACCAAGGTCAGGTTGTAGGGGGTGGGCCAACAGTGGGGGGGGGGCTCCGAACCATTAGCCTCTCTGCACAGAGGGGGGCAGTCCCCGGGCAGATCCCAGCCTTTGGGGTGACTGGGTCCCCCTGGCCCCACACAGGTCCGTGACGCGGAGTTATTACCGAGGGGCAGCTGGAGCCCTGCTGGTGTACGACATCACCAGGTGGGTGCAGGGGCTGGGTGGCACTGGAGAGGCTGGGCACGGATGGCCCCACTCCCATGCTGCCTCCCTTTTCTGTCCTCCACAGCCGAGAGACATACAACTCACTAGCAGCGTGGCTGACTGATGCCCGAACGCTGGCCAGCCCCAACATCGTGGTCATCCTGTGTGGCAACAAGAAGGACCTGGATCCTGAGCGTGAGGTTACTTTCCTAGAGGCCTCCCGCTTTGCCCAGGAGAATGGTGAGGGCTGTGCTGTGGACCAGGTGATGGGTGGAGGGATGGGCCACGTGCCTCTTAGCTGTGGGTGGGATGGTGGGACCGTAAACATGGAGGCTTCAGCAGGCCTCCTCTAGCTTGAAGCACTGAGTGGTCTTCAGGTTCAGCTAGAAAGAGGATGAGCAGTGTGAGGCCTCGGGAACTGCCCATCACACCCTTAGCTGCTCCTGGTACAGGGTAGCTGCTGGCCTCCTACACAATGGGGGGGGGCGGCATAAAGCAGTATTTTAAGGTGTCTCCTGCAATCCCAGGAGGCAGTCCAGAGAGAGCGCTTTGTGAATACAGGCTAGCTTCAGGCTCACTATGTTGCCCAGGCTGACCCAGCTCTCCTGACATTCTGTGTGGTCTCTGCCTCCACGACGACTATCGAGGGTGCACAGGCATGAGCAGTTCACGGCTTCCCGCCTTTCAGACTCAGGTTCAGAAGAGGCTTTGCTGCCAGGCAGATGTGGGTTTGAATCTTACACGTAACTTGTGCGTGAGGCCCTGTCCTGTGACCTCTGGGTGGCTGAGGCGGGCTTAGGACCGTGCTCAGTGAGTCTGGTGCCACTGAGAAAGTCATGAGGGTCACAGTGCAGGGGTAGGGGCAGGGAGGCAGACCCGTTTGCTGACAGTGACATCAGAGGGAAGTCGCTGCTGGGGCAGGGAGGCACAGGAGACTCTTGGAGCCCAGAGGGTGTCCTGACTCAGGCTGGGCCATCTGGGTCATCAGCGTTTTCTGGGGAAGGGCGGGAGCTGAGCTGGGAAGGGAGAGGTGGGTGAGCGTGTAGGTAGGGAGACAGCATTCCTGCCCCGCAGGGGAACATGTGTCCAGGGCCCGGGGTGAGGGCAAGCATGGGTGGAGCTCTTGAGGGACTGAGTGGAGGGTGGGAGCTGATAGAGGCCCTGCCCCTCCAGAGCTGATGTTCCTGGAGACCAGCGCTCTCACGGGTGAGAACGTGGAAGAAGCCTTCCTGAAGTGTGCGCGCACCATCCTCAATAAGATCGACTCAGGTGAGGCCCATCTGCTCCGTGTGAGAGCTTGGGGGCCCGGGGCTGGTTAAAGACCATCTCCGTGGCCACTGAGGAACCCTTCTGGCTTCTCCCCAACCGCAGGTGAATTAGACCCGGAGAGGATGGGCTCAGGGATTCAGTATGGTGATGTATCCCTTCGACAGCTGCGGCAGCCTCGCAGCGCCCAGGCCGTGGCCCCTCAGCCCTGTGGCTGCTGAGACCTGCAGAGCCAGGTGGGATGCTGGGGGCTCAGGAGGCAAGAGGGCTTTTTGTATTGGGCGGGACAGGGCGCAGAACAGCCATCAAGACCTGGAAAACGGGACAAGAAAAACGGTGACAAAGAAAGACACAAAAGCTCACGAGCCAAAGGAGCCACTTTCCCAGCTCCGGGGGACCCAGGGGCCCTCTGCACTCCAGACCGCTGCCGGCCTCAGCTTACATTTGACCCTTCATTCATGGCTCTCACTGGTGTAATGAACCCATGTTGTGTGCTCAGGCCTGGTGAAGCCTCTGGGGAGACAGCAGTGGGTAAAACAGACACAAACCAACCAAACAAAAATTCTTGTTTGTACGGTACCTACATTGCCTTGGGAGAAGACACACCATAGATGAGATACTTACATCACTTATATAGTAGTTAGGCGGCAAAGTGCATGGAGAAAAACAGTCTGATAAGATGGATAGAATGCAGAATGCCCTTTTAAACAGGACACCCAAGAAGGTGACATTAAAGTGAAAATTCAGAGCAGGGGGGTCAAAGAAGGCAGGTGAAAAGTATGTGCAGAGGTCCTGTCGTAGGATCACTCATGGTGTGGCCAAGGACGGGTGTGCGTGTGCACTGGGGTGCAGCATGGGGTTGGAGAACTGGCTAGGAAGTCTCTAAGGCTCTGAGAAGGCCTCTCATCTGTACCCTGGATGCTGCTGTAGCCCCAGGGGACCTCTGAGTGGAGGAGGGAGAGGATTAGACTCCCTGCATCACAGGATTCCTCTAGCTCGATGGAAGGAAGAGATGGGATCAGGGCTGCTTGCTGGATGCTGGTGAAGGGGGTGCTTGCGCCAGCTTCCATGCTGAGCTCTGTGTTGACTGGTGGTGGTCACGGGGGCGAGTCGTGGCCAACCTGAGAGACATCCCTTGTTGGGGATAGGGAGAGAGACATACAGCCTGGGGGAAGTAAAGGAGCACCGAGCAGTGGCTAGGCTCTCTCTCCCTAATCTCTCTCTCCAGTCTTGCCTCTTTTGTGGCAGTCAGTGGCCCTGTCTAAAGCTCATTCATGTCCCTTCTTGAGAACTATCCATGGCTCCTGGGGTCCACAGGGCACTGCTGAAGCTGTTGAGCCTGGTGCTTGACCCTCTGCGAGGCCTGGGCCCTGCCGCCCTGCCCGCAAACAGCTCTGACACATTTCCCTACTCCTTCCAGTGCCCCGTCACAGAAAGTTCTTTGTTTCTCTGGGTCTTATTTTCCAGCC
Organism: Cricetiscus sungorus; assembly: GCA_030556225.1. NCBI lineage: Eukaryota > Metazoa > Chordata > Mammalia > Rodentia > Cricetidae > Cricetiscus > Cricetiscus sungorus. Next base: position 2,233,990 of record JANBXA010000303.1, read on the forward strand.
TGTGTTTTCTTCCCCTTTGCCCTGGTAACCTCCCCCCCCCCCCCCAAGCCTTGTTGTTTTTTCCATACATGGTCCAGACTCCTTGACAGACCTGCAGGAGGACCCTGCAGGGCTTGGTCCCTTCTTTACCTCTGTGACTGTGGGTGTCCTTGCTAATTCTCCCTCTGTATTTTAGGAAGTCTACCCCCTCCCATCCCTTCCCAGCTGCTGGCAGGTCTAGGATGCTGTGGGGGAAAATCCTTAGATTTGGATCTGAGTTACAGACAGTTGTGAGCTGCCATGTGGGCGCTGGGAATTGAATCTGGGTCCTCTGGAAGAGCAGCCAGTGCTCTTAACCTACTGAGCCATCTCTGCAGCCCAGGCCATCATGGGATTTGAAGGAGAGAAAAGTCCAGGGTGAGCCCTTTAGACAGTGTTCTTGGTCTCTGCCCTTGCTGGTCTGAGCCTGTTTCCTAACCCTGAGTCTGTAGAGTGGAGCGGTCCTCGATCCTCGCAGATGTGGAGGAGAGTGACATGTAGAGTGTTCAGAGCAGAACCTAACAGTTGCTAAAAGCTTGATCCGCAGGGCTCTTCGCTGCTTTGCCTTTTGACTCAGGGAGGATATGTGTGTTGGCTGTGTAGCTCAGTAGTAGGGTGCTTGCCTCACATGGGGGTGGCCTTTTTGGGTGTGGTCCCCAGTACCACAAAAAAATAACAGAACAAAGCAGAAGGAACATTTGGCCTTGTGGAGATAAACGGGTGTCCCAGAAATTAGCGTAGAGTCTTTTTCCACAGTTTGTCCTCAGTGGCTCACCTGTAACCAATGCGTGTACAGACTGTTGACCATTATATCATATACTTATCTAACACAGTCACACTTATAGAGAAACTTTCTTTTACTTTTTTTAAAACCCCCCTTTGGTATTATTTTTTGGGGGGTCTTGCTATGTAGTTCAGGCTAACATGGAACTTATATATACCCTAGGATAGCCTCAAACTTGCATCAATCCTCTCGCCTTAGCCTTTTAAGGGCTAAGATTCTAAGTTTGTACCACCATGCCTGGTTACCAATAAATCTTTTATTATTTTTGAGACAGGGTCTCTCTACATAACCCTGGCTGTCCTGGAACTCAACACTGTAGACCAGGCTGGCCGAGAACTCACAGAGATCCACCCGCTTTGCTCTCCAGTGTTGGGAGTAGAGTGCGACCATGTCTGGCGTGATGTTTCCTTTTATTCTAAAAGTTTTATAAGAAAAGTGTATCATCCCCACACAGCACCCTCCTCCTCCTCCTCCTCTTCTTCTTCTTCTTTTTTTTTTTTTTAACTCTGAAATATATAGCTCAGGCTGGCCTCAAACTTGACTGTGTAGTAGTAGTCAAGGGTGACCTAGAACTTCTGATTCTTTAGCTTTTACCTCCCAAGTGCTGGAATTGCAGTACTGCACAGAGTTTATGGGGTGCTGATGATGGAACCCAGGGCCACATGCAGGCTAGGCAAGCAAATACCAGCTGAGAACTGAGCTGTATTTTCTTCTTCTTCTTCGTCTTTTTTTTTTTTTTTTTTTTTTTTGAGAGAGTATGTAACACAGGCTCGTAACTTGAGGCCTCTAATTTACTTCTTGAGTGCTGGGATTATAGGTATGAACCACCTTACCCTCTGATTTTACTTCATTTAGACAAAAAAGTTAAGTCTGTGCCTACCAACATTGCCCTCTCTTAAAATAGCACCCATTAGAATAAGGCAGGAAGAAGGATTACAACATACTGGTGCCAGGATTTACGTCAGATAATTTCTAGACATGCCTAGGTAGTGCCGTAAGCAGCCAAAGCCGTGACCACTAATCTATTCTATCTCTCCAGTTTGAAAAGCATTAGCCTGGACCATTAGGGATAAAAAGGGACACAAACATTTACAAAGGTGGGGACATGTATTTAGTTTATGATTTGTGTTGGGGTTTTTCTTTTTATGTTGTTGTTTCTATTGGTTTTTTTTTTTTTGGTTTTGAGAAGCAAGGTTTCTCTGTGTAGCCCTCGCTGTCCTGGAACTCACTCTGTAGACCAGGCTGGCTTCAAACTCACAGAGATCCACCTGCCTCTGCCTTCCGAGTGCTAGAAGGCACACACCTCCACTGCCTGTCATGTTTTGTGTTTTTGAGATAGGCCCTCACTGTGTGTGTACCTCAGGCTGGCCTCAGACTCACCATCTTCCTGTCTGTACCTCTCAATACTGGGATTCTGTGTGTGAACCATCGCCTGGCAAGGGCCATGGTTGTTAGATAACAATATGCCCCTTTACAGATGCGTACAGCTATCTGAGGCAAACAAACAGGGTCTGTTCAGAGAACAGAGCCTGTGTAACCCTACAGAGGGCCAACAGTGTCAGACCACGCATAGATTGGGAAAGAAAAAGGGTACAGGCAGACACAGACCATGAAGATACTTAGTAAGGAGACAAGAGATTCTAGCTAGACAGACCCAGGACCCCTCCAGGTCATAATACCCTTCTCTTTCAGCTCATCTGTTCTCCTGGACCAGCCCTGCCCGAAGGCTGGGGCCCAGAACCAGGCCCCAAAAGGCTAGGCCCCAATCTGCCCCAGCCCCAGAAAAGCTGCCCCATCACCCATCCTCCTTCCCTGGTCTGGTGGGGCCTGGCTTTGGGGCAAGATTGAGCCAGAGGGGAAGGGGGAACCCATACCTGCTGCTGTGCCCTCTGACTTGGCTAGTTCTATTCCTCCCGAGCCCCTAACCATACCTGAAGAACTCCCAGAGCTTGAGACCAGGTCTGGCCCCACCTTCCTGCCTGGCCCTGCTGTTGCAAGTCTGTGTTATTTATTACCTGGAGGCCTGCTCCATTCTGTCCCGGCCCTCCATAAAGCATCGTTTACACCTGTGTTTTGGTCTCTGTCATTCTGAGGTGAGGAGACAGAAGAGGTCCTTAATGGAAGTAATGTGAGTGGGTCTTTGCATGAGGGACCATGTTTCTGGTGGGGCTTGGTTTATGGATATATTGGGGTAAACACATACTCACTGAGACCAGGGTTGTGATTGTGTATCTGTCTTTTCTTTGGTTTCTCCTACACCCCCCTTTTTTTTTTTGACAAGGGGCCTTGTCATAGCCCAGACTAACCTGGAATTTGAAGTCTCCCTGCCTTAACCTCCCACATGCTGGGGTTACAAGTGCCCTCGCCCAGCTTGTGTACATACTTCTTGGCAGTGCACAATCCATCCAAGCTGGCATGTGGAGTGTGTGTGTCTGGGATTTGTGTACGGGGCAGTCTTAGTAGGGACAAGTGATGCTGTGGCACATGAGTGGTCTGTCCTGGTGATTGTGTTTGTGAGGCTGCTGTTGTGTGCAACAAGAGCAAGGGAGTGGAGGCTATAAGGGGGGCTTGACCCTGGGCCTGGTTCAATTCCTATATATATGTCTCCTGTCTGCAGGGATAGTGGCTCTCTGTGTGTTCCTGAGAACAAGTGCTCTGAGATTTGTGTGTGCAGTGGTGTGGATTTGTTTCCGTGTGTGTGTGTGTGTGTGTGTGTGTGTGTGTGTGTGTGTGTGTGTGTGTGCGCGCGCGCGCGTGTGCGCCACTGTGGTTGTTTTTGTTTTTTTTGCAACCTGGACTCCTGCTCATTCTTGCTGATGTGTCTCCTTGTGCCCTGAAATCTTTATATGGGCTTTTGGGGACAGGTGCAGTCCCCTCAAGACAGCTTCAGCTGCTCTCCCAAAATGTCAACAACCCATTGATTGCCCACCTGGTAGGCTGAGGAGTTGGAAGGGATGGGGGCATTCAAATAACCCTATCCCCGTAGCCGTCCCAGGAACAGTGGCATCAACGTTGTGTGTAGCCTAGTGGTAGAGCGCTTGCGTTGCATGTGCGAAGCTCTGGATTCAGTTCCCAGTACTGCATACACAAACAAACAAAATCTGCCTGGACTATAGAGGAACTCGGTTTTTCAAAGGTCTTCTCGGTGAGGGAGGAGGCTGTCCCAGGTGGCTTTAATCCGACTCCCACGGTGCCCTTACTGTGGCGGAGAGGGTCATGTAAATAGTACATATTTGCTCATTTGTTCTACCCGACTTCGCTTCTCTAAGGACATCCCGTACTCACCGTTATTTTTTTTTTAAGTGCTTATGTAAATTACTGACGTAGGAATTTACATACACTTTCCAACTAACTGCGCAGTCATTTCTCAATATCCTCTCTTGGGTTGTGTGGAGGAGCTGCCTATGTAAATGAAATATTTGCATAGCAAATACCAACAGCCCAGCCGCCAGCCATCCTCCGGCACCTTCTGCTCTCCGGGGTGCGCCTTTCTGCGTGAAAGGGCTCATTTGCACCCCCTCCTCTAAGCGGCGGTCTTAAAAATCCACAGAACGCCTTTTCCTGAGTCCGCGTTCCTGTTTTTGGCGTGGAAGGGGCGGGGCGCACAATGCAAACGAGCCTCGCGTCCTGTCCCGGGCACAGTGTCCTAGGGCGCCTGTCAGCGTCCGGCTCGCGCACGCGCAGTCCCCCCGGCCGGGCCGCGGTCACGTGCCCGCCGGGCGAGGCGGGGCGGGGCGTCGCGCGCGGCGGGGGGCGGGGTATGGCGCGCTGTGAGGCGCAGGGCGGCTGGCACAGACGGCGGCGCCGGGGCCGGAGGAAAAAGCTCGGTGAGCAGGGTCGTGCGGAGGGAAGGGCCCGGGGAGGAGAAGGAGCCCGCGGCCGGCCGGGCGGGCGCGGGGGAGCGGGGGGCGGGGCGCGGGCGGCGGCGGCGACCCCGCGCCGGCCGGGCGGGTGGGGGTGGGGAGGGGAGCGCGCGCCCGGCGGGGCGGGGCCTCGAGGACGGCGGGAGCGCGCGGCAGCCGCCGAGGGGCGGGGCGGCCCCGCCTCATCGCCCGCGGCGTCCCGCGGCCCCTGGGCCGCAGCGGCGGGGGCTGGGAGGGAAGGAGCCGTCGGGTCCGACCCTGCTCCCGGCCTCCCTTCCGTCAGTCCGTCTGTCTGGCCCGACCTCCCTTCCGTCCGGGCTTCCTCCCGCAGGGCACAGGTCGACCCCACCGGCCCTCCCGCCCCCCTGCCGTCTTGTTTTCCTCCCTGTTCTCTTTGTCCCCGGACTCCCGGTCTCCCACTCGGGCGATCTGGTTCCCGCAAACGTTGCGCGGCGGCAGTGCCCGCCGGCTCCCCACAGCCCCGACTGTGCCCTCCATTCCTCGTTCCCGTTTTGTGTGTCATTCTCGTCTCTCCGAGTCTCTATGGAACCCTCAGGCAGGTATCCGTTTCCCGCTTCTCACTGCTGCTTTTCTTCCCCAGATCTCTCTGATGTGGGTAGTCTTGTCTTCCTCCCTTGCAGCGTTTTTCCTCTGCACTTTCCCCGTGTTACTCTGTCTGCCCGCCAATCGCTCTCAGATTCCCAAGTTCTGCGCCCCATCTTGCCCCAGTGTGTGTTATGTGTTTGCTGTGGATGTGTGTCACATCTCCACCCCTTCCCACCTGCTTGCCTCTGACTCCTCTTAAGTCCTTCTTTTTCTCTCTTCTAGCTACCCCCACCAGTCCCATCTCAAGCGCCTAGGGACAACTGTGGACTTGGGGACCGGCGAGCACCCCCGGGGTACTAGAGGAGCCCCTGCTGCCTGCCCTGCCTCATCCTGCCCCACACCAGGCCCAGCGGCCCCCGGCTACATCAAGTGGAGGAGGAGGAAAAGGCGGAGGAGGGTGGCACCATGGGCCCGGGCCGTGCCCTCCATGCCCGGGGGATGAAGACATTGCTACCATGGACAGCCCGTGCCAGCCTCAGGCCCTGAATCCGTCTCTCCCTCAGTTGCCAGGGTCTGTGTCAGAGCCCTTGGAGCCTAGCCGAGCCAGAATGGGGGTGGAGAGTTATCTGCCCTGCCCTCTGCTACCCTCCTACCACCATCCGGGAGCATCTGGTGAGGCCTCGGCTGGCAGTGGGACGCCCAGAACCACAGCCACTGCTACCACTACCCCTGCCAGCCCCCTTCGGGAGGGCTTTGGTGGGCAGGATGGTGGCGAGCTATGGCCACTGCAGAGTGAAGGTGCTGCTGCGCTGGTCACCAAGGAGTGCCAGCGACTGGCGGCCCAGGGTGCCCGGCCTGAGGCCCCCAAGCGCAAGTGGGCCGAGGATGGTGGGGATGCCCCTTTACCCAGCAAGCGACCGTGGGCCAGGCAAGAGACCCAGGAAGCCCAGGGGGAAAGTGATGTGGGCTGTGACAGCGGCGGCAGCGGCAGTGGCGGTGGCGAGGCAAGTGCTAGGCTGAGGGAGGAAGCCCAGCCCTCTGCCCCTGAGCGCCTGGCCCTGGACTACATTGTGCCTTGCATGCGGTACTATGGTATCTGTGTCAAGGACAACTTCTTGGGGGCCACCCTGGGTGGCCGCGTGCTGGCGGAGGTGGAGGCCCTGAAGTGGGGCGGGCGTCTGCGTGATGGGCAGCTAGTGAGCCAGCGGGCCATCCCACCGCGCAGCATTCGTGGGGACCAGATTGCCTGGGTAGAAGGCCACGAGCCGGGCTGCAGGAGCATTGGTGCCCTCATGGCTCATGTGGACACAGTAATCCGCCACTGTGCGGGGAGGCTGGGCAACTACGTCATCAATGGGCGCACCAAGGTAAGGCGCCGTTTTGGTGAGTGCCTAGTGCTCTGGCGTGTGGTTTGGAGACAAGTTTCTGGGGTTATGTGGAATGGTGCAGGCAGCTCCACCAGGGGGCCTACAGCTACCTGTGGGGACTGTGTCTCTTCCTCCCACTGGGCTCTGATTTTTGTACCTTAAAATAGTTCAGCCTGGAGTGGCAGTGGTCCTTGCCCTTGGGAGACAGGAGCTGCGGACTGTCTTTACCCACCTTAGACCGAGGGTGGTTAGAGTCGGTAGAAGTGTGTTCTGGTCTGCTGGCACGAAGATGGCAGGCCCGGGAGGTGAAGGGAAGGGTGGCAGTGCTGAGGTAGCCTAGGCTGAAGATGGCGGGCTGCTTGTCTAGTTGAGCACCTGGCCTGGGCGACATTCTGCCCTGTGAGCCTACTCTTGGCATCTGAGCCAAGGGCAGCTTCCTGGAGGTGACACTGGGTGACGGTGTGCTGGCCCAGGTAGAGCACTTGTCCACCTCCTTCCCACTCCTCCTGCCCTAGTCCCTGTTCTCCATCCTCTGACCATGGGTCACTTCCTACCTGCTTTCCTCTGGTCCCTTTCCTTGACCCTCTGCCTCTGTGTTTTTCTTCTCTGTTCCCTTCTTGCAGAATGGTAGTTGTTGACATTTTTGGAGCCAAGGCTTGCCAGATAATCTGCCAGAAGCCATAGACTTTTTCGGGGAAGGTGCACACTTGGCTGGTGTTTGTGGGTGTTTGTCAGGCTGTCCATCCAAGAACCAGGGACAGGGGCCCCGACTACAGCGTGGCCTCCATGGCCTTTGGGGTCTGTTGACATACCCACTCTCTTGGTGGCGGTGTGAGTGTGAGGCGTGGTGTCGTTTGGATGCAGTCTGTTGAGAGTATCTGCTGCTGGCCCACAGCGGTTCCTGGCTGGTGACACTGTAGGATGTATTCTGCCCTGTGAGCGGGAGGCTGTGCTCCTCCTGATGGTCCCCTCCCCTCTCTCTCAGCTTCTGTCTTGGGTTCCGCCTCAGTACAGCTTTCTCTCCAGGCTGGAACTGGCTTGGGGATCAGGGGGGAGGCAGGCCTGTTTTCCTCCCCACCCCAGCTGGACTTGTCCTACTCCCCTCTCCCTCCCTTTAGTGATAGCTCAAGAGCCAGAGCTGGCCCCTCCGTGGTTGGTCTGGACTCTCCCCACGGAGGGAAGTGTGGGGAGACAAGGAGAGCTGAGTGCCCAGGGAGTGAGTGGTTCAGGGCATGGGAAAGCTGCCTCAGGTGCCTGGCTGCTAGCATTCTGGGAAAGGGGTTGAAGAGATAGGTTGTTTCCCCTGTGGTGCCTCCTTCCATCTGGATGTGATCGGTGGGGGACCTGGGCTAGGATTGGGGATAGGGAAGAGAAATCCTAAGCTCCAAGTGGCCCTTATCCATGGGGAGGTTAGCACAGGTCAGGCTGGTGGAAAAGGGAGCCGGTCCCATTGCTGTACACAGCAGCTCCACGCTCTCCCACCTACAAAGGGCAAGGGCCACCTGTAGCTTCCCGTCTTGTGCTGTAGAGTGGAAGTGTGCGGTGTTGAGGTGATGTACAGCAGTGGCAGTGGGGACACCAACTACCAGTGTGGCCTTGAGCAGCAGTGACCTAGGTCATTCCTGATGACACTCATCTGCCTTCCTACCTTCCCCTCTAGCCCTTTCTTCTCTGTGGACTTGTAGCTGGAGGAGCTGACTCTTTGGCATCAAGGATGAGCTGGACCCTGGGGAAGGTCCAGCTGGCTTGGTTTGTCCCTTTAAGAGCGGCTTGGAGGCAGGGCCTGCTGTCTGGCTGAGTCACTGGCTTCTGATATGGTGTATGTGGTGGTGGTAGGGTCCTTGCCCATTATTACCAACAGCAGTAACTCCAGAATCCTGGCGTGATCCCCTCTCCCTGCTTTTGAAGAGGGAAGGGTGGAGAGCAAGTGTTTTTGTCACTTTACTGCTGTCCACATGGTTGAAGCTTTCTGTCAAGGGAGCGAGGTTCTGAGCAGCACTTGACACAGCAGGCACCCTGGGTTGCCCAGGGCTTCTTGGACAGTCAGCTAGATACTTGGGAAATAAGCCCACCAGAGACCGCCACATGGACACTCTTAAAGCCAAAAAGAAAGGCTTTATTGCTGGCCAGTAGCTGCATGGGAAATGAGCCCAGATCATGTAGCCCGAGCTCTATAGCTTTGTCTTATGCATAAAAGCACATCCTGCTTGTTGCATTTAACTGGTTGTCACAGTTAGCAAGAAGCAGAACTACAGAAGCCAAGACACAAGGTTAGTACGGTGAAGGACTTTCCTAGAACTAAGGACTGTCCTTGTTCCCACTGTGGCAGGTATTGGACCTATGTGCTAGGTCTTAAGGTCAGAGTGGTATCTCTCACTTGGCCTCAGTTGTGCTGAGGTCAGGGGACCTGTTGCAGTAGCACAGGCAGGAGTGCAGGCTTTGAGCTGGAGAGGAGGTAGGTCTGTTGAGGCTAAGAGCAGAGGGAGGGTCAGGCCCTGCAGGTTGGCGATCTTGGTGCTTGTGGTAGAAATACAGCACAGCCTGCCCTCATGGGTGTGCAGAACCTGATTGAGCTGTGATTGGATTCCTGGCTCAGGAGGCCTTGCCCATCATTGATTCCAGGCCACCAGGGCCACAGCCACATTCTTTCCTCCTAGTGAGTGGTTGCTTAGTATGCCATCCCATCTGCTAGAGCAGTGCAGAGAAGATCCTCTGGCCCTCCTGCGCCTATAGGCCAGGGTTTTCCCAGGGCCTTCTCACTCACTGTACCCTGGGGCTGAAGCTCGCTCTCCACTGCTGTGGAGCCTTAGGTGTTGGCAAGCCTTCCCAGTCCCTTTCCAAAGGTAAGGTCTGTGGCGGATCAGGTGTATAGATGGGATGCAGAGACCTTAGGCATCCACAGTGGGATGAGCCCTGGGATTAGAGTTGAGAACAGCCTTGGGAGGAGGATGTAGAGCTGAATCAGCCTGACCTTCATGGAGTGCTGGGTAAGCCTTTTGTCTTGGCAGCAGGCAGTGATGTGTCTGATTTTGCTTGTTTTGCTATGCTTGTCTTGATGAGCTAGACCAGACCCAAAAGTATAGCTGAGCATTGTCAAAGGAGCCCAGACTTGCAGAGTGGTACCTGGATGGCAGGGTCAAGTCAGATGGTTGCTGGGTGGGTATGAGCTCTCCCAGTGGGCTTGGGTAGAGGCCCGGCATTTAAATAGCATTTCATTAAATAGCATTTCAGCTTGTGCTCCAGTTCTCCATCCTGTGGCTACAGGCAGTGTGTCTGCAGATACTCACGATCCGGTTCCCTTCTCGCAGCAGCCTGTGAGGTGAAGTGGTACCCGAAGCAGGGAACTTGATTTACCTCCCCAGGGCCACAGCCCACTCACTGCAGACACTTGGCCCTGTGGAGTGGGTCTTCATGGGTGGCTGGAACTTGTCCTAGTAGGGCCCCGGCTGCCTGGTTGAGAGGCAGGGGAATCTGGAACTTCAGCCAGACCCACGTCCACAGAAACCAAGCCTGCAGAGGCCTGGCTCTGAGATGCTGGCAAAGCTGTGTCTCGGAGTAGTTACTGCTGGGGATGGAAGGTGTTTGTCAGCCCGTTTACAGCCGGAGAGTGAGGGCTGCTCTGGCACCGGGCTGCCAGCAGTGTGCAGGGTGCTTGGAGCTGGAGCTCTAGGTCAGGTTCCTGTCACGTGTGTATGGGACAGTTTATGTAGCTGGAGTGTCTGTAATCGAGTGTAGCAGTTGTCAGCATGACGTCACATCAGAATCCCGATGGAGCCGCCATTTCTCAGAACTCAGTGGGAGGTTCTGTGCTCTCACTGAGTAGTTGAAGTTGACCTCGAACCTGTGTTTCTCCTTCCTTGACGTGCTAAGTGCTAGGATCACAGGTGTGTACCATGCTCCTCTACACCTGGCTAGGGTTAGGATCTCTGCAGAAACCACAAGCCATGGTTTACACACTGAGTTCCTCTGCTTCTGGGCTGGGGATGGAGATGGGAGCGTGGATTGTTGAGGCAGGAGAGGAGGGAGTGTGGCTGGATTCAGGAAAAGTCTCCTGGGCTGTAGCTCATGTAGCCTAAAGTGGTCCAGGACAGACCAGGGGCAGGAATGGTGAGCCTGCTTCCTCAGGGGGTCCCTGTCATCTCAGTAAACCCCTTTCCTCCATTTCTACCAGGCCATGGTGGCATGTTACCCAGGCAATGGGCTCGGGTACGTGAGGCATGTTGACAATCCCCATGGAGATGGGCGCTGCATCACCTGTATCTATTACCTGAATCAGAACTGGGATGTCAAGGTAGGGTTTGGGGGTTGGGACGGTATGCTTATATTCCAGCTCGGATCCTGTCCTCCACTCCTCAGCTCACAGGGCAGTGAGATCTGCAGGCTCCTCTTTAGCTGACTGTGGGCCCTCCCTACTTTCCGGGAATGGTGCTGTCCTTAGCCCCACCTAGACTTGTAACACCCCCCCCCCACTTCCTGTCTTTAGTAGCTTCCTGCCCATCTCCATGGTAATGTAGACTCTGGGTTGCCATTCATTTTAAGCGCCTGAGTGGTGGTAGAGTGATGCGAGCTAGCGCTGCGCCCCCTGGTGGGCGTGTGGGTGCAGTGTAAGGCAGAGGCTAGAGGCTTCACCAGTAGCCTTATCTGGCCTGCCCCCAGGTGCATGGTGGCCTGCTGCAGATCTTCCCCGAGGGTCGGCCAGTGGTAGCCAACATCGAGCCACTCTTTGACCGGTTGCTCATTTTCTGGTCTGACCGACGGAACCCACATGAGGTGAAACCAGCCTATGCCACCAGGTATGACCTGTACTTTAAGAATGTGCCCAGCTGTTTCCCCAGTGCCAAAGATTTCTTAGATTTTCCCCAATTGTCAGAGTGGTAGGGGAGTGACAAGATGCTGAGAGGGCCTAAGTGGGTGGAGGTGTCACCGGTCGTGGCAACTAGAAATGCAGAAGACGGACTCTAACTGCTTGATTTCCTAGGTACGCCATCACTGTCTGGTATTTTGATGCCAAGGAGCGGGCAGCAGCCAGAGACAAGTATCAGCTAGGTACCTGTTTGCATTCTTCATCCTTCTAGACCCTGTGTGCTGCAGGCCTCAGTCCTTATCTTTTTTCTGGTGCTGAGAGGGGCGCCCAGGGCGTTGGCATACAAGCACTGCCAGCAGCCCACACCCACGCCCTCTCATTTGCCTGCTTTCCTGGTGTCTCCTACCCAAAAGAGGGACCCCCACTCTCCTCTCAGTTTTCTCCTGTCTCCCAGCATTCTTTTGGTTTCCTAGTGATTGAGTGTCTTGTCTTCCTTTCATCCTCAGCATCGGGACAGAAAGGTGTCCAGGTTCCTGTATCACAGCCGACTACACCCACCTAATGGCCAGCCCAGAGCTGTGTGTGTCAGCAGCTCCCTGCCCTCAGGGGAGCCCCGGGCCCAGCTGCAGCTCACTAGCCTCAGTGCCCGCTCCTTCCCTGCCACTGCTGCTGCTTCTGGCTCGCCTCCGTACTGCGTGGTGTGGAGGGTATAAGCGTCACCGAGGACCAACAAGGAGAGGCCTCTGCTGCCCCGTGATCGGGGCTGGGTTGTGACCTAGGCAGTGGCCAGTGTCCTGCCATGTCTGGCCCATTGCTTGTTGAGCTGAGAGGAGGCAGGATTTGGGGTTGAGGTGAGTCACGCCTCTTGCTGGCAAAGGCCTATGGGGGCACACCCCCCCCCCCAGCCTGGAATGTGAGGTGACTCCCCAGCCCTTTGGCTATGGCACTTCATGGGCTGGGCTGCCACTGCTGGGCAGAGTGAGGTGCCATGAGGAGCATGGGCATGGAGGCCCTGCCAGCCAAGAATAAAAGTTTACCTCAGCGCTGCAGACACTTGTATCCCTCTCTGTAAAGAGATTGACACACACAGTTAGGGCGCTAAGGAGATCAGGGCCCCTGAGATCTGGGTATGGGAGCCCAACCTCAGCGGGCCACCAGGTGGAGCCGGAAGGCTGGTGGCACGTTGCCCAGGCCAGTGCACCGTGGAGTAAGGTCATTGTCGGGACTTCCACGGGGGCAGCAGAACCTCTGCAAGATGGCAGTGAATACTGGGAAGATGTCTGTCAGAGCGCGCCAGGCCAGCACCCGGCACACCCGCTTCCCCGTGGGTGAGGTGTGGGATGGGCTAGCAAACCCTGCCAGCCCCCAGCGCTAGCCACTGGCCCTGGGCATCCAGGAAGCTGGTGGGGTTGAAATGGTGGGGGTCCTTGAGTTGGGTGGGATCCCGGTGTGCAGACACAAGCAGGGGAATCATAGGTGTGCCCTTGGGGGGGTCACACAGACTGAGTGTGAGCATCTTACCAAGACCTTTTCTATTCTTGTGCTTGGCACCTAACCCAGGGCCTTGCAGGTGCTGGGCAAGCACTCCCACAGCTGCAAGCTAGCCCCTGAGGTGATACTAAGAGCCCAGGAGGGGAGCCCCAAGCTACCGACTATGTCAGCCTTTACCGAACCTGACCTCTGAGTGGACACTGTGCTCCCTTCTCCCAGTGTAGAATTCCAAGGGTCTCTGCACCTTGTGCAGGAGGTGGTCCCTGAGGTGTGTGTTGGGAGATAGCCTGAGGCTGGATCTCATGCTGCACTGCGTTGGTGTAGGGCAGGCAGACATGGCCAAGTCTGGCATTCAGTGGAGTCCAGCTCCTCCTGCACCTTGGCTGGGGTCATCAGAGGCTCTGAGGTGTAATTAAGTCCTCTTCCTGCTACCCTTATCCAGTCCACGAAGGATGGGAACATTGTATGTCTGGAGAGACAGAGTTGTTTTTTGTTTGTGATTCCTAGTGCTGGGATCAAAGACATGTGCCACCACCCCCTGCTGAAATAGTCTTAATAAGACCTTGGATACGGTGTGGTTTCCCAGTGGGGAAATTAAATGAGGCTTTTGTGGGTTGTAGAACTCTATCATTCAATCCACAATCTTGAGACTTCATCTTTATAAGCCACTGCAGGTAGGGTATTTACGCCCCTGGGGTTTGGCATAAGGCTGTTCCTAAAAGGCAAAACTTGGAGCCTCACCTTACCCTGTCGGGAACTCATGATGTGGAAATTGTCACTGAAGAAGCCCAGGAGCCTCAGGAACTCCAGGTCCCCATAGTTAGGGCACTTTCGGAAGACCACAGAAGAAAATGACGTTGTACACAGAGATATCCAATAGCTGTCAGGGGTCTGATGGACCTCCTGGGGGTGAGATCGGTTCTGGGTAATAAATGTGGCCCCCTAAGGCTAGAAAGACCTGTGAAGGGGACCCCTTACCTTCAAACCTCTGAATAAGATGCTTTGATACCCTCATACGGAAGCTTCTTGGGATCTGCATTGCACCCGAAGCATTTTGGTGATCCATCAGTTACTCCCTACCCCACCCCTCAGCCAGGTACTTAGTCTTTTCCCGCCAGGCCGCACCCATGGTGGCTTGAAATTCGTCCAGCACACATGCCGCCTCCTCTAGGATACGATCTTCGATGGTCCTCTTACCCACACCAGGCTCCCACAGCACCCCAAGTGCAACCATTAGAAAACACTGCCTACAGTGGGAACCAAAATTCAAGCTGGCCTCGCAGGGTCCAGTCGCTCACCACTCTCGGGACTTTTAAATTGCTTTGCTGGTTTCCCAGCCCATGTGCCGTGATCCCGCCTTTGTGGGTCCGATTCCTGACCAGCGCTAGCTCGCTAGGGCTTAAGTATTTAGACTCCTGTTGGCTGTCACAGCCAACAGCCTAAAGTTCGCCCTCATTAGCGGCGGTCTCTACTAGGTCCCACCCAACTAGCCTGACTAGTTCTGCATTCACTTCCATCACCCTGGGTCTCACCTTTTGCATGGGTGAAGCGTTCGAAGACAGCTGTGGCCCCGCGGCCGGAGAATGCATCCCGTGACTTGTAGCTGCACAGCACCACTGCTGGGCGCAGGCCCAGCCACATGGTGAGCACTGCTGGAGAGCTGTGGGAAGTGATACTCGGCAGGACTCAGCCCAGGCTTCTGATCTCCGTGCAGACCTCAGGGTCCTCATCTTCCTCAGACCCATTTCCGCGTCGGTCCCTCGTTTCACTGGCTCAGGAGTTCTAAACCCCTCCTCTCTTTAGACCCTGGAATCTAGGCCCCAGTTCTCAGACACAGGTGTCTAGACCCCAGTCCTCTCCTCTCGGACTAAGGGATCCAGCCACAGCTCTCCTCCCTCAGACACAAGGGTCCAGGTCCCACCCTCCTCCCTCCAGACACAGGAGTCCAGGCTCCCCATCCTCTCAGCTTTGCCTTTCGGTGAACCAGGATTCCTACCCTCTCTTCTTGGCACAATAGCATCTTCACAAATCCAGAGCTCTGCTCTCCCAACCCACCGCAGGGGCTACCTCCATGAGCGCACGGCCCACGTGTCCAGACAGCACCTGCAGTAAGTTCCCAGCAACCGCAGCGGCTTGCGCACAGGGGGTAAACCTCTGCAGCTGAGCTCAGCCGACCAGCCAACCTCACCAAACAAGCATCAGCGTTAGAATTGGCGGCGGCAGCGCTGCCACGCAGGTGACCACCGTGTCTGAGAGCCTCGATGCCTGGAGCCCTTGGCAGCGGTTTAATTTGCAGGGAATTTTAAGGGGGGAGGGGGGAGTAGCAGGGCGGAGACCGGTGTGGGAGGGGTGAGAGTCTGGGGCTTCTCTGTTTTCTAATGCCTAAACTCACATCTCCACCCTGCACCCTGCCCCCAGGAATACTTCTAGCTCTCCTCACATCTGCTCTCCTCCAGGTGCACCCCCTCCTCCCCATGAGTGTGTGTGTGTGTGTGTGTGTTTGTGTCCGAGTGCAGGCTTCAGCCTGCCATTTTCATGTAGATATTTAGCCAGGTGCTGCATCTTCCTAAGACCCCAGTACCTGTAGGCCTGTGTGTTCTGCACCATACCTTGGAATGACAGACAGGTCTATCTCCTGCTTCCTGACAGGCTCCTGACTACTGGCCTGTCACGCCTCTGCTCTGGGCCCGGAGGCCCTAGAAACTCACGCCTGGCACCTTATCACTTCTATTGCTTTTCTGTCTTTTTTTTTTTTCCCAGATTAATAACCTCTATTTTATGTGTATGGATGTTTTGTCTACCTATATGTCTATGCACCATATGTGTTCCGCTGCTCAGGGAGGCCAGAGGAGGGCATCAGATCCCCTGGAACTGGATGGAGTCACAAACGACTGAGAGCTGCTAAGCGGGTGTTGGGAATCGAACACCCACAGCTGGTTGGGTGAAGAGCAGTCACCTTGCCACTCTCCTCCCCTTTCCCCTTTAAAAGAGTGGGTCTCATCATAGAGTCCAGACTGGTTCCGAATCCATGATCCTCCTGCCTCCGCCTCTTAAGTGCTGGCATTAAAGATGTTCTCTTTGCATTGCTTCCGGAAGCCTGTACACTGTCCCTGTACTTGTCCCCTGACGCTTGCTGCTGTTCTCTGGGCTCCTGGTGCCACCAGCCTTGTAGCTTCTGGGGACCTTCTCATGTGCAGCTCGGCCTACACCTTGTCCCAGGATTTGGGCACCTCTGTCCCTGGGCTCTGCCTTTCATGCCCTGCCAAGGTCCCAAGTCTCTCACTGTATCACCCAGTCTCCAGCCCCACAGAACCCTCGGGAGGATCCTATCTGAGACCAGGCCAAGATAGCAGATGTGGTCTCCTTATTATCCCCTTGTGCTAGGGTCACAGGCTGGAGGGACCCACTCAGGCCTGTAGTAGCCCCTGGGTGGGGCTGTTGTCAGTTCTTGAGGACAGACTGTTCGGGAATGTGGTCCACCTTCCTGCCCCTCCCTTGCCGGTTGGATCCAGTTTTCCTGCCTGGCAGGGAGCCCAGACCTGGGGGGTAAAGGTAGGGGCCCTGTAAGAGGGCTGATTGTTTCTGGGAGTGTCTCAGCATCTCTGTCTTTAGTTCATTTCTCACTCTCCCTCCGATTTCCGGGTTCCTCTGCTGTCTGTACCTGCTTATCTCTCTCTGTCGGCCTCTGCTTCTATCTTCATTTTCTTTCTCCTTCTCCTTCATCCCCCCCACCCACAACATGTCTCTTCTCCTCTCTCTCTATGTCTCCAGTTTTATCTCTGTTTTTCTTTCAGATATTTATTTTATGTGTGTGTGTTTTGCTTGCATGTGTGCCTAGTGCCTGGGGAGGTCAGAAGAGGGCATCGTACCCTGTGGAACTATAGTTACAGATGGCTGTAAGCTGCCAAGTTAATGCTGGGAATTGAGCCTGAGTGCTCTTAACTACTGAACCATCCATCGCTACAGCCCCCACCCACCCCCTTTTTAAGGCAGGGGTCTCAGGTATCCCAGGCTGCTCTGCAAGTCCTTATGTAGTCAAGGATGACTTCGAACTCCTGATCCTCCTGCCTCTACCTCTCAAGTGCTGTCCCCACAGCTTTTTATACAGTGCTGGGTAATGGAGCCCCGGTGTCTGTGCATGCTAGGCAAGGATTCTACCAGAGGAGCAGCATCCCCTGTCGCCAGTCTTGACCTCATCATGCTCCGCTCGCCATCAGGCCTTTGCCTCTGCAGTATCCCCCCATTTACTCAGGGGGGCAACACCCTTACTCAGGGGGGCGGGGCTAACTGCTCTAAAGGATGAGATGTTTGTTCTTCCTGCCCAGCCCTGCTGCCATGGTCAGAGTGATGGCTTCTCTATATTAGAGTCTGGGTTTCTCTCCAACTCCTGGTCCCTTTTTTCATTGTGTTGGGCTGTACTCTGGAGTGCCAGCTGTTCAAGACCAGGATTTATTCTTTAAAGCCCTGTTTTCTACTTGAATTCATTCTAATTTCTTCTTCTAATCAAGTTTTACTGGCATTTGTTGGACATATAGCAGGCTTCATTTTCATACATACATACATACATACATACATACACACACACATACATACAGACACACATACACACACACACATACAGACATACACACATACATACAGACATACACACATACATACAGACATACATACAGACATACATACACACACACATACATACATACATACAGACAGACATACACACATACACACATACATACAGACATACAGACATACACACATACATACAGACATACATACACACACACACATACATACATACATACATACACACATACACACTTACATACATACACACACATACATACACACATACATACACACATACAGACATACATACATACATACATACATACACACATACATACAGACATACATACACACATACATACATACATACACACATACATACAGACATACCTACACACATACATACAGACATACCTACACACATACAGACATACCTACACACATACATACAGACATACACACATACATACAGACATACATACACACATACAGACAGACATACATACATACAGACATACACACACACATACAGACAGACATACATACATACAGACATACACACATACATACAGACATACATACACACATACATACATACATACACACATACATACAGACATACCTACACACATACATACAGACATACACACATACACAAATACATACATACACACATACATACAGACATACATATATTCATTGATCACATTCTCCTAGCCCTTCACGCTCTCTTGTCCCACCCCAGTCTCACTGATCCCCATCCTCTTCCTAGCTAACCCTATTTTCCTGTCTTTGTTTTTTTTTTGGTCAACCATTGAGTTTAATTAGCATCACTGACAGAAGCATGGACCACTTTCCAGTGGCTATACCCCTAAAGATGATGTCTCCTTCTTTCCCAGCAACCATTGCCTGTAGACCCTCAGGGAGGGGCAGGGCCTTGTGAACTCTGACCCCGTCATAAGCAGGGATGTTTTCCAACCCTTACATTGTGCTGGACATGGTGGCACGCGCCTTGAATCCCGCTACTCGGAAGACAGAGGCAGGCAGATCTCTGTGGGTTAGAGGCCAGCCTGGTCTTGGCTGTCTTCCTTAATTGCTTTCTACCTGATGTTTGTTTGTTTGGTTGTTTTGTTTTGTTTTGTTTTGTTTTTGAGACAGGGTTTCTCTGTATAACAGCATTGGCTGTCCTGGATCTCACTCTGTAGACCAGGCTGGCCTCAGACTCAGAGATCCACCTGCCTCTGCCTCCCAAGTGTTGGGATTAAAGGTGCGTGCCACCACCACCCGGTTTATAATCTGGACCACTTTTAAAAACATTTTTTTTTTTTTTTTTGAGGTAGGACTCTCACTGTGTAATGCAGCCTGGCCGTGAATTCTCCATCCTCCTATCTTAGCCTGTCAAGGGCTGGGATCACCAATACAACCCATTGTGCCAGGCTGGTGTCATCCACTTCTGTGCAAAGTAAGTCTCTTGCGTGATTCTATACTCACGTCTCTGCTTCAGAGCATCTGTGTCCCTTTCCTTTTCCTCTCAATTCTCCATCCTTATCAGTTACTTTTCTGTTGCTGTGATAAAAGCCCCGGGGACGGCCTTGGCAGGGAAGCATGGCAGCACGCAGTAGACCTGGCATCTGGAGCAGAAACAGAAAGCTCGTATCTTGAACTGGAAGTGAGAATTAGAGATCACACTGGGACCGGTGCCAGCCTTGGTACTCCCAGTTACACACTTATTCCAGCAGGGCCCGCACCTCCCAAGCTTTGTCCAACAGTACTACCAATGGGGGAAGTGCATGCTAGATGCCCGAGACTGTGGGGAACATCTCATCCAAACCACTGCTTTTCATTTTGGTCCTTCTCCTCATGTGCTCTCTGTTTAGAATGTCTGTGTCTCCTGTCCCCCGAGATCGCTGTCTCCCTTTGCCGGTGCCTCTCTTTGCCCTCTGGCTACCCTTCCTCTGCAGCTCACACCCAGGGGAATGTTGTTTTTGGCAGAGTCCTGCACGGTGGCTGCTCCTCACTAATCCCTTGGCTGAAGGGGAGCCCAACCTAGGTGTTTAAGACGTTAACAAGTCTTTAAATCGTTAGATGTGCTAAACCCAGAACTTTTGGTACCCTTCATAACCCTTTGTAATAATGCTTAGAGTTTTCTTCCCACACCAAGGACAGAGTCTAGGGCCTCTCTCTGTGTCTCTCTGTCTGTATCTGTCTCTCTCTCTGTCTCTCCCTCCCCCACCCCCCTCTCTCTCTCCCTCTCTCTCTCTCAGGTTTATGGGAGCTAGAGATATGGATCAGTGGCTAAGAGCACTGCAGAGGTTTGGATCCCAGAATCCACATGGTGGCTTGCAACTGCCCGTAATTCCATACCAAGGGATCTGCCTCCCTCTTCTGACCTTTGTAGGCACCAGACATGCACATGGTGCACATGAATATATGGAGACAAGACACTCATACCTTTAAAATAAATCTTAAAAAGTTTATTATTATTATTTTAAAAATGTGTGTGTGTGTGTGTGTGTGTGTGTGTGTGTGTGTGTGTGTGTGTGTGTATGTGTGTATGTGTGTCACATGAGTGCGGGTGACCATGGAGTTCAAAAGAGGGCACCAGATCCCCGAGAGCTGGAGTTCCAAGCACTTATGTACCACCCAACATGATGCTGGAAAGCAAATGGGGAGGTCTCCCGAAAAGGCGGCAGGTGCTCTTAATCTTGACGTCACCTTTCCCGCCTGTGCCTTATGCATTCTCAAACAGTGCTCTCATGGGTGGATGCTAGGCTATAGCACTCTACCACCCTGTGCCTGCAGGCCTCGTTGTTGGATTCTGGGCAAGCATTTTTAACACTGAGCCACAGGCCCCACTCTTCCAGTTACTTCTTTCATTGCTGTGAACAAATACAAACGTGTGACCAAGCATGAAGCTACTCAAGAGAGGAAGGCCAGAAAAGGTGTTAGAGCAGACCCCTAGAGCTGGGGTCCAGGAGCTTGTGAGCCGCCAGATATGGGTGCTGGAAACAGAACTCAGTCCTCTGCAAGAGTAGCAAGTGCTCTTAACTCCAGCCCTAGACAAGTGTTTAAGTCAGAACATTCTATATCGTGTCCTGGAAGTCTCCTGTCCACCTCAAAATGTAAAATGCAGTTCACCCCCAAAAGCCCCTACAATCTTTTTTTACCCCCTGAGATAGGGTTGAGTAGCCCTGGCTGGACTTGAACTCAGAGATCTGCCTGCCTCCTGAGTGCTGGGATAAAAGGTGTGTGCCACCACTGCCTGGCAGGTCCCTATAGTCTTGACAGCTTCAAAATTGTCCAAAAGTTCAACACCCCCACTCCAAAACAAACAAACAAACAAACAAACAAACAAACAACCCAAAAAGCCCCAACAATTAGTGATGCTTTGTCTGCACCTCCTTGTAGGGGGCTATAAACTCCCCCATTCTTTTTCTCTGCCAAACTGCACATTTCCCCCGATATAGTTTGTGCCATTGTAGATATGTGTAAGTGCAGTCTTCACACTATAGCTGAATGTTAACGTTATCTTGGAATTTCCTTCACCAAAGCAGCATATTGCTTTATAGAACAGATACTTAATCATTTGTTTATTTGTTTTAAGATAGGGTCTCACTTTGTTGACCAGGCTGGCCTTGAACTCAGCAATCCACCAACTCCAATCTCCTGATTGCTGAGATTAATGGCATTGCCTGCTTTAATTTTTTTATTTTATTATTACTATTATTTATTTTAGTATTGGTTTTCCGAGACAGGTTTTCTCGGTGTAGCCCTGGCTGTCTTGGACCTCACTATGTAGACCAGGCTAGTCTCCAACTGGGAGATCGGCTTGCCTCTGCCTCCCAAGTGCTAGGATTAAAGTTGTGCACCACCGCAACCCAGCCAGCTGTTTTTATTTTTATTTATAGGTATATTTGTGTGTGAAATGTATGCCATGAGTGTTCAGTGCCTGCAGAGCCAGAAGAGGACATTAGAGCTCTCACAGCTGAAGTCACAGGAGGTTGTCAGCTGTCTGGTGTGGGTGCTGGGAACCCAACTCGGGTCCTCTGCAAGATCAGTACAAACTCTTAGCCACTGAGACATCTCTCCAGCCCAAGTCTATAGCTTTTGAATTCATCCTCATTCAAAATGTTAGGGTCTGGGTAGAATTCAGTCAGATTCTTAGATGAAATGCATCTTAGGGCTAATATAGCTGTGATGAAACACCATGCCTAAAAGCAACTAGGAAAGGAAAGGGTTCGATTGGCTGACACATCTAGAGTCACAGTCCATTGAGGGAAGCCAAGCGAGGGACTCAAACGGAGTGGGAGCCCAGGAGCAGAGCTGATGCAGAGGCCATGGAGGGATGCTGCTTACTGGCTCGCTCAGCCTGCTTTCTTTCTTACAGAACCCGGGACCACCAGCCCAGGGATGGCCCCACCCACAACTGCCCCATCAATCACAAATGAAGAAAAGTCCTACAGGCTTGCCTACAGCCAGACCTTATGCAGACATTTTTCTCAATAAAGGTTCCCTCCTCTCAGATGACTTTAGCCCGTGTGAAGTTGATATAACAGTAGCCAGCACAGGATGCGATACAAATGGCTTCTAGCCCAATAGACCTCAGTTCCTAATAGATTTCCTGTTTCCCTCTGAAGCGGAAACAGACCTTTAGAAACCAAGTTTGCCGAAGAGCATCTACTGTCCAGGTTGGCCTACGAGGGCCCCGCTGCTTTCATTTCTCCTCTGTCTCTTTTACTTAGGCTGAAATATCGGGATTTACCGTCCCTCACCTTACTTCACGAGTCACCTTCACACCCTTGTCCCACGCACAGATCATCCTTCAGAGGACAGTGATTATTGGAGAGGCTGCACCTGGGGCAGGAGTGACTGACTGATCATCTTGTAGGCGTCAGATGGCTCCAGTCAAGCATGGCAGTGAGGCCGACGTCTTTAGGACTGCCTAGCAGCGTGAGGATCGAAGCAGCTATGAGCAAGACCACACCTTGGCCAGGTTAACCGCGCTATAATTGAGCCAAGTTTGTCTCCCTCATTTGATCTTCGTGGGTTTTCCCCCGCCTAAAGCTAAAGTCAGTGTGCCAGTGATGGGCTTAGAGGAAGGACACATCAAGGCTATTTGTTCCTCTTTCCAATGTGGCCACACAGAGTAACCCTCACTTTCACTGTGGTGGGACAGTGGCTGAGCCTGCCTTCCCTCCTTCCTTCCCTCCTTCCTTCCCTCCTTCCTTCCCTCCTTCCTTCCTTCCTCCTTCCTTTCCTTCCTTCCTTCCTTTCCCTCCTTCCTTCCTTCCTTTCCCTCCTTCCTTCCTTCCTTTCCCTCCTTCCTTCCTTCCTTTCCCTCCTTCCTTCCTTCCTTCCTTTCCTTCCTTCCTTCCCCTCCTTCCTTCCTTCCTTCCTTTCCCTCCTTCCTTCCTTCCTTCCTTCCTTCCTTCCTTCCCTCCTTCCTTCCTTCCTTCCTTCCTTCCTTCCTTCCTTCCTTCCTTCCTTCCTTTCCCTTCCTTCCTTCCTTCCCTCCTTCCTTTCCCTCCTTCCTTCCTTCCCTCCTTCCTTCCTTCCTTCCTTCCTTCCTTCCTTCCTTCCTTCCCTCCTTCCTTCCTTCCTTCCTTCCTTCCTTTCCCTCCTTCCTTCCTTCCTTCCTTCCTTCCTTCCTTCCCTTCCTTCCTTCCTTCCCTCCTTCCTTCCTTCCTTCCTTTCTTCCTTCCCTTCCTTCCTTCCTTCCTTCCTTCCTTCCTTCCTTCCCTCCTTCCTTCCTTCCCTCCTTCCTTCCTTCCTTCCTTCCTTCCTTCCTTCCTTCCTTCCTTCCTTCCTTCCTTCCTTCCTTCCTTCCTTCCTTCCTTCCTTCCTTCCTTCCTTCCTTCCTTCCTTCCTTCCTTCCTTCCTTCCTTCCTTCTTTCCCTCCTTCCTTCCTTCCTTCCTTCCTTCCTTCCTCCCTTCCTTCCTTCCTTCCTTCCTTCCTTCCTTCCTTCCTTCCTTCCTTCCTTCCTCCTTCCCTCCCTCCTTCCTTCCTTCCTTCCTTCCTTCCTTCCTCCCTCCCTCCCTCCCTCCCTCCCTTCCTCCTTCCTTCCTTCCTTCCTCCCTCCCTCCCTCCCTCCTTCCTTCCTTCCTTCCTTCTTTCCTTCTCTCTCTCTCTCTCTCTCTCTCTCTCTCTCTCTCTCTCTCCATCCCCCCTTCCTTCCTGTTTTTCTTTCTACACCCTCTTTTCTCCAAAGTCTCACTGTGTAGCTCTGGCTGTTCCTGAGCTCACAATGTTGACCAGGTTGGTCCGGAACTCACAGAGATCTCGCCTGCTGCCTCCCAAGTGCTGGGGTTAAAGGCGGGTGCCATTATGCCCGGCTCAACCTAGCTTTTGGGGGCTGCTGGAGTCCAGCCTTTGCCATAAAGAACGTGCTGGGGCTGTGGACATGGCGGCTCACAACCATCCCTGTCTTTAGTTTCAGAGGACCTGATGCCTTTTTCTGACCTGCATGGGAACCGGGCACACACGCGGTGCACAGACACAAGAAGGCAAAACACTGGTCCCTAAAACAAATACATATAAAAAAAGTGAAACAACACTCCCAAACCAGGAGCTCGGGAACAAAGTTGTGTGGACCCAGCCTCCGTTACTGTTTGCCTTCCTCTGGGCATTTTGTCTCCCAAACTCCCTCCAAGAATACTCCACGCTCTCCCGCACCCACAGAGCAGTTCACAAGGCCCTTGGGCCACATGTCCCAGTTTGTCACAGCATCAACCCTGCTCCGTGCTGCTGACCTTCTGCCTTCTGTTCCTAGTTTCCACGACCGATAGAGTGACAAGGCAGTCTAGCGGGGAAGCCACACAGGGGCAAAACAAGCCTTTAGGTCTTTACAAATAGCACATTCAGCTGGGCCTGGTGGTGCTCACCTCTAATCCCAGCACTCTGGAGGCAGAGGCAAGTGGATCTCTGTGAGTTCGAGGCCAGCCTTGTCTACAGAGCTAGTTCCAAGACAACCAAAGCTACATAGAGAAACCCTGTCTCAATGCCTACCCCCCCCCCCCAAATAGCACATTCCAGCTTCCTGGAGGGGAAAAGGCTGTTGGGCAGTTCTCCTTCTGTCCTTAGTCTGCCAACCGTCTGAATGCTCTTAGGCCAGTGATTTTCCACCTTCCTAATGCTGAGACCCCTTGACACCTCTCCTTGGGGTGGCCTCCAGCCACAAAGTTATTTTTGTTGTTGTGCCATATCCACTATTTTGCTACTGGTATGATTCATAACGTAAATATCTGACATGTAGGCCATCTGATATGCCACACCTGGGAAAGGGTAATTGGATCCCCAGGTTGAGAATCAATGCTCTTAGACAGAGTATGTTTCTTTCTCAGACTAGGCTGTCGGCCACGGGGCTTGGCCTACAGTTTGAGAGATGCAGTCGTCATGGTGATAGGAACATGATGGCATGATGTAAGCTGTCACAGTGTGTTCTACGACCAGGAAGCTGGAAGAGCTGAATGCTGGTGCTGGGCGCTCTCCCCCACCTCTCCCCACGCTTTATTTAGTGTAGGACCGAAGCCCATGGGGATGCTTCTCACATCTACCAGGGGCCTCAGTAAATTCTCTTTGGAAAATCCCAAAGGCATGTTTCCTGTGACTTGTTAGAAATCTCATCGAATTGACAGCTATGATTTGAATGTGTAGCATCCCGCGTATTTGAATGTTTGGCCTCCAGGGTGGCGCTATGTGGGAAGGTGTATCACCATTAGGCACTGGAGCCTTGTTGGAGAAAGTGGGACCCTGGGCTCAGGCCTTGAAGTTTTGTGGCCTGGCTCTATTTTCCATTTATCCTTTGCTGCCTGTGGATGCGATGTCACCAGGCAGACTCCCGTTCTTGGTGCCATGCCTTTCCAATCATGATGGAATGTGTTCCCTCAAACTGTAAGCCAGAAAAGATAGAGCAGGCAGCCTCAAACTCACAGAGACCCTCCTGCCTTTGCTTTCAGCATGCTGGGATTAAAGGCATGTACTATTACTGCCCAGCAAGTTGCTAGTAATTATTTCCACAATTGAGATTGCATCAGAGCCAGGCACGGTGGTGCAAGTCTCCTATCCCAGCACTTGGGAGGTAGAGGCAGGCAGAACTCTGTGAGTTCCAGGCAAGCATGGTTTACAGAGCGAGTTCCAGGGCAGCCAGTGCTACAGAGTGAGACCTTGTCTCAAAAACAAAACAAAAGCAAATAAAATAAATAAACCAAATAACAAATAAATAAAAACATTAGTCGTCACGTCTTCTGTTGTGTGATTATGTCTGTCTGAAAGAGGTACAGGAACGGCCCCAGGGTTAAAGTCCCTCATTTTGGGGAAGAAGAAAAAAGATGAACGTAGGCCCTGGATGACCAAGACTTGGCTGAGTGATACAGCCTTCTTTTTGCACCTCCTTCAGCCTCTACACAACCCTCTGTGTCCCTGAGCACCTCAGGATGGAGCTTTGGGGCATCAGCCCTGCTTCTTCCACATATCGCTGGCCCTTGTATAAACCAACTTTTGTCTCTTGAATACTGGCCTTGGAGTGGTAGGCAGTCAGATTTCTCATTCCAGAGTAGCAGACTTTGTTAACCAATGTCTCTCTCTGCTATGGCTTCTCGTCTCCATCTTTTCCAGTACTAGGCACTGAACCTAGAACCTGCACAATCTAGACAAATGCTCTATTACTTAGTCACCCAGTTCCTCACTGGTAAACTCTAGGCAAGCACTCCATCATTGTGTCCTGCCTGGGCCCCTCACTGGTAAATTTTAGGTAAGTGCTCTTCCACTGAGCCTCACTGGGGGACTCTAGGCAGGGGCTCTACCACTGAGCCACGCCCCAGCCCCTCACTGGGGGATTCTAGGCAGGGGCTCTACCACTGAGCCACGCCCCAGCCCCTCACTGGGGGATTCTAGGCAGGGGCTCTACCACTGAGCCACGCCCCAGCCCCTCACTGGGGGATTCTAGGCAGGGGCTCTACCACTGAGCCACGCCCCAGCCCCTCACTGGGGGATTCTAGGCAGGGGCTCCACCACTGAGCCACGCCCCAGCCCCTCACTGGGGGATTCTAGGCAGGGGCTCCACCACTGAGCCACGCCCCAGCCCCTCACTGGGGGATTCTAGGCAGGGGCTCTACCACTGAGCCATGCCCCAGCCCCTCACTGGGGATTCTAGGCAGGGGCTCTACCACTGAGCCACACCCCCAGGCCCTTATTGGGGGGATTTTAGGCAAAGGCTCAGCATTCTTTTTACTTTTTGTTTTGAGGTTTCACTATGTTGTCCAATCTGGCCTTGAACTTACGAGGACCCTGCTCCAGCCTCCCGCATATCTGGGGCTGTAGGTCTGCACCAACAGGCCTGGCTTCTGAGACCGAGCCTCACTCTCGTAGCCCAGTCTGGCCTTGAGGTCAGGACCACGTGCCTCGGCCTGGCAAGTGCCAAGGTTCTCGGTGTGTACCGCCACACCTCGTTCGCCCTCGGCTTTAGTGCCTTCATGCGTTTCTCTTTGCCATCTCCCCCCAAGCTCTTTCGTGCCTGCTCAGGTTCTGGACTGGACCTTGTGATCTCCCTGTACAGATTAAGAACTCAATGCCTCATGTCAAGATCGTTTAGAGGCCTCACCTGGGCCAGCCTCAGGCTCTGCAGAGCGTGTCCCAACTTCTGATGGCTTTGAGGAGACTTCTGTCGAAGGGAGGCCTCTCCACCTGTGTGCTGCCTGTGGCTGGGAGCCAGACTCGCTGTGCCTGCAGCCTGGGAGTAAAGCTGTCATCAGCAGAATGTCAAGTTGTAGCGAGCTGTGACGCTTCGTGCCTGAGATGGCAACCCCACCCTGCAGGGAGAAAGGAATTGGCCTCTCTCTCTCTCTCTCTCTCTCTCTCTCTCTCTCTCTCTCTCTCTCTCTCTCTCTCTCTCTCTCTCTCTCTCCCCTCATATCAACACTTCCACACATGGTTCTTATCTTTACTCTTCATTTTGTGTTTCCAGTACTAGGACTTGAACTTAGAGCATTGTGCATGCTAGGTAGAGGCTACCACTGAGCCACAACACCAGACCCCCATAGGTGGATTCTGGGAAAGTATTCTACCCCTGAGCCACACCTCAGCCCCTCACTGGTGGATTCTGGGAAAGTATTCTACCCCTGAGCCACACCTCAGCCCCTCACTGGTGGATTCTGGGCAAGCTCTGTACTGTAGAGCAACATTTCAAACCTTTTTTCTTTTTCTTTTTGTGGGAGGTGGGGTTAGGGTCTTATTATGCAACCCTTGGTTGGTCTGGGACTCACTGTGTAGACCAGGCTGGCCTTGAACTCCTAGCTATCTTCCTGCTTCTACCTCCTGAGTGCTGGGATTAAAGACATGGGGCATCACACTTCCAAGCCCTTTTACTTTTTAAGACAAGATCTCACTATGTTATTCAGGATGGCTCTGGAACTCACTCAGTAGCCTGGTGCCCCTGCCCAGTTTCTGGACTAACTGAGATTGTAGGCCTGGATTTCCAGGTCTGATTTTCTGATTTTCTTTTTCTTTGCTCTTTCCTCCTCCACCTGCCTCTCTTTGGTGTTCTCTCTCTCTCTCTCTCTCTCTCTCTCTCTCTCTCTCTCTCTCTCTCTCTCTCCATCCCTTTTTCCATTGGGTGCACACGGGGTCTCTCTCTCTCTCTCTCATAGTTCTCTCTCTCTCCTAGTTCTCTCTTTCTTCTTCTTCTTTTTAAATCCTTGTGGGGCATAGCGGTTCACGTCTTTAATCCCATAACTTAGGAGGCAGAGGCAGGCTGATCTCTGTGATTTTGGGGCCAGCCTGGTCTACAGAGCGAGTTCAATATCCAGGACAGCCAGGGCTACACAGTGAGACCCAGTCTGGAAAAAACCAAGAAACCAAGCAAACACAACAAAAAGCCAACCAAACAAAAAACTATTTATTATGTGTGTGGCTGTCCTGCCCTAGTTCGTGTCTGTGTGCCAGGTGCCTGTGGAGGCCAGAAGAGGGTGTTAGTTCCCCTGGAACCGGAGTGAACAGCTGTGCACTGTCCTATGAGTACTGGGACTCGAACCAAGGTCATTGGAAGAGCAGCAAGTGCTCTTAACTGTGGAGCCAGCCCTCCAGCCCTGTTTCTTGTTTTTTTTAAATCTCTACTCCCTTCCGAGGTTGACAATGTTTTCCTGTGTCTCCCAGAGCCCTCTTCCGAGCCCTCTTGTTGATTGAATGCAGTGGTTAGAAATGCAATCTCTGTGGCCATTTCCTCCGTGTTCAGACCCAGCTCCATTCATTTCTGACGACGCTGTGATCTGGGGCAAACCACCTCACCTTTCTGAGACTCAGTTTGGTGTGTGAACAGGTAATAACAACACTTCTTTGTTCCATAGGGAGGGTTACAGGAGTCACCTAGAACTGCTTGCAATCATTCCCCAGCCTCGCAGGTTCTCTGGCTTCAATCCCACAAGCCCCTTGCTTGGTATCTCTCCTGGTAGGCTTTCCTCTCTTTCTTGGTTTCTCTGCCTATCTATTCTTAGGACCCCATAGCCTTTGCCTTCCAGCTGGTCTTCAGGAAACATTAGCACCCCCTCCTTTTGTTTGTTGTACTGGAGACCCGACCGAGGGCATCATACATGTGGACAAGATATATCAGTGAGCTATATCTTCAACACTCTTTCAATAACTTAGCAAAGAGACAAGGTCTAGTCAAGCTGGCTTGGAGCGCAGACAAGTCTTTGATTTTGCAACCCGCAACTCCAGGAGGGGTTTAGGGTAGGCGGAGCTTAGGATGGGCGGGTCTTAAGGAGAGCGTGTCTCCACCCCTCTTGGCATCCAGACCTCCACTTCCTCACCATAAAGCAGTAGTTTCAACCTTCCTACTGCTGCGATCCTTTAATATAGTTTCCCATGTTGTGGTAACCCCAGCCATAAAATTATTTTTGTTGATGCTTCATAATTGTAATATTGCTACTGTTATGAATTGTGATGTAAATATCTGAAATACAGGTGGTCTTAGGCGACCCTTTCAAACCCCAGGTTGAGAACTGCTGCCATAAGGGGTTTTTCTCTTCTATTAATTCAGCCAAGTCAGGTACAAATCTATTGTCAAGGTATTTATTAGGAAATGATACAAAAAGCCTGGAAATGGGTACATTATTGAATAGGTTCTGTGGGTATAAGACATGCGTTTCCCCTTTGTCATGTCATTCTTTCCTCCGAGGCTTAAGATAGGAGGGGTAGAGGACCGATATGTGGCAGGCCTAGGGTTTAGGGAATATGATAGATACTGATGGAGGCCCACGACAGTGAAACCAGCAACCAGCGGGAAGAGGGACAGAGCAGTCCCTGCGGACTGCGTGCGGTGCTCAGCGAACGCGCACACACAACTGGAAAGGCCTTGGCAAATTGCCCAGCCCTGAGCTAAGCGGGGTCAGGTCGATGTCCTCGGGCTCGACCAGCGGATGCAATGTGAAGTTCTGCAGAATGGAGGTGAAGTAGAGGAAAAGCTCCATGCGCGCCAGTGGCTCCCCCAGACACAGTCGGCGACCTGTGTGGGCGGGAGAGCCAAGAGCCACCGTGAGATAAGAGTGGGGGGGGGCTGCACCCCCATGTGCTCAGAGGAAAATATGTGGGGTTGAAGGTAACGGTTGGGGATGTCGCCGACAAAGACATCAAAGTTTTGGGAGGAAATGATGCTGAAATAGCTGCCAATTCCAGAGCAATTGCCTGGGTTCAAATCCTATATTTGAAGGTTCCCGGGGTGCAATCCAGTATGGTCTGGCTACGGAGCCCAACTCTCAGCCGCTGCTCCTTCTCAGAGGCAGCCTCTGGCACACAAAAGGTAACTTATCTGACATTCTCCCTCACTTCCTCCTCCCGGCTGAGTAAATAGGATTCTCACCCTCTTTTTCCCTTCCGGGCTCCCTTCCTCATCCCGCACTGCCAGCCTCGCAAGGTAGAGTTAAGGAAAACCAGACCCAGCCTTGCCACCTAGTGGCGAGCCTGAAACTAATTACTCTTAATTAATTGGCTTCCACCTGGGTGTTACAAGCAGCCAAACCGGGAAAGGGAAATCTCTGCAGGCAAAGCTAAGAAGGGGATGGGATGGAGAGGGCTTGGCGAGTAGAGTTAGGAGTATAGTCCAAAGGAGTGATTCCATCTCTTACCAGCCGAAAATGGCATGAAGGCAGGGCTCTTCTTGAAGGATTGATTGGCATCCAGAAAATGCTCGGGATTGAACTCCTGAGGAGTCTTGAACTGGTCCGAGTCATAGTGCACGGTGTTCAGAAGTGTGATGACATCTGTGCCCTGTGTGGGTGACGGGACAGAGTCAATGATGTAGACTCACTGAGTAATTAAAAAAAAAAATTTTTTTTTTTTTTATGTGTATGAGTGTTTGCCTGCATGTATATACGTGCACCACATGGGTGCAATGGCCAGGAGATTGTGAGTCGATTGTGGATGCTGGGAATCCAAACTGTGTCCTCTGGAAGTTGCTAAGCCATCTCTCCATTCTGGAAGAGGGTTGTTTTGTTTGCCTTAAACTCAGGTTTCCATGCTGCAAAGATGGAGCTTCAAGGGGCTCGAGAAGGAGGCCAGGGTGGGGGCAGTGATGCTAGAAGCTGTGGCTGGCTGGGGTCTGAGAAACTGGAGGGGCCACCCTTGGCCTTGAGCTTTGTAGAAGCAGATGCATGCTTTCTAAGGGAGGGGTCCCCCAAGGATGGTATTTTGGTCTTAAGAGATGTTCAGATGTTCAGAAGTCCCAGACCCTGGAGATTCTGGACAGGGGTCCAAGGAAGGAGCTTGAGACAGGGAAGGAGTATGGCGTTCTAATCCCTTCTGGTATGAGATGGGATTCTGGGAAAGGATTCTGTTTTTAAGAGTTTAAAATGGTTAAGCTGGGGTGGTGGCCTCCGCGTGTAATCCCAGCTCACAGGAGGTGGAGGCAGGAGGATCAGGAGTTCAAGTCTGTCCTTAGTCACGCTGGGAATATGAGGCCTGGGCTACAAGAGACTTCTGCCTCAAAAGTGTAAAAAACAGGGCTGCAGAGAGGCTTGGTGTTAAGGCACCTGGGTTCCAGTGCCCACTATAGTTGGGCCGTGGAGCCCAACTATACGTAACTCCAGGTCCAGAGAGCACAACGCCCACTTCTGGACCCCTCGGCACCGCATAATGTGGTGTACAGACATACTTTTAGGTAATACACCCAACCATATACATACAAAATAAAATTGGAAAAAAGATGTTAAATTTTTTTCAGAAACAAGCAACTTCTCACCTCTGCAGCTTTGTACTCCGGGATCTGATTGCTAAGGCCAGGGGTACTCTATAGCCAAGTACAAGAGCCCGAGATACCTCTTCCTAGGTCACCCCATGTCGTTTCGGGAACCCAGCACACCTTGGGTATCAGGAAGTCACGGAAAGGCGTGTCCCGAATGACGCGATGCGGCAGGTTCATGGGGATGACGTCTGCAAAGCGCTGCACCTCGTGGATCACGGCATCTGTGTAAGGCATGTTCACGCGGTCCTCCAGCGTCGGCATCCGTGAACGCCCCACCACGCGGTCGATCTCCTCCTGCACGCGGGCTAGAGGTGATGGACCGGAAAAGGTTTGTGCGAGTGCACGGGAAAGGCTCAACTTAAAGCTTTCCTTAGCTGCTTGCGGTGACTTATAATCATTGTACCAAGGAAGCTGAGGCAGGAAGAGAGCTGCGAGTTCTGGCTAGTCTGGGGTTTCCAAGTGTTGGTTTTCGAGAGAAGGTAAATCGTGGTTGCTGCAAAGGTTTCTGGGTGTGGGTCTATAAAGGTGGGCTTCAGGGCTACTTGGATCCCAGGACCCTCATTTGATTTCTGAAAGGGCTTTGAGGCTCATGGACCCAGGTGGGTGGGCTGTGCAGGAAGGCTAGAGATCTCCCACGAAGCCGGGGAGGTACCCCGGGGGGTGGAGCCTGGGGAGGAGGTGTGGTTCACATGCTGAGCTAGAGGTCGCGTTGTGCAGGAGAGGTCAGTGTCCTTAGCAGGCCTTGTGGCTGGGGCCCAGGGGTGGGGCTTTGAGAGGACAGAGGGAGCAGGACTCAGAGGCCCGGCAACCTTGTGTGTTGCCAAAACTACACAGGCGTGATCTGAAAGACGATCACTACTCAGGGTGTGGACTCAGGGGACCATGTAGCGGGGTCGGCCTCTCAGTGGGTTTGCCTTATATGAGAAGCTGTTCCAATAGACCCTCTGGACAGGGAGTTGGGGGCGGAGAAGGAACGGGGAGGGTAGAGAGCCCTTTGTACCTTGCACTTTGGGGTACTTCATGAGAATAAGGAAGGCATGGCGCATCGTGGTGCCCACGGTCTCCGTGCCACCGAACAACAGGTTGTGCGTGGTCATCAACAGGGTATCCATTTGGAAGTGGCTCAGTGGGTCTTTCTTCTCCTGTCGAGGTCAAAGAGTGGGGCTATGAGCCAGGGCCTCTGGGAATCCTATACTTTGGAGCCTGTATGACCCGCTCAACTGCAACGGACCAGGCGCCAGTTCTGTCCCTCTCTGGAGGTGACTTCTCTTTGCGGGAGCAGAAGAATGTGAAGGGAGAGGTTAAAAGAGGCAAGGCCCTTGGTGAACAACTTGGCAAAGCACAACAGCTTAATGGGCTGTTAATTGGCGGTGGCTCTGGGCTGCAGTTCAGCAGGGCCAGGCGTCACAGCTTCCCTTCCAGGAACAAGTGTCTGATTCTGCGCAAGCTGAGATCCCTGCAGGTTCGAGGCCTGAGGGGGGAGGGGGGCAGCCGGAGGGGGTTCGAACTAGCCCAGAGGGAGGAGTTTCATCTCGCAGCTACCTGTGCCATCTTTGTGAGGAAGCAATCAATGAAGTCCCGGGGAGAGTTGGGGTCCAGGGAGTCCTGGTGTTCACGGACGCTGCGGGCGATGAGCTCTTTCATGCCCCGAAAGTTCCGGAACATGCGTCTGTGCGGCCCAGGCACCCAGTCCAGGAGGCTCGGGAAGATGTTGTACATCTGGGGACCAGAGTTGGAGGGGCTTCATGAAGCCAGCCGCTCAGCAGGGTGTGTGCTTGGGGGGCTCATGAGCTAAGTAAGGTAAGCAGATCACATAGGCTCTGACCAGGTCTTGGCAGGGGCAGCCAAGTTTTGCAAAGGGTGGAAAGAGAGTGGGAGGGAGGGGCAGGGTGGAGGAGGATGGGTGGACTGAGCAGCTGGGGGTGGGATTTTAAAGTAAGAATGGGGGCAGGGCAGGCCAGTTAAATCTCTTCCCTGTTAGTTTTACTCAGTTATTATTCCGAGACATGGTCTGGCTCTTCAGCCCTGCCTGGTGGGTTTCTCCCTGTTTAGTCCAGGTTGATCTGGAACTCATGGCAATCCTCCAGCATCAATCTCAGTGCTCACTAGCCCCCGCAGCTGCTTTCTCCGTGGTGGACCACCCCGGACCGCATCTGATTGACCTCCGAGTACTGACCTCACCCCAGGGGCTGCTCATTATCTGGAAGTTGTCGTTGATAAATCGGATGATGGTGAGCAGACGCTCATCATCGTAGTCAAAGCGGCTTCCAAAGATGACGGAGCAGATAATGTTGGACACTGACCGGCTCAGGATAAACACAGGGTCGAAGGGCTTGCCTGAGGTGCACAGACGGAGTGGGTCAGCGTCCAGCTTTGGCAGTACAACATTTGCAACAGCCAGACCAAGTGATGTCACAATTCCAGTTTACTCAGTGCTCACCCACCCATGACACTGTGTCCTGCAGTCCAGAACTCTCACATGTGGCTACCTGGCATGCAATGTGAGAACACTTCCAAAGTATTTGGCAATGTCACCCATCACACAGAACTCACCATATTCTGCAGAACAAGGATACTTATAACTCAAGGACAGGCTGTTCTTGGACACATTACCATACCCACAGCACGGCACATGCCATCACTAGGTATTCTAACAGACACTTGCTCACAAAACCACCAGCAAGTGTCTGCAAGGGCAGCAAGCACCTGTAAACCCAGGCAAGAGGCTGAGGCAGGAGGATGGCTGCAAGTGTAAGTTCAGCCTGGGCTATGTGCTCAAAATCGTCTCAAAGTCAGACGCTTGGGGACTGGAGCATTGACTCAGGCAGACTGCATCAGGCTGGTAGCAATTGCCTATAACTGCCTGCCTCCAGGACATCTGATACTTCCTTCTGGCCTCCGTGGACACCCAGCACCCCCAACACACACACTTGGCATGCGTTCCCATAAACACATGTACACATAAATAAAGCCTAAATTAAAAACAATTGGTTACAGTGGTTGACATCTGCAATTTCAACTCTTGGGAGGCGGAGGCAGGGATCAGGGGTCCCAGACCATCTCTGGCCCTTGTCTCCACTAGAGAAACGAAAGGAAACATCCCAAACCAACCAGACAAACGCAACACATGCCGACACCGTTGGCCCACAAACATCCCAAGACGTAGTCCCTATGTACTGCCTGGTGATGTCAGCATACAGCTCCATCCCCCTGCCTCACAGCACACAACACTACTTCATGGCAGCTCACTGGATAGTGGGGAACGCACTGTGACATCACGAGACACACATCTAGGCCACAGAAGGGGTGACACACAGTAAGTCAATGTTGGGTCTCAGCAGACGACGCAGTGTAATCCCACACATAATGCCCAAGGACTACCTTATTCTAGCATAGACCACAAACATAGAGTCTGGCCCCGAATCAGCTAACAGCGACAGGGTACAATAAAAGCAACAAATGCTAGGTATGCAGTGCAGGCCTGTAATCCCAGCACTTGGGAAAGCCGAGGCAGGAGGTTCATTATGAGTTTCAGGCCAGCCTGGGCGACAGGGTTTGTTTTGAGAACAAACAAGCCGCAGATTTCAACACAACATCTAAGATGTAAGGTCACAGCCTAGAAGGTAGGATCTGAAGGTAGACTTGGCTTCCATTCTGGTGTGGACTTAGTATTTACGTGTTCCCTTTCTCTGGACCTCAGTTCTCATCTGTGAAATGGGCTTGGGGGCAGTCCCCTCGTCATGGAGCTGTTGTGAAGAAGTCAGGGAATGTAGAACTGGGAAATCCATAGCCGAAGCCTTAGCCATTCTGGGGCCACCACAAAACACACTGCTGGTAGGCTGAATAATGGGATCCATGGGATCCAACTCCCCACGCTCAGGATCTTACTTTAGATGTGCCGCTATTAAGAATTTTGTGATAGGGGGCTGGGAAATGTAGTGCTCTTTCAAAGGACACGAGTTCAGGTTCTAGTACCTATGCTGGGCAGCTCATGATCGCCTGTTCCTCATCCCCCCCATTAAAAAGATCTTAAAAATCTCAAAAATTAAATTTGTAGTAGGAAACTTATTCTGAATTACGTGGGTGGGCCCCAGGAAGACCCGTATAAATAAGAGTTAAGGGGATGTAAAACGAAGTGTGTTATCCAGGCGTTGGTGGCACACGCCTTTAATCCCAGCACTTGGGAGGCAGAGGCAGGCGGATCTCTGTGAGTTCGAGGCCAGACTGGTCTCCAGAGCGAGTTCCAAGACAGCCAGGGCTATGAAAAGGAGAGGAGGAGGAGGAGGAGGAGGAGGAAGAAGAAAGATAGAAGAGGGTAAGAGAAGGGGGGAGGGGAATGAGGGAGGGAGGAGAAATGCCCCAAAATGGATTGTTCTGGTGGGATGTCTGAAAAATAGAAAGTACTTGGTATAGGTGAATGTATGCTAGAGGTTTTTCAGGGTCTAGGGTGAATTAATATTTATGGGCTTTATTTTGAAATTAAAAGTGAACTAATTATAAACCCTCCGAGAATTAAAATGGTTAAAAACAAAAAATGATTATTTTTTTAGTTTTAGCTATGTAGGTTTGTGTATGTCTTTCTGTGTGTGTGTGCACAGAAAGACACAGAGGATGTTGGACCCTCTGGAGCTGGGAGTTGTGAACTACCACGTGGGTGCTGGGAACTAAGAACAAGTCCTCTGCAAGAGCAACCAGTGCTCCTACTCATAGACCATCTCTCCAGCCCAACTCCCCCAACCCCCGACATTATTCATCCTATCTATCTATCTATCCATCCATCCATCCATCCATCTATCTATGAGACAGGGTCTCATGTAACCTAGGCTGGTTTCAAACTTACTACTTAGTCAAGGATGATCTTAGCCTTCTGGTCCTCCTGCCTCCACCTCCTAAATTCTGGGCTTACAGGTATGCCCTACCACATTCAAGTTCAGCGGTGCTGATTTTTTCCCCCCCAACATTTTAAATTAGATTTATTCATTTTCTTTTGTGTGTGAGTGTTTTGCCTGAGTGTATGTATAGGCATCATGTGTGTGCCTGATGCCTGTGGAAGTCAGAAGAAGGCACTGGATTCCCTGGAATGGGAGTCATATATGGTGGTGAACCACCATGGAGGTGGTGGGAATTGAACCTGGGTCCTCTGCATGAACAATTGGTTCTAACTGCTGAGCCACCTCTCCAGCCCTGTGGTGAGTTTTTGAGAATGTTGTCATCATTACCCACTGGAAACAAACAAGCTGGGCTCTGAACGCTACAGAAAGCTCAACAAAGCTGTGACCGGAACCCCCTGCCTGCTAACCCCCAGGAGGGCCAGTTCCCACCACGGACAGAGTGAGAGGGAGTGTCCGTTCACACCCAGGCTCTGGAACCTGAAGGAGAAAGGATGTGATCCTGGGGTGTGTCTGACCTTCCGTTTTTCGTAGCACCTCCAGCAGGAATCTGCCCTCTTCCAGGATCCGCTCCTCGATGCTTCTTTTTCCCATCCCAAAGTTGCGCAGGATTTGGACCGAGAACCTTCTGAGCACCTTCCAGCGTTCTCCATTGGAGAAGGCAATGCCTGGGAAGAGGAAGGAGAATGGCAACCTCAACTGTCAATCAACCCATCCCAAACCGCAGCCACCGTCTCTTCCGATTCTTCCGGAACATCCTTCCTAGCCTTTGGGGCTAGGCCAGGTGCCTCCTTTGGGCTCTGCGGGACTCTGGATATTT
The DNA here is from genome assembly GCA_030556225.1 of Cricetiscus sungorus. Taxonomy (NCBI): domain Eukaryota; kingdom Metazoa; phylum Chordata; class Mammalia; order Rodentia; family Cricetidae; genus Cricetiscus; species Cricetiscus sungorus. Next base: position 2,271,372 of record JANBXA010000303.1, read on the forward strand.
GTTACCTGATGCCTGCGCCTCCATGTTCACCTGAAAAGACCTGGTAACTTTAGGCTATCGGAAAGGCAGGGTGAAGACCTGTATTTCATGCCACTGCGACCTTGGTATTGTTAGTGGACCAGCTGCTGATTGTTTATTGATTACCGAGTACATAACTAAGACAGATAAGCAAGAAAAATAAATACTAGACACCGGGAAATCACCCCAGAACAAACCTGGTCTCTGAGCTTTTGCACAACCCTCCATAGTCAGTCCGTACCCCCACTTTTTGATTTTTGGTCCTGAGGTTGATTGAACCAAGGTCTACACAGACATCAGGCAAATGTTCTCTCATTGAGCCAATTCTCAAACACCCTTCACTTTAGCTCTTGACGGTGTCTCCTATGTAGCCCTGGCTGGCCTGGAGCTCGTCATGTAGACCAGGCTGGACTTGAACTTTCGAAGAGTCCTGTGCTTCTGTCCACCAATTGCTGGGATTTCGTTTGTTACCATGCCCGGCCTTCTTCTTTACTCTTAGTTATTATTATTTAGTACATGTATTTATTGTGTGTGTATGTGTGTGTTTGTTTGTATGAGTGTGGGTACATATGTGCCATGAAGGCCAAGAGAATAACTCACAGGAATCAGTTTTCTCTTTCTACCATGTGGATTCCAGGGATTGAACTCAGTCAGGCTTGGCAGCAAGCACCCTTACCTCCCGAGCCATCTCATTGGCCCTATGTTGTTGTTGTTGTTATTATTAGTAGTAGTAATCATCTGTCTTCCCCCATCACCCTCCCGTCTGTTTATTGAGGCAGTGCCTCTCATTTGAGTTCAGAGTCTGCTAACCCACCTACTCTAGCTATCCAGCTCTGGGGTCCCCTTATCTCTGCCTCCCATGAGCTGGGATTATAGATAGCAGCCATGCCCACTTGGCATTTACTCGAGTGCTGGGGATCCGAACTCCCAACCTCAAGCTTCTGCAGCAAGTGTTTTATCCCCACAGTCATCTCCCCAGCCCTAGAACCCTTTCACCCCCTCTTGACCTGAATTCATCATTTTAAGAACCAGTTAGGAGCGCCTCTGGGGCAGGAATCCCTCCCTGACTGGGTCAGGCACTTGCTTTGGGTTTCTGCAAAGGAACCCCCCACACCCAGTTCTAACCATGCTGGAATGCCAGTCTCATGATGGCCGGTGATTCTTGTTGAACGAGGAATCATGGGATAAAGTCTTGGATTTCTTTTGACAGAGTCAAGCATTAGCCATTGAGGAAAAGAAGATGAAGGAGATGTTTGCTGGGTGTGCCTATGACAATACTCCCAGTACAGGGGCATGGAGACAGGTGGAGACAGACTGTCTCAAACAGCATGCAAATAAACACCCCTTTTCTCCAAATGAGATGGCTTTTGAAATGGGGAACATGGAGGTAAGCCTGATAGAGATTGGGGTTGGGTTGAGGTAGACAGGCGGGGACAGAGGTCAACACTTGGCTATTTGAGTGGACGTTTGAAGATGTAGTTGAGGTAGAGTAAGTTTGTTACCATGGGGTGAACATGGGGTTGGACCCAGCAGACATGGAGGTTGGTATGGCTGCTCTGTTCAAGGTGGGAGTTAGTGGCAGGGCAGATCCCTCCCTCCTCAGGGCTGTTTGTGCGCCTCCTGGAGGAGGTCATTAGTGAGGTCTGCTGCTCTGAATGTCACGGAGATGACAATCTCTCACCCTGCGTCCGTCCTCCATCTGCAGAAGACTGGGGGATGGAGGAGATGGGGGCAGACTTACCATTGCCCTTGGTGAAGTTGAAAAAGACAGGGTATGAGCCACGGCCGCTGAACTCCTCCCCTTTGTCCACAAGAGCCTCCTTCACAGTTTGGTATCCGCTGAGGACCACCACTCGCCTGGGCCCGAGGTACACCGTGTACACAGACCCATACTTCTTACTTAGCTGGAAGCAGGAGCCAGAGTTTACTGGGGGCTTGGTGCTGGGGCCCCTTCCCCTCCCCACTGCGTTTTACCACAGGCCAGTGCCCTGCACCTTGGTGAGTGAGGTCAGCAAGTCTTGGGAGCGAAGCTGCAGCAGGTTTCCTAGGATGGGGAGAGGTTTGGGTCCTGGAGGCAGCTGGCCCTTGCCCCATGAGTTGAAGGTCAGGGCTAGAGAGATGACAGCCAGGAGGAGAAACAAGATGGCTGTGCTCACACCATCCATACTGAAGGCAGCTGCAGTGCCTGGAGGGGCTGGGAGGGAGAGGGAGAGAGTGGAATCCCTTTACTTCGATTTTTTCCGGAATTTTTTCTCCCCAGGGTCCAGCCAATGGGGGTATAGGAGAGAAGGAGGCACAGAGTGAGATCAGGAGGCTAAGAGGAAGAGGAGGAGGAGGGAAAAGGGGAGAAGGCTGTTTGAAGACACAGGCAGATTGCCAAAGTGCAAAGGAATGCAGAGACAGGTGGAGATAGACAGCTACTAAAGAAACAGTCAGAGGAATACACAGATAAGGAAATGGGAAACAGTGGAATCCATATCTTATCTGTTCATGTAGCTGTATTGTCTGTCTGTCTGTCTGTCTATCTATCTATCTCTAATCTGTCAATTGTCTATCATCTATCAATAGTCTTTTTTATCATCTATCATCTATTTATCCATCAATCATCTATCTATCTACTATCTATGTATCTATCTAATCTATTATCTATCAATGATCTATCATCTATCTATGAAAACCATCTATCAAAGCCCTGGCTGTCACAAAGAGAAATAACAAAAGATAGACACACAGACAGGTACAGATAAATGAAGACCTAGAGATAAAGTCACAGAAGAGAGACTGACAGATGTGAGAGAGAGAGAGAGAGAGAGAGAGAGAGAGAGAGAGAGAGAGAGAGAGAGAGAGAGAGAGACACGATACACACACCCTTTTTGCTGGTTTATTAAGACAGGGTCTCACTCTGTAGCCCATCCTTGCTTTAGATTCATGCCAATCCTCCAGCCCCAGCTTCTTCAGTGCTGGGATTGCAGGCACACATTGCTACAGCTATACCTTGTTCCCAGATGCAAACCAAAAAACAGAGACAGGACAAACAGAGCTGCATGCCTGCAATCCAGCACTGGAGAGGCAGGAGAAGGGTGATCACTAAAGGCTCGAGGCTCGCCTTACCTAATATAGTAGGTTTCCAGCCAGTCAAGGGCTATGCATCAAAACAAAACAAAACAAAACAACCCCCTCAAATAAAAACCATAGCAACTCCCCAAACAAACCAGCTCAAATCAAACCAGGCAACAACAAAAAAAACCCCCAAAAACCTGAAACCACCCAGAGATAGGTACTGCAAAATAAAGGTTCCTAAAAGACATACATTAAAACCACACGTGTGATATTGCTGTTTGTCAAGTTAAAAAGGAGAAAAAATAGAGAATAAAATGGAGGGATGGATGGGGGACGACAGACTGAGAGCCCTGCTCCTTCCTAACAGGAGAGAGGACAGATGGCAGCACGGTCAACACAAGCTAAGACAGACACAAAAGTCCCAGAAGAGATCCTCAGGGATGCAGTCTGCGACCTCTCTTGGGAGCTACCCCTCACCTGTGTCCCAGTATTCTACAAGATTGTTCTGCAGCTCTTGTGTGTGCTGGGGAGAATGGGGGGGGGGTTCCTGCTCTTAAGTTGTCCTTTTCCACGCCCCTCCTCGGCCCTGCCCACCTGCTGATTCTTCCAGTGAGCTTAATCTCCTCCTACCATCCCATCATACCTTTCCTGTAGACCCTGGGCTCTCAGCCAGCTGGCATGGTGGGGTGAGTGGGTGCCACACCTCTAGAGGCCTCTGTCACTTGGGGCCCAAAGATTGACCTTAAATGCCTTCCCTGTGACCAGTGCTTGCTATTTGTCTAGGAAGGAGGCAAAGGCTTCTCAACCCTGGGCCTGGTCCTCCAGGAGTGTTGGCCAATAAAATGATGGGCCAGAGAGGGAGGGTGTGGATCCAGTCCTGGATTGAGGCCTATTTTGGGCTCTTCTGGTCGACGTTTCTAGGTTCAAGTCCAGTTGCCGCCCCAGCCAAGAGGCGTTGCGTAAGGCCTGTTCCCGCCCCGTAGAGCCCTCATTTCACCGGACTCTTCTTGCGGTCCTCCATGTCTTGTGGTTTGTCTCTGAAATTCTCTATGAATTTTATCCTTTCTCTCTCAGCGTCACAATAAAAGATCTTAAAAGAAGTGTATTAAAATCACACACACACACACACACACACACAATTGCTTTTTGTCAAGTTAAAAAAAAAAAGAAGAAGACATAGAGAATAAAAGGGAAGGCAAGATGGCCACATTGAGGCCAAGGGTCTGGAAGGCCCTTGAAAGTGTGTCCATCTTTGCTGTCTTTCTGAGAGGGTGGGAGAGGAAGCAATTGGAGGCCTCTTTCTCTTTAAGATTTGTTTTAAAATTTTGGTGACGTGTAGCATGGATGTGGTGTGTGCAGGGGAGTGTAGTTGTCTGTAGAAGTCAGAAGAGGGCGTCAGATCCCCTGGAGCTGGGATTACAGGCAGTTGTGAGCCGCTAGGTATGAGTGTTGGAATCAAACTGGACCCTCTGTGAGGGTGGTGCAGGCTCTTAACCACCGCACCATCTCTCTAGCCTGTCCCTTTTGTTAAGACAGGGTGTCATGTAGCCCAGAGTGTCTTAGAACTTGCGATGCAGCCAAGGGTGACCTTGAACTCTGAGTCTTTCATCTCCCACCTCTGGTACTGCAGGCATGTACATTCACACACACACACACACACACACACACACACACACACACACACGTCAGACACTCCACCAACATAGCCCTCTCTCTCTCTCTCTCCCTCCCTCCCTCCCTCCCTCCCCCTCTGTCTTCCTTCCTTCCTTCCTTCCTTTCTTTCTCTTCCTTTCTCCAATCCTTATCCCCTAGTAAGTTCTTCCAGGCTGCTGCCTCTTCCTATCTCCCTCCATCTCTGTGGCTCATGCTTCTGTGACCGTGAATACAGTTGGCTGAAGATGAAGGACAATTAGGAAGAAAGGCAGGGCCATAGTAAAAGGACTCAAATCATGCGCCCCCTCCCTATCTTATATAAGGTCCCGTAGGGTCCTCCTTTGATTCTTCCGAGTCGCCCCCCCTCCCACTACCCATGTCTGTTCTTGGCTCTCATTTTGGAAACTGGCCTAAGTTTCTCAACCTCTGTCTGGGTTAGAAGGAGTGTTAAAGCCAAAGCCAGGACAGAGCGAGGGAGAGGTGCCATGAGGCCAAGGGTCTGGGAAGCCCTTGGAAGTGCACCGGTCTTTGCTGTCCTTGTGGGAGATGGGAGCGGAAGCAATTCAACACCTCAGGTCTCAGGCACGTGTTGAATAGAGGTAGGGCAGATGGTATTGATACAACTCTGGAAAGGCTGGTTAGGGCAGGTCCTGGGAGAGGGGTGAAAACTTCCTTGTGGGATTACAGGCCTCCTGTTTCCCATGGCATCAGCCTCTACTTCTGGGGTGGGGGTGGGGTACAGTGCTGAATCCACTCCAGTCTCTTGACTCTGAAACTGGTTTGGGAGGCGTCTCGTGTGCTGGCCTCATGGGGAAGGGGGGGGCAGTGTAAACCCAGGATTTATGAAGGGGGGGCAGTGTAAACCCAGGATTTATGAAGGGGGGGCAGTGTAAACCCAGGATTTATGAAGGGTTGTTTTTAGGGACTTGGTGTTCTGACTTGCCAGCCTGTTCCAGATGGAACTCAGCCTCAGGGAGGGATATACTGTAGTCTCTGAACTTGGCATCACTGGTGTTTTTGAACTACTAATTCACGTGGAAGGCTGTGCCATGTGTGGTGAGATCCTAGGTTTTTGAATGCCAAATCCATTTCTCCATCCATCCAGTCATGATAACACCAAGTGGCCCTGGAGGGTTTAGTTCTAAATATTCCTTTTAGATTTATTCTATTTTATATGTAGGAGTGTTTCTCCTGTTTGTATACCTGTGTAGCCCATGCATGCCTGGTGCCTGGGGAGGTTAGAAGAGGGGGTTGGATCCCCTGAAGCTAGAGTTACCGATGGTTGTCAGCCGCCGTGTGGGTGCTGGAAACTAAACCACATCTACAAAAGCAATCTCTACAGCCCTAGGTATATTCTTTTTCTTTTTGAATATTTATTTAATGTATATGAGTGCTCTATCTTCACATACACCTTTATGGCAGAAGAAGGCACCAGATGCCACTAGAGATGGTTGTGAATCACCATGTGGTTGCTGGGAATTGAACTCAGGACCTCTGGAAGAGCAGCCAGTGATCTTAATCACTGAGCCATCTCTCCAGCCCCTCTTTTCTATTCTTGATGCTGGAGCTCAAACCCAAGGTCTTGTGCGCTAGACAAGAATTCTACTGAAAAGAGTTCTACCACTGAGCCACACCCTAGCCCCTCACTGGGGGATTCTAGGCAGGGGCTCTACCACTGAGCCACACCCCAGCCCCTCACTGGGGGATTCTAGGAAAATACTCTACCAATGAGCTATGCACTCAGCCCATCACTGGTGAATTAGACTTATTTTTGTTTTTCTAAGATGTTGAAATGCATCATTAGGTTATTTAAGACCTCATTTACTTGTTTGAAACAGGGCTTCAAAATATAGCCCTGGCTAGCCTTGAACTCACAGAGATCTGTTTCTCTCTGCCTCCCATGTGCTGTGATTGAAGGTACGCACCACTTTGCCTGGTGATTTGGCCTTAACGATATATATTTTATTATTTTTAATTTTGAGTGTGTGTGTGTGTGTGTGTGTGTGTGTGAGTGTGTGTGTGTGTGTGTGTGTGTGTGTGTGTGTGTGTGTGTGCATGCGCGCATGAACTCAAGTGCCTGCAGGGGTCAGAGGCATCAGATTTCCTGGAGCTGAGTTACAGGAGCTGCTTGATGCTGGTGCTAGTCACCATACTTGGGTCCTCTGCAACAGAAGGGTTTTTTTCCTAATTAAAATTTTTTTTCCATACAACATATTTTGATCATGTTTGTTTCCCTCCCTAATTTCTTCCCTGATTCTCCCCACTCTGTCCTCCCAACTTTACATTCTTGCTTCAAAAACTAGAGCAATGACAAAAGAAGTAAGAAACAACCCCACCTTTTGACAAAACCCATAAAACCAAAAATCAAAACAAATTGGCAAAAAAGATCAATGAGACAAAACCGAAACAAACCAAAACCCCAAAACCCAAAACACCCACCTCCACCAAAGAACCCCAAAAGCAAAATGAAACCAAAAGACTACAAAAACAGTCGAGTTTCTCGTGTTGGACGACTATGAATTCCTTTGGCTTGGTTTCCTTTCTTCATCAGTTGTGACAGAGAGCATTGCTGAATATAGCAGTCTGGATTGGTAGTTGTCTTTCAAAACTCGGAATGCACCCTTCGTAAGCCCTTCCTAGAGTCTGGAGTTTGAGCTGAATCATCTGATGGGGCTTCTCTACACTTGGCTGTGTGCCTCTCTCCTGCTCTGTTTTCTTTCTTTTTTTTTTTTTTCCTTTTTCTTCTTTTGAGACAGGGTTTTCTGTTTAGCCCTGGCTGTCCTGGATTTCATGCTGGAGACCGTACTGGCCTCGAACTCACAGAGATCTGCCTGTGCCTGCTTCTGCTGGGACTAAAGGCGTGTGCCACCACACCAGGCCTCTCCTGCTGTGTTTAGTGTGCATGTTCACTGTTCTGTACGTAATGGTTTAGGTGTAACACGATGAGGCGCCATTCTCTCTTCCGTGTCTGGCTTGCCATCTTGTTCCTTAATGTTGGGGAATTTTCTGCCATGATCTTGTTTCAATTGCTTTTCTGTGAGTTTAGAATGAGATTCTCCTATCTGTTATACCCGTGTTCCTTAGATTTGCTCTTTCCCTAGTGCCTCAAAGCCCCTGCAGCTCCTTATCATTCTGTCTATTCCTGTTGGAGCATTCTAACCCCTCTTTTGTTTCAGACCTTCTGTCTTCTCTTGGATCCATTCTGTTGGTGATGTTTCCTGTGGAGCTTTTGCTCAACTTACCGTGCTTCTCATTTCCAATATTTCAGTTTGTATTTCATGGAGATTTTGAACTCTTTGTCGAATTCCTCTTTTATATTATGTTGGGGCTCAGCAGTCTGTGGACCCCGCCTCTGATGGGCGGGACACCTATGGTCATGTAATCACTACATCAGGCTTTACCTAGCTGTTCAAGCTTTTACCTGGCTGCGCAGGGGACCCGGTTACGCATGTGCAAGCTCCCCTTTTAAAGTGAGCGGGCCAAGCGCACCTCTCTCTTGCCTCTTGCTCCTGCTCTTTCTCTCTTGCTCTCTCTGGGGTCCCTTCTGTCTTTCTTTCTCTCTCTCTCTGCTTTCGGTTGGCCCTTTTCCTCTCCCCTCTCTCAATAAACTCCACGTGGGTTCTGAGTCTCATGTTTGTGTTTCTTAGGCAATAGCAGCTGCATCAAAAGAACAACATATTATATCTTGTATTGACTTGTTATTTCATCCATCTGCTTGTGCCCTTTTGGAATTCATTCTGGTCAATTTTCTCTCTTTGAGCATGTTTATAATAATTATTTTTTAATTCTTTGTCTGAGATTCCATCTAAATCATTCTCACCGGAGGCCACTACTGTGGTATTGACAATTTTTGAAGGATTTAGATTGCCTTTCCCCCCTCCACCCCCCCCCCCCGTGTTACCTATGTTTTGTGTTGGGACATGGCTATCTGGAGTTTGGTCATTGGTTGAATTTATTAATTTTTAAATATTTATTTGTGAAAAATCACCACTATTATTTCATAAGCAGTATTTGCACTTATTCAAGAGGGACTCTGGAAGCGGCTTGAGTGGCTCAGTGGTTTAGAATGTGTACTGCCCTTGTAGAGGACCTGAGCTTGGTACCCAGCCCTCATGTTAGCTGGCTCACAACTGCTTACAACTGCCCACAACCCCAGCTTCAGGAGATTCAGCCATCACTTCTGGACTCTGAGGGCACCTGTGCTCATGATTACCAAAGGCCAAGAACATAGTGACAGGCCAGAAACAAACAATAAAATCGAATCATTTTTTTTTTGTGTGTGTGTGTGCCAAGCATTTTATGATGTAAAGGGTTACTTATTGTGGTTTAATAAGGACCAGGATAAACAAATAGGTACAAGCGGGTTCCACTGGATGCTCTCTTTTCCATGTCCCGCCAGCCAGAGTGTGCTCCTGGGCTCCTCCTCAGACCTAGTCCCCCCAGGTCACTTCCGCCCCTGTCTCCACCCCCAATGGGCGTGGTCAGTGCCACAGATGCGGACAAAGTGAATATCTCACTACAGTTACTGGTGGTGCTGTGTGCATTAACATTTGGGTTGCTTTAGTTATGAATGAAAAGTCAATAACAAAATAGAAAGAATAAAAGGGAGAGACAGAGAGATGACCCTGCTCTTCCAGAGGCCCTGGGTTCAATTCCTAGCACCCATATTTGGCTTATAGTAACCCTAGTTCCAGGGAATCTACTGCCCTCTTCCAACCTCCAAGGTCACCAAATACATATAGTGCATAGGCATATATAGGTAAAACACTCAGGCACATTAAAAATAATTAACAAACAAAGGAAAAAGGCTCCATCAGCAATTGAAAATACCAAATCCCAAACAAACAGATGAACAGATACACAAATAAAAACCCTTACTGCAGTGGTTCTCAACCTGTGGGACATGACGGCTCTGGAGGGGAACAAGTGGCCCTTTCACAGGGGTCACATATTAGACATCCTGCATGCCATATAGTTACATTACGATTTCTAACAGCAGCAAAACTTACAGTGATGAAGTAGCAATGAAATAACTCTATGGTTGGAGTCACCACGTCGAGAGGAATTGTATTAAAGGGCCGAAGCATTAGGAAGGGCGAGAACCATTGCCTTAATGTAAGGCTACAGATTAGCATTAGGGTAACAGAGAAAAGGTGGATGGGGTAAAGATATGTGAAGAAGGAGCTGAAGGCACAAAATAAAGGGTGGTGGTGCAGTCTTGGCTGAAGGTTGGCTGAAAAGGGAGGGGTGAGAAAATATGCTCAAACCGGGTCTGTCTTATTTAGCTCTTGTGAAGCTTTGGGACAGATAGTCTACAAACCTGACAATCCTATATTCTTGGGGCTGGAAAGAGTAAGAAGGAGAGACACAGGGGTAAAGGGGGGCAGCTCAGAGAGTGAGAGCAGTCTGGCCTGTGCTTTGATTTGCTGGATCTGTCTTGAGTGGTAGAGTTCTACTGTCCTTATTCAGCTCTGAGTTTCCCAAGAAAGTGCCCAGAGGAGACCAGGGCTAAATGCATGCTGGATGCAAATTCACCCCTCAGCACTTGCTGAGATCATTAGCTGTGTTTGGGTCTCCAGATGGCTCTGCTGATGTCATGAAGAATGTGGAAGTACCTTCAAAGAGCCATTCCCACAATTTTAAGTGAAATGGAGCATGGTTTGAACATGAAACAGCCACAGCAGGGGAAGTCCTATGGAACTAAAGTCTACAGGCTTCAGACATGCTGGCAGCTATAATGAAGGGAACCCCAGGCCCTCTGGAAAACTGTGTATGCATCCCAAAGAAACTGAAGTTAGTCAACATCGCCATCATTTGCAAAACTAACTGCAAGCGTGCCGTACTGGCTCATGCCTGGGAGCCCAGTGCTCTAGAGGCTTAGGAGCAAAAGCCTGTCTCAAAAGCAATCCATCCATCCATCCATCCATCCATCCATCCATCCATCCATCCATCCCACAGGCAAAAGCCCAACTGAAGCTGATGGACCGCTTAGAAGACGACTCCTGAAATTCTACAACTAAGCCATGTTTCCCAGGACGGTGTCTTCCATGGTGGCCTTTTAGGGGTTATTCTGGCCCGTGGTCTGTGCACCACCTGTGTTGACTGTAGGTGTTGGGTTTGTGTTTGCAGTGTCTCATACAGCTAGGCCAAAGGAATGTACAGGTGACCCCACCTTCCCCTTCTCGGGAGGAAGAGGTAGGTATGGAGATTGGGAAACCAGAGCAGGTACCTCTCTAGTTCACAACTACTTGTCTGCCTTCTTCCCTTCATGTCTCCTCTTCCTCTTTCTTCTCGCCCTTTTGTGCTTGTGGTGAAACTCAGGGCTTCCTGCATGCCAAGCACATGCTCTACCGCTGAGCTACATTCCAAACTCCTCACCTTGATTACTCGTTTACAACCACGTTGTGGGGTGGCTTGACCATTCTGTGACCTGCCAGCTTTATGTTTTTCCTAACAGGCCTGAGCCCATGCTTGAACCTTGAAAGGCAGGCATCGACAAAGGGATCTAGCTTGTCCAAAACACTTAAAGAATCTGGCCTGGTCCTGAGCCAAACTCTTTAAGTTTTAAATAAACCCCATAATTGCCTCTCTCTGCCTCCCTCCCTGAAGACACACCTAGGTCACTTTTTTTTTCCTCCTTTATACATGGCAAGAAGCTACATGGCTTCAGTAAATAAGTCCCTTAATATCTTCTTTGAATGCAACTCCCTGGTAGTTAATGCTTCTCTGGCACTTCAATGGGATCCAGTTTGGGAGGGCCGAGGCCCTCTTTTGTGGAAATTCCCACAGTACTGATTTTGTGGCAACTCCATCCACTAGGTATGAGGGAACAAAACACATTGCAACACAGCTCTTCAGAGGGTTGACAGCCTAACAGAACTGTGAGAGCATAACAGGCCTTCTCTTTCTCTCTGTTTTTATTAATTAATTATTAGTGTGTGTGTGTGTGTGTGTGTGTGTGTGTGTGTGTGTGTGGTGTTGGGTACTGAAACCAGGTCTTGTGCATGCTAGGCAGGGGCTCTACCACTGAGCCACACTCCAGCCCCAGCCCCTCACTGGGGGATTCTAGGCAGGGGCTCTACCACTGAGCCATTTCCCCAGACTGTAAGGAGTTTTATATCATCTTGCATATTGTCTTTTCCCCCTCAATATTACTGCCATTGCTGGTAATTTTTCTTTTAATCATGTCAAGTTTTGTTTTATAAGTATAACAAACAGCATTTCCTTCAGCAAGCTAATATACAATTTCCCATTGGGGTTCGTTCATTGGTGATTGTAATCATCTAAAATTAACAAAATACATGGGCAGTGGTGGCGCACGCCTTTAATCCCAGCACTCGGGAGGCAGAGGCAGCAGATTTCTGAGTTAGAGGCCAGCCTGATCTACAGAGCAAGTTCTAGGACAGGCTCTAAAGCTCCACAGAGAAATCCTGTCTCAAAAAAACCCCCGAAACACCAAAAACAAACAACTCCTCACTCCCCAAAAATTAACAAAACACAGATGCACATAGATTTATCCCTAAAAAATTTATTGTGTGCTTTCTTTCGTATTGGAAAAGACCTTTGTTGAATTGGGCAAGGGCTCATTCTGTAGCCCAGGCTGGCCTTGATCTCCTGACCCACTTGCCTCCGCCATCAAGGGCTGGGGTTCCAGGCGCACGCCACTGCTCCTGGACTTATTCTGTGCTTTCTATGTATTGTCTTTCTCTTTCTATTCGAACTCTCCCCTCATTTTTGTGCCACTTTATTAGATGTGGGCTCTTTTTATTTATATCTAACCCCTCAATTGCACTGGAAATAGTCTTTCTCCTTCCCTCCCTCCCTCTCTCTCTCCCTCCCTCCCTCCCTCCCTCCCTCCCTCCCTCCCTCCCTCCTTCCTTCCTTCCTTCCTTCCTTCCTTCCTTCCTTCCTTCCTTCCTTCCTTCCTTTAGTTTTTCCAGACAGGGTTTCTCTGTGTAGCACTGGCTGTCCTGGAACTCACTCTGTAAACCAGGCTGGCCTGGAACTCACAAATTCTGCCTGCCTCAGCCTCCCGAGTGCTGGGATTAAAGGCATGCGCCACCACTGCCTGACTAGTCTCTTTTTAGCAGTTGCCTTTAGCACAGTGAACATTTTAGTAGAAGATAACGTTTGCATTTTCATGAGTGTATCTGGTGAGCTGCTTGGCTTTGAGTCTGCAGAGCAAACCAAGGAGGACTTGGGGAGAGACCCTCAGTCCACCTGTAACTTGGCACAGGGCGAGGCAGTTGCCAGCACCCCATTTGCTTGGTTTCTGGCTTCAGTGGCACTTGTGTTGCTCTCATGCCTAACGGTGAGTTCACGGAGAAGTCACAGAGAGTCGTGGAGAATAGGCTCACCCCCCCACTCCCGTTAAAGTAGCTGGAGTAATATTTGGGCTTGGCTTGTTTGCAGAAACCCTGGCTAATGTCAACGATGCAAACACCAGGTGCTCTGCTGGGCTGTGGGGGGACTGGCTTTGGTGGCTGGTGCTGAGCCAGAAGTAAGTCCCCATTGTCTGCCACCCTGCTTCCCAGAGAAAGAGGAGGCAAAGAGAGAAGAATTTGAGGGATCTGAGTTTGTTCTTTCAGATTAAGTGAGGAAATGCTGAGTTTTTAGGCTAGGTGCTGTGGTTAATCCCAGTGTATGTAGGAGGCAGAGGCCACTATGAACGCTTTTTTAGAAAATATTGATTTGGTTTTTGTTTGTTTGCATGCGCGTGTATCTCTGTGTGTGCGCGTGCATGCATAGAGGCCAGAAGAGGGTGTCAGATCCCTGGAGCTGGAGTTATAGGCATATGTGAGCTGCTTGACCTGGGTGCTGGGTTCCGAACTCGGGTCCTCTGCAAGAGCAGTACATGCTCTTCATCACTGCGTCATCTCTTGTCCTGAGGCTCTGCCTCTGAAATGTTTTCAGAGCGGCGCTTGACCTGTGGGGTGCACCCAGCACATGCCACCGCTCTTGCCTCTGTAGCCACTGGATGTTCCAGAGCTGCTGCCCGTCTGCGTTCCAGAGCTGCTGCCCGTCCGCGTGGCCGTTATGTTTGAGCTACACTCATCATCATTAGCATGATTACATAAGGAGTCATGCAAAACCCCAACAAAACTCTACACCTCATCTCTCTTGAGCCCTAGGAATGCCAGAGGCTTTGGCTGAGAGTCCAGTTTGGCTCTGCTGCTGAATGAGAATAAATAACACTGGTTTGGACAAGTACGATCTGGGACCTGAAGGGCGAGCTCTCTGTTACTCCCTGGTGCTCTGTGCAGCCGCGCCTGCTTTCTCTGCTAGCTTTTGGACTATAGGGATTGACCTTTCTTCTCTCTTTTCTATCACCTCTCCCTGGGAGGCAGTTTGCCAACCAGAAACCTTTCCTTCCAAACAAAACAAGCTTCAAATAAGCTGGCTCCACCTTCTCCTCCCTCAGCAAGCTGCGGTTGCAAATGTTTACCACGATGGGTGGAGAGAAACCTCAGCTTCTCTGCAGAGACTCGTTTCCATGGAGAGGTCTTGGCATTGCCTGTGAACATGAGCACACAATAATCTCAGCTTCTAAAGTGTTAGGTGTCCCCGATTTTAACAGCAGGGCCATCAGAGGTGCCTACATTCTTTTATTTAGCTGTTTTTCTTTTACAAAACTTTATTATTTCATAATTACACACACTTTGATCACATCTCTAAATTTAATTGTGTTCATTGGTGTTTTGTTTGTAGGTATGTCTGTGGAAGGGCGTCAGATCCCCTGGATACTGGAGTTACAGACAGTTGCCAACCGTCATATTGATACTTGGAGAGTTGAACCCGGGTCCTCTGGAAGAGCAGGCAGTGCTCTTAACCACTGAGCCATCTCTCCAGTCCAATCACATCTTTTCTATTTCTTCCCTCTGCATCGATCCTCATCTTCCTCCAAACTGTTTCCCTTCTACTTTCAAGTCTTGATGAGTGTGAGTATGAGTGTGTGTCTTATTTGAGTGTGGGTGAGGAGCTATTTACTTGAGTATGGACAATTTGCCAGAGACTACATCACTGAAGTGCCTGCAGCTCCTCTGGGAGGAGCGGGATCTTATGATGGTGCCTCATTCCATGATGGACTATCCACAGGCCCAGTGGCCCATGGTGCCCCCGTCTTGTTCTAGAAGGTGCTATTGCAGTGAGGTCTTGGGTGCAGGCAGCATCTGTGTCATGTGTAGAAGTTCTTACATTCTTGCCAACTCCTCCTTCATGATGTTCCCTGAGCTTGTGTGTGTGTGTGTGTGTGTGTGTGTGTGTGTGTGTTGTGTGTGTGTATAGATGTCCCATATAGGGCTGGGCACCCAACAGCACCTTATTCTCAAATTTGTTCAGTTGTGAGTCTCTGCATATTTTGTTTTCGTCAGCATATATTCATTGTATAAGATGATGGGTTTCATTATGACACTTTTTTTCTTTAAAATATGCTTACTTATTTTCACATGCACTATGTGTATTCCTGGTGCTTGAGGAGGCCAGGAGAGAATGTTGGATCCCTTGGAACTGGAGTTGCAAGCAATTATGAGCCATAAAGGGGGTGGTGGGAACCAAATTTAGGACCTCTACAAGAGGGATGAGTGAGTGCTCTTAACCACTAAGCCCTGTCTCTAGCTCCTGGGATGTAATGTTTTTGTGGCTGGCAGATCGCTCGGTTTATTTATACCAATCTCACCAAGCACAGGAGTAACGTGTTATAACTTTAAGTGGGGGATCAGAACTTTCCAGCTCCATAACAACCCTGTGTGTATGGTTGCAGCGAGACTGAATGGCTTTAATTGCCAACTGGGCACAATCTTGAGACAACTAGAGAGAGTCTCAAGGATTGTCTGTATGTGGGTTGGCCTGCGGGGCATGTCTGTGGGATTGCGTGAATTCAGTGAGTTCATGGATGCAGGAATTCCCAGTCCACTGTAGGCAGCACTGTTTGTTCCCTAGGCAAGTGGTCCCGAACTGTGTAAGAGTGGAGACACTGAGCTGAGCACAGGCAGGCAAGTGGACATGCGCGCATCATTTCTCTCTACTCTTGACCGTGGCTGTGATGTGACCGGGTGTTTTAAGTTCTGGGCCGCACTGACTTCCGGAATCGTAAGCTGAAACAAACCCTTTTCTCTCCCAAGCTGATTGCTGCCAGGGTATTTGATCACAGCAACATAAACAGAACTGACACACAGGTCTCCCAGTTCCTTGCTGAGTAACTCCATTTCAAAGCAAACCACCACCAAGACTGCAGCAGAACAAGCTACCCTTTCTGTTTCTGTGTGTGCCTTGTGTTGTCTGAGCCCAGCGTCTTCTGCTGCTTTAACACAGGGTAGTGTTCTGAACCGGAGTTTGCATAAACACCAAAGTGTTAGATGCAGTGGGGTCTTAGTAAGCAGGGTGTTGGAGATGGAGAAAATGCAGGTGTCTGCAGTCTCCGTGGTAACCCATAATAAACCCATCTTACTCACGCTGTCCCATGTTGGAGGGAAAATGTCAATTTTTACATCTCTCCAGACAAATGATGCGGGATAGTGTTTGGTCAATGAAATGTGGTTATGTGGTACACAGCGATTGTGATAACACATTTAGGTCCATCATGGTCAATCTATGACAATTTACTACAGATTCCTTCCAACAATTCATAGCTTCTCCACACTGTCACAATACCACATGGGGGAGAGAGGATGCTTATACTGCTTTTAGGGAGATAGCAGACTCTTTTAGAAAATGTCACTGGCTGTGATTTATCTAACTCGAGCTGAGGTGGCATTGGAATCTGGCATGAGGGTGTGACAGAGTTTGACAATATTCTTCCCCCTCCCCCAGTTCTGGAATTATCACGAACATCAACGCAAGTGGTAGAAATAGAACATGACTCCTTATGTGGGGCAGGCCAAAGTGAACATGCTGGATTCAGGCTTGCTTTCTTTATTGTTACTATATATTACACATATATGTGTGTATGTGTGTAAAATACATTGTGTGACATATATATTTGAGATCAGATCTCTGTATAACACAGGCTGGTTTCAGATTCCTAATCTTCATGCCTCAGCCTGAGTGCCATAGCAGTGGCACGCATGCATACACACACACACACACACACACACACACACACACACACACACACACACACACACATTCTCACTACGTAGCCCTGGCTGGCATTTGATGTCAGCATATAGGAGGCAGAGGCAGTCAGATCTCTGTAAATTTGAGGCCAGCCTGGTCTACACAGTAAGTCAGTAAGTCACAGGACAGCCAGGGCTGTACAGCTATAGGTTGTTTCAAAACAAGATCAAAAATATAAGAATCTGGGCAGTGTGGCGCATGCCTTTAATCCCAGCATTCAGGAGGCAGAGGCAGGTGGACCTCTGAATTTGAGAGCAGCTGATTTACAGAGCTAGTTCTAGGACAGCCAAGGCTGCACAAAGAAACTCTGTTCAAAAACCAAAACAAAAATAAATAAAAGAAGAAGAAAAGAAGGAGGAGGAGGGCAATCAGGAGGGGTTTGTGGGGGAGGAAGGGACTAGGAGGGTGTAAGAGAGGGTACTAGAGGGTGAATTTAATCAGCATATACTATGCAAACATGAACTTGTCAAAGAATAAGTGAAAATAACCACAACCAATGGAGGGGGGCAGAGGGCTCCCCCCTGGTGCTGGGAGCAGAGTGGAAAACTGATGGGGCACTTGGTATCCTTATGTTTGTTAAGGAACTTATGTGACCCAGGCTCTCTGCCAGCCTCTCACTCCTCTGCCCAGGCAGGGGGATTTCACAGGTCCAAAACTGAAGCCTCTGGCACAGACCTGGAAGCAGCCTGTGTTTATAGAGCCGGCATGAGACACTCATTCCCCAGGGAGTCAAGGGGCTTCACCCTTGACTGTATTTGCTCCTTGCAGAATTGGAGATGGCAGCAAAAATCAGGCGGAGGTGATGCAACTCCGGGCACTGTTTTACTCCCCTCACCTCTGAGTCTCTCTCTTCTTCTTCTCCTTCTCCTTCTCTTTCTCCTTCTTCTCCTCCTCCTCCTCCTTCTTCTTCCTCTTCCTCCTCTTCCTCTTCCTCTTCTTCTTCTTCTTCTCCTCCTCCTCCTCCTCCTCTTCCTCCTCCTCCTTCTTCTTCTCCTTCTCCTTCTTCTTCTTCCTCTTCTTCTAGGTTTATATTATTATTATTACTATTTGGTTTTTTGAAATAGGGGTTCTCTGTGTTGTTCTGATTGTCCTGGAACTCACTCTGTAGACCAGGCTGGCTAGGATTAAAAGCATGTGCCACCACCACCCATCGATTTAACTTATTTTTGATTATGCTTATGTGCATGTATGTCTGAGTATGGGTGCCTACAGGTGCCAAAGGCATTGGATCCCCCTGGAGCTGGAGTTACTCATGGTGGAGAGCTACCCATGTGGATGCTGCAAACTGAATTCAGACCTCTGCTCTTAATTGCTGATCCATCTCCAGCCTGAGACTTTGTTTTCTCACTTACACAATGGAGGTAACAGTAACTGAAGACACCAGGCACAGCAGTCCCAAGACTCTGGATGCCGAGGCAGGAGGATCATGAGTTTGCAGCCAGCCTGGGCTATGTATACAGCAAGAACTGGCCTCAAAACCAAACGGGATATGATAGCTGTTCTTGAAGAAAAAAACAAAAGGCAAATTCTGTCTTGAAAGTATAACATTGCAAGAATCTCTGATTTTATCATTGCAGAGTAAAAACTTAACACAGCTTAATTGAGTGGGTAAAAAAATTACAGTGGAAGATGATACATTTTTCTTTTAAAATTTTATGCATTTATTATTATGTTTCCCCTTTTTATATAAATTGCTGTGTTCCATTCAGGTATTTTCATATTACTTTGTTTCTGAGATTTATTTACTTATTTGTTTATTGAGATGAGGGTCTCTCTATGTAGCCCTGTCTGCTCTAGAACTCACTATGTAGACCAGGCTTGGGATCCTCCTGCCCACAGTGCTTGGGATTAGAGGTGTGCACCACTGCATCCAGTCCAGAGGTTAGTAATTTATATTTAATGTGTATGGGTGTTTTGCTTTCTTTGTATGTAAATGACCGTAGAGACCAGAAGAGGGTATTGGGTGTGCTAGTACCGCAGTTACCGACAGTTGTGAGCCCCCATGTGGGCTCTGGGACTTGAACCTGGGTCTGCTGGAAGAGCAGCTAGTGCTCTTAACCGCTAAGCCATCTCCCCAGCCCGTTTGGTTTTTGTTGAACCACTTCCCTGACCTCCTTACCCCCTCCAACTGGTTCCCCTTTTGTCCCCTTATCTTCCAGTGACTCCCTTTTCCTTCTTTTTTTCTTTCTCCTCTCTAACTATGCCGTAAGGCCTCTTTTCCTCTTTGTTGTTTCTTTTCTAGGTTCATGATCTGCACCAGGCCCAACAGACAAATGAAAATTAAAATCTAGGATTTGAGCTAGTGCTTATTTATCTTTGTGGTTCTGGAATATTCTGCTTTGTGTGATAATTTCCAGAAACACTCATTTTCTGCAAATGTCATGATTTAAAATATTTTTTCTTTAAACAAACACCATTGCATTTATCTAGAATTTTTATTACATTTATTTATTTGTGTATGTGTGCGTGTGTGTGTATGCGTGTGTGTTTGTATGTATGTGGGCATATATGTTATGTGTTATGGCACACATGTGGCAGTTAGCGGGCAATTTGTGGGGGCTGTGTCTCTCTTTCCACCATGCAGGTCACAGGGATGGAACTCAGAGTGATCTCAGCAGCTCAGGTTTTGATTATTGCTAACATTTATTAGATTCCCAATACGGAAATTCCTCTGCACCAATGGTTGCCAGACACAGGGACGGGGAGATGATTGGCGCTCTCTGTAAGTATGCGCCAATGTGAAGAGTGAACTTGATCCTACAAGGACCCAGGTGAAGGTGGGTTTGCCGGGCAGCACACTAGCAACTCAAGAGCCAGAGAAGACGGGATCCCTAGGGCAAGTGGATAGCCAGACTAGCCAGATTGGTGAGTTCTGGGTTTGGTGAGGAACCTCGCCTTGGTAAATAAAGTGGAGAGTGATCAGGCTGGAGAGATGGCTCAGCAGTTAAGAGCACATCTGGACCGGAGTCCAATTCCCCCCATCCATATTGGGCAGCTCCCAAGCGCCTGTAACTGGATCTCTAGAGGATCTGGTGCTCTTTTCTGGTGTCTGCGGGCATCTATACATATGTGGAACACACACGCGCATGTGCGCATGTGCGCGCGCACACACACACACATGCACACAGGCAGGTGCACACATACAAATATAAATAAAAAATGAAAAAAATTCTTTAAAAAATTGGACATTGAGGAAGAGACAGGATGTCAACCCATGGCTTCCATGTGAATGTACATACATGTGCACACCCACCCACACCTACACTTATGCCCATGCCTGGGCATTTTACCCCCCCCCCCCACTTGCAAAAACAAACATAAAAAGAATTTCAGACTTCTCACAAGAAGGTGCTGGTGGTCCAGCTGGAGTGTTTGTTGACTTCTGATCTTGTTAAGAAAAATAAGACATGGGTTTAATGTTTCTCAATACCCCCACACTCCAACTTTCTGGAAAACAGCCAACAACATCTAAGCTTATGTTTGAAACCTGAGACCCGTGGTTTGTTATGAAACAGGAGTGTGGAGTTTGAATTTCTTCCTGCTTGGCCTTTGTTGACTGTTTGCAGAATGGGGAATAGGGCAAGGAGGCAGTGGGGAGCCTGGGGGGGCAGAGGGAAGGGGTGGCATGGGAGCTGCACGCCATCAGTGCTGGGATTTTACTTGTTAATTGAACCAGGTTGAGGCATGTTGGGCTCCACAGGGAGGCTTGTATGAGGGTAGCCTGAAAGATGAGACAGGGAGGAATGGGGTGGAGGCTATGACAGAGTGAGAGAGTCAGAAGCAAGATACAGCCCTCAAGGTGGACCCTCAGGGACCCACTCCCTTCTAAGTTTCCATCTCCTCCCAACAGCCAATCAGATTATGAATTCATCAATGAATTAATTCACAGATGAAATCAGAGTTCAGTGAACCAGTCACTTCCCACAAGTCCACCCTTGGCCGCCGGTGACTTGGGGACCAAGCCTTTTTTCCTTACCTTTTAATTAACATATATTAACTGTCCATAAAATGGCTTTATAATATTTGATTTAACAAATTAAAATCACTTTTACTTTATTGTAGGTGCATGAGTATTTTGCTTGCATGTATGTCTGTGTACCACATGTGTGTCTGGTGTTCATGGGAGCCAGAAGAGGACACTGGATTCTTCCAAGACCAGAGTTATAGTTATGTGGGAATCAAACCTGGGTCCTCTGGAAAAGCAGCCAGTGCTCCTAACCACAGAGCCATCACTCCAGCCCTCTGCCGATGACATTTTCATAAACGTATATAAAGCATTAGGATCATTTTACCCCCATCACCCTCTCTGACCCCTCCCACTTTTAGCCTTTCTCTTTCTAACTAGTCTTAGGGACCAAACTTTTAACCCCTAGGCTTTGGGAAGAACATTCTAGACCTAAACCATACCAACTTGCATTACAAGTTCTGTGTAGGTGCCTCGCTGGTTCTTGTGCTCACAGATAAGCGCTAGGGGAACCTAGAGTGCTAAACACACAGGGTTGTCCCTTCAAAGGGAGGGCGCATAACCCGTTTTCCACCCAGAAGACTGGAAGCAGATGTGGTGACCTTTGTGCTATCGGTGTGGTTGAGGTCACACTTGGTGTCCCCCCCCCAGACCCTCATCATGAGCTTGTTCCTCTCAGTCAGTCTACTGACCTCATCCTTATGGAAGACGTCACATGTAATTTACAAAGAGTTTCATTGTCGTCGCACCTTAATCTTTACTGTTCACACATGACTGAGTTCATTAGCACCAGAAAAATTTTCACCAAGCTGTGCTGTGCTTAAATATGCCTGAAATAAACCACTCAGAGGCAGACTCCCGGAGTCTGAGTCATCTGAACTGAACTGCCTTCTTGCCTCCCATGAGTCATTACTCTGCTGGCTATGGTGGCTGCAGAGATGCTCCCCCTTAGTTCTAAGGTTATATATATTCTTTTTCTTTGTCTATATCTAACACCAAATGTTACCAGTTGCTAGACATACATTTCTGTAAATTGTCTTAAGTTCTGTTATGAAATACAGTCAAATTGTGTCAAAATATACCTTCATTTGTTTTTTTTTTTTTTTTTTTCTTGAGACAGGGTTTCTCTGTGTAGCAGCCCTGGCTGTCCTGGAACTTTCTTTGTAGACCAGGCTGGCCTCAAACTCACAGAGATCTGCTTGCCTCTGTCTCCCCAGTGTTGGGATCAAAGCTATTCACAAGCGTGACTGGCCAAAATACATTTCTTTCTTTAGTATTCCAAGAGTGTTTTGTGAGCTGGGCATAGTGGCACACACTTACAATCTTGGTAATTAGGAAATGGAAGCATGAGAATTTCAGGTTTGAGGCCATCCTGGGCTGTGCAGTGAGAAGAGGAAGAGGAAGGGGAAGAAGAAGAAGAGGAGAAAGAAGGGGATGAGGAGAAGGTGGGAGGGAAAGAGGAGGAAGAAGATAAGGACGATGAGGATGAGGAAGTTAAAAAGATGATGAGGACGAGGATGAGGAGGAAGCAGCTTTATAAGATTCTGGAACTAGGTCAGGTTTTCTTGTGCCCTAGTTTTATTTCTGTTGCTGTGATAAGATGCCTTGACAAAAGCCACTCAAGGGAGAAAGGATTCATTAATTTATTTATTAAGTCCACAGTCCTAGGCTTCAGTCCATGACTTCAAGAACGACACAGTGTCAGAAGCTTCTGGTCACATGACATCCACAGTCAAGAGCAGAGGACAATGAAGGGATGCTTAGTGCTCAGCTAACTTTCTCCCCTCTTACACGGTTCAGGGCCCACACTAGGGAATGGAGCTCTACCTCTGAGCCATGTCCCTTGTCCCTCACTGGGGGATTCTAGGCAGGGGCTCTACCACTGAGCCATCCCCCAGCCAGAATGTATATTCCAGAGAGAACTTAGATGAGTCCTCAATAGTTTGAGTGTGAATTCCACTGCTTAATTTGGATGTGAGTAGTGCTACAACTTCAAGGTAATTATTTGCCCACTCTGTGCTTCTCTTTTCTGCTCTGAAAAACTGGTTTGAGAATTATGCAAGGTGAAGTGGTGATACGTGATGATTGCCTAAGGGTATAATTTTATCACCTTCACCTTCACCTTCAGCAGAGTCCAGACATTACACACACTGAGCTCTAAGATCACATTGTGATAGACAGCAGGCTCAAATGACAGTTGCTACTCTCTCAGGGGTCTGAAACACTATAGATTGAAATGCTTGGTGGCAAAGTTCCAGGGCAAGCCATTTGCCTTATAGTTTAAGAGAGCAATACTCCCAGAAGTGGTATGCTGTGTCTGTAAGAGGTGACTCTTAAGGAAGAAACGGGCAGAAGAGGAGGGCTAGGACTAGGGCCATTCTCAATGTTCTCAGCTCTGCGGGGAGAGCACTTCCTCTGGGGCCTACTTGGCAATGCTCTGTTGTCCTGCCCTGCTAGCACTCAGGACTTGTGCTGTAGATCTCTGTTGGACTTCTCACTTGTTCCCACTGAAAACATTAATTCCTGGCAGAAGAGTAGGGTGGACTAGCTCTTTCTGCACCTGTTCTTGGGGATCAAGGCACCGGCGAATCTCTTCTTACCAATATCTGCTAGGAGCACCAGAGAATTTACCAGTTCCATGTGCTGGGAGCCTTGTTTGACTTCCCGATACAGTCAGCTATATTTTTGGGTATCCACACAGTCAAGGCTTGCCGTTACAATCCTGAAGGGTCTAGCCATGTCTTTGGCTGGTGATAAGGTCTTTTCCTCTTTGGACTGAAAACTAAAGGATGACAAAGTCTGATTATTTCAAAGTAAATATAGGCTGGGGTACGGCTCAAGGCTGGAGCTTTTGCCTAGACCCTACCAGTGAGGGGGCTAAGGGCATGGCTCAGTGGTAGAGCCCCTGCCTAGAATCCCCCCAGTGAGGGGCTGGGGCTGTGGCTCAGGCTCAGAGATTCAGTGTTTCCCCAGCATTTCAGGGCCCTCATTGAAGGCGAAGGTGTAATGATTTCACTAGGCCGAAGATAAATGATAAGTGAGTGTTTATTGGGGAGCACTTACACAGAAAAATACAAAAACCTCTGGAGCGGTTTTTTGCCCTTTCTACCAGATCGGCAGACACAAGAGAAAGACCCGTGTGATGGGAGATGTTATTCTGTAAATATATTTCTCATACTGGTTAATAAATAAAGCATTATTGGCCAATAGGAAAGCAAGATAGGTGGGGCTAGGAGACTAGGAGGAAAGAGGAAGTAGTTAGGAGGAGTCAACATGTAGAGACTGGAGAGAACAGAGGTCCGGGCCCGCTCTCCGGTAAGAAGAGACCACGTGGAAATACTTAGATTAATAGAAATGGGTTAATATTTAAGAGAGAGCTAGCCAATAAGAAATTAGTAACTGGCCAACAGCATTATATCAAATATAGGGTCTCTGTGTGTTATTTGGGGCTGGCGTGGCGGTGGGCCCAGGCCGGCAGGGGAAAAACCTGCTCAAAACACTCGAAACACCCGTGCAAGTGAGATCATGCCTTACCCTTTCTGCTTTTGTCTGCTTGAAGCCATGCCCAAAGGGGTGTGGCCACCATTACAGGCAAGACCTCTACAATTCCCCTTTTCGTCTAAAGAAGTTTTTAAGCCTGATGCCAAAACTATATACAATGATAACAAATGTCAAATATATTCCAGGAAAAGGAAAGGTAAACATACACAAATTAAAAACTACTACCAGCAAGAGCAACATTGAGCAACAGATACATACTACATGCCCTGTGTTCATGTTTAGCATCAGGGTAAATGTTGGTGCTCATAAAGATGGCTACACTCCATCTTGGCTCAAGGGCAGAGAGTTCAAAAACTGTCCTTAGTAAATCATAAGGCCCAAAGGTCAAAGGCATGGTTACAGTAGGATATTTGATCTTGGCCTTGGGTGTTTTATTCTAAGTAACAACAGACCTGGTCTGAGGTGTGGTTACTCCTGACCCTCAAGGCCAGGTAATGAGAAGTTGAATCTAAGGTGTGGTTACTGAATCCTTGGAGAGATGACAAAGAAAAGTCTGTTCTGTATGCATGATACCATGTTCCCCTTTTTGGTTAAAGTATATAAGAGTGGTGAAAAATAAACTCATGGCATTCAGTATTAACTGAATCTGCCCTCCTGACATCTATTCTGTGTCTCCCTCTTTTCCTTTAACTCCTTTAGCTAGCCTTTCTCAATCCACATTCCCTTTCTTAGGTATGAACTGTGGGCTGCCTGGCTGTCTCCAACTGCAGCCCTGGAAAAAATAGGCTCCTACGGATAAAGGCATGACAGGCATTACTCTGATAGCAGTACTAATCTGGAAAGTTGAAATTTTGTCACTCTAAGATAAGAGAAGATATGGCTATGCCTGTCTTGTTGTCAACTGAAAGACCTGCAGAGCGTGGACCTTCATGCTCCCACTCAGGAAAGGCGACACCCCAAATCACTCAGGAGAAGACGTCTCCATGCAAATAGCACGAGGAATTTTTATTCCAAGTGCACTGGGGTCCACAGTCATGTGCCATGCAGGGGTAGAGGATGGAGGACCTCGAGGGCAGAATTGAGATAGCTTTTTATAGGATTTACATCAAAGCTAACAAGGCCAGTTTCAAAGCTAGCCTTTTATTTTCACTAAGCCTAAAAGCAAGGTCATGGGACAGTTCAAAACTTGGATGGTTAATAAGGTTTCCAAGGGTACAGAGATTTCATAGAGTACACAGTTTTTACAAGGTGGGATTGTTTAGCGCACCTGCAAGGTTAGGGGCTTTTCTTTCTCTAGGATGGGCGGGCTCAGTGGCCTTGTCCTTAAGATAATGGGGGGGGGGTGGGCAGGGAGAATGTCCTCTCCAGTCAGGGAGTCATCTATATCTATTGGCAGAGGCACTTGTTCTTTCTAGTTTTCCCTTCTTGCTATGAGTCCTATCTCTTTAGTTATTCATTTCCTTTGTGGACAGGATGACCCATAACAATTCCCAGACTGTTGTTGTGGATAACGACATTCCTCAGAAACTAGGTGGTTATGAATAATAATAATAATTTCCAGAAATCGGTCATCGTGACCAAGCTATTTCATGTGTTTTCTTTTTCCTGAGCTTTGCATGCAGCTAGGGTGATTTTTAAACACAGGCTGGTGGATAGTTTTATATTTCTAACTTTTAGTGGTCATTAGAGAGCTAGGCTGTACTTTCATCCTTTCACAACCTCATCAAAGACCTGAGAAGGAAAATAACAATACTAGGGTAGGCAGGAAGTACAAGTGTGCCATTTCCAAAAGGAGCAAGCGAAGACAAAAACAGCAGGCTACCTGGACAGTCACCCAGGGTCTCACAGCAATGTTGGGGTGACCAACTTTGGCTAAAGTATCAGATGGACCATTTCAGAAGCAGGGAAATTGAAAAAAAACTGTCTTAGCTTGACTTGGCAAGGTTCAGCAGTCTCCTTTAAGTTTATCTCCTGCAAGCCTGGTAAGGACAGCATGTCCAAGGTTGAGGTGGGGGCAATTCTCTGCCCAAGAGGCCAGTAGTTGAGGAGAGAATGAACTCCAGATGGAATGTCATTGGTGCTCAACATACTCTTGGGAATAGCTCAGTGCTCTAAGGAGCCATTGTGTCTCATGTCAACAGTGTACTAATATTAAAACATTTAAATGCCATATTCTGAAGATCTTTGAAGTGTTTGAAGATCAAATATCTATGTCTGACTTAACTGCAAAGGTATAGGAAGCGTAGGTAACTATAATCTGTATTTCTCAGAAACATAGTTGCTCAATGGCTGAGCATTTCCAAAATAATTTAGCAAGGACTTCAAAAAATGTAACCCCTTCCCCATATGAATCTCAACAACGGAGGTAGAACTGAAATGTCTTGACTAGAGGTAGAATTGTAAAGTGCAACAAGATAAGATATCCTAAGTTGAATCAATATACAAAATATATACATAAAGGTAGTTTTATATTTGTGTGCAAAACATTGTAAACAGAAAGAAAACTCTACTCAGTCAATATACAAAAATCTAACAATGCAAGTTATCTATAGTTAATAGTTGCTAAAATTAGTTCACAAGAAGATACGCTAATCTATGTATATCCACCCTAACCACATCCTTCCCATTGATACCCTTAAACTTATCTAAGAGATAATTGAGTCTGACCATCACCTTCCATACCCGACCCTACACAACTAAACCAACCCTAGGCAGGTGATAATTATCCTTTTTTACAATGAGAGAGAGAGACAGAGAGACAGAGACAGACAGAGAGAGAGAGAGACAGAGAGAACCCAAAACCAAAATACCCTTAATGCCAACAGTAGGGAAAGGGGGTGTTGTTTTCTTAGAATTACTTCCTACTGTAATGGGGCAATGGTGATTCTATGGGATCCTGTAGGGAAAAAAATAGAGCAACAAAAAAGTCTCGAGAGGACTAGCCGTAACATTTGTAGTTAGTCTCTGAGTGGCAGATGCTTGACTGGAGTTCTTATCTGAAGCTCTGGCAATAGTGTTATAAGAAGGTGTACCACCTCAGCTAGCTAGTCTGGAGTTGTATAGAGCAGTATAGTCCCAAATTGGTCTTAGAGTGGTGGTTTACTAGTTCAAAGACAAGTTGAATCAAATGGAATTGATGAAGTGGGGTTCAATGGTTGCTGTTAGGAAATTTTATTGTTCACCGTGGAAGACTTAAATATTAATATCAACACAGAAAGTTTAATTTTTATAGGGAAAGGTAACAATAAAGATGAAAATAAGTATGAGGGAAATTAAGATTTTAGAGAGATCATTGAGTTTTGATAAATAATAGTTCCTACATTTTGTTTTCTTCTGTCTTACATCAATTGGCTTTTTTTTTTTTTGATATGAGACAGAAACTCTGAATTTTATTTTAACAGCATGCTTGAATTTAGAGAAGGTGAGCCAAATCCAACTCCAAAGCCAGCATTGGTTTTACACGATTGGAACTACCAGAGTACAAGGAAGTAAGGAGATAAAGATTTTTATGTATAAAGATCCTACTAAGAATAGATATTGCCACCATGAGTCAGATCGTTCTTTGTTTTATGGTTCTTTCTGGATAGCTATCCTTTCTTCTTTAAGCATCCACATGTCCAAAGTCTTTTGGCTTCTAGAAGATGGGTGTTTTCTGTTTTCCTGTAATGAAAAGAACAGAATACTCCCTCTACCTTTGGGAAGTGTTCATATAGCTTGTGGGAAGTACCTTGGTTTCTCCTGTCCAAATCAAATCTTGATCAACTTTGATGGTGTCCAAAGCATTTCTTCTGTAGAAACAAACCTCTACCTCAACGAAACACATATCCTAGTTTCCACAATGAGGTTAATACATCTTTGAAATACACTGACTGATTTAGCTCACTTTTGGGGTAATTGTTGCTAGTCTTTTCCAAAAAGTTACTGCAAGCTCTTTGCTAGCATTCATTATCTTTCCTTAAGGAGAAAATCTCCTCATTAGTTAAAGGTTCTATAATTTATGCTGGGTTCATTCCTGTCAGTTGGCAAAGTCTTAATTTTCCTTTTAAAATCAAATCAGAAATCTTTTCTATATATGTTTTAAATTTTTTTATTCTGTTTATGTGGTAGAAATATCCATTTTAATATGATATCTTCCCTCTGCATCAAAATCCCTGAGGAGTAGTCCTTAGATGGTAATATAACCAGAATACAATTTAGCTTTGGGTCCACATGGGCCATATGTGCCTATAGTATTCTTTTTCTACCCATTCTAATTCTTTTTCAGTTTCAGCTGATAATATTCTTGGATTATTTAAGTTCTTCTCACCTTTTAGGGTCTTTTTCAATTTTTTTTTTTTTTTAGATCATGTCCTTCTGCTCTAATAATAGTCTGCAGCTGGGAAATCTCTCCTAGCAACTTTTGAAAATCATTAAGAGTCTGATATCAATCTCTCCTGATCTGTACTTTTTGTGGTCTAATTTTCTGTAGACCTGTTTTATATTCTAAATAATTGATAGAATCTCCTCTTTGTATTTTTGGGGGCAATTTGTAATCCCCAGCGAGGTAAAACTTCCTTTACTTCTTCAAACACTTTTTTATTACATCTCTGCTTTACAATCAGCCAACAATGTATCATCCATATGGTGGTAAATTATAGATGTGGAAACTGTTTATTAATTATTTCCAATAGCTTTTGCACAAAATATTGGCACAGGGAGGGGCTATTTAGCATTCCCTGTGGCAAGACCTTCCATTGATATCTTTTGACCAGCTGAGAATTATTGTTAAGTAGGCACCAGAAAGGCAAAAATGTTCCTTATGTGTTTGTTGTAAAGCTGAAGGCATGGGTGTAATAATTTCACTAGACCCAAGATAAATAATAAATGGGTGTTTATTGGTGAACACTTCCTTATCTCTTTCTTGTAAAGGTGTAGTGAATAAACAATCTTTTAAATCAACAACTATAATAGGCCATTCTTTAGGTATCAGAGAAGGCAAAGGCATTCCAGGCTGTAGAGAGCCCAATGACTGAATTACTTTATTGATGGCTCTCAGGTCTGTAAGCATTCTCCATTTTCCAGATTTCTTTTTAATAACAAATACAGGAGAATTGCAAGGGTTGGTAGATTCTTCAATATGTCCAGCATTTAGTGTTCCTGAACCTGCATTTCTAGAGCTTCCTGCTTCTCAGAGGTCATAGGCCATTGCTCCACCTTTCTAGAGCCTTCTGCTTCTCAGAGGTCATAGGCCATTGTCCCACCCAGACAGGTTTAGTCACTTTAAGGGTAGGGCTTTTGGTTCCTCTGTTAGCTTGGCACTTGTATTCTGTTTTTGTACAGACTGAATAGTTGGAGTCTGTTTTATATAGTGCCTTACAATATTTTTTTCATAAACACGAGTTTGTCTATGGTTCATATCTGATACTGGAGGAATGTTAATCTGTGTATCCCATTGCTGCAATAGATCACAACTCCACAGATTTATTGCTCTATCCACATAGGGACTCAGCGTTCCTCTCTGTCCTTCTGGCCTTATCCATTCAATCCATCTCGTACTTTGTTTTTCATGAGATAGGGTTTCAATCCCTAAGAACTGAACGTTTACCTCTTGAAGAGGCCAACTTGGATACCAAGATTATTTTTTGTTGTTGCAGCAAATTTTTTATTTTATTTTTTAAATTTTTGTTTTATTTTACATATTGATCCCAGTTCCCTCTCCCTCCCATCCTCCCATGTCCTCCACAGACTCCCCCCATCTCATCCCCATCCACTCCCCAGGGAGGGTGAGGCCTTCCATGAGGGATCATAAAAGTCTGTCAAATCACTTAGGGTAAGGGTTAGGCCCTTACCAGTGTCTCTAGGCTAAGGAAGCATCCCTCCATGGGGAATGGGTACCAAGATTCTTGAGTTATCGTGGTAATGTCTGCCCCTGTGTCAAGGAGCCCCACAAGCATAATGTTATTCATTTGTACTCTTAATTTTTGTCTTTGATCATTTATAGAAGTCTGCCAAAATATATGTTTATTTATTTCCTCCATGAACGTTTGATACATCCTCCAAAGCTAATCTACCATCCAGAGTGGTATGATCTTTATGGTAGGCATTGGGTTTTTTAATTGTTCTGGGGAGGATTGTCCTCCACAGTGATGGGAACGACTGGACCACTTTTGACATGGGGGCCTTTGAAAGGCCCCTCTAAGGAGTTTCCCAATGATAAAGGGTTTCCTTGCTTGTTCCTGGTTGATCTACACTCATTGGTCCAGTGTTGGCCTTAGTCTCATCTTCTACACACAATCCGGAAGGTTGGGGCCTTCTGTTTGAATTATTCCTAGAATTGTTTCTAGAAATGCCTTGTCCACAGTTTCTTCTCGGATGTCCTGTTCTGCCACAAGTCAAACATTTGGTATCTTAGTCTCTTTTCATACCTTTGGAGATTGCTTCTCCCACCCAAGCCTCAGTGTCATAAGCAAAAGACTCAATACAGGCTGCGTGCATGCACCTTCATCCAACGGTGATGATCTGATTTTTAAGGGCCCAAGCACCTTTTTGCATCCTAAATTGGCATTCTCATAAGCTAGACTTTCAACGAGCATTCGTCTAGCACTGGTTCTGCTACCCTTATTTGTATTACTTTAGTCAATCTTTGCAAAAACTCACTATAATGTTCCTTAGGGCCATGTAATACTTTAGTATATGACTCATTTCTTTTCCCTGGTTCTTGAATCTTATCCCAAGAATTCAAGGCATAGTGACAACATGTGTTCTTCATATGTAGCTGGAGTCTCTGCATCAGCATAAAGACACCCACCAAGAGTTTTTTCTTGAGGAGACTTATAATGTTCCTTTTGGCCTTGATCTTCAAGTGCTTTGGCCTGTTCCCTCCATAAATCCCACTATTCAATTTGAGCATCAATTTCAAGGACAAATGAGACTAATTGGCTCCCGTCATTCGCTGTTATCCTATATCTCGTAACCCATGACTCTAATTGCCTCATATATGGTGAACACATGCCATTAGAGACTACCGCTTCCTTAACACCTTTTAAATCTTTCATATGTATTGGCTCCCAATGACATTCAATGAATCCATCCTTCTGGATGTTTTTTCGCTGCTGGATTTTCAGTGACAGTAATGAGATAAGCCATAGGAGATGATGTTGCCACCTTTGGTAAGCCATCTCTGACCCTGAAAGGTACTGGTAATGTTAAATCCCTCTCATTCTCCTTCATTTGTACTTCTGCTTCTGATGTATCAGGTTTTTAATATATATAATATTTTTTTCTTATTTTACATATCGATCCCAGTTCCCTCTTCCTCCCATGTCCACCGAGGCATCCCCCACCCCCTGTCCCATTCCCCACCCACTCCACAGGGAGGGTAATGCCTTCCAGGAGGGATCATCAAAATCTGTCAAGTCACTTGGAGCAGGGTCTAGGCCCTTCCTCCTGCCTTAGGCTAAGGGAGTATCCCTCCATGGGGAATGTGCTCCCAAAGTCCTTTCATGCACCAGGGATACTGATGTATCAGTTTTAAGGTTTTCTATGGTTCGTAATCTATCCACCATTGTTTCTTTGAGTGTTTGAACTTCCTGAACAGTAGAAACTTCTAAGGATTTTATTAAATCAGCCAGTTTCTTGTTCTCTTAATTTATATATGATTCTGGAGATTTAATATTCTCATCCTTAGAGATTATCTGGATGGCATGTAGATTGCCTTCCAAAAACAATGTTCTATCTGCTAACTTGTCATTAATCTCAGACATGGAACAACTTTTTTTGTTAGTATTTCAATATTATATTTTATTTTTTTGCATTCTGTTTGTCAAATCATCAGACATGAAACAGATTTTTATTACCAGTAGGTCTGTATTATGTTCCATTATTTGCATTCTGTTTGTCGAATCACCATTTCCGTTTTCAATGTTCTGAATCCTTTTTACTAAGCTCTTATTACTAGTCTGTATAGTGTTTTCAATGGTATGAATCATTTTTGCTGAGATCTCATTACCAGTCTGTAAAGTCTGTATGCTTTCTATAACTTCTTCATTCTTCTCTCTATTTTCAAACCATTTCTTTAAGGATATTATATAGATTATCAAGCTAACAGCCACCATGGATAATAAATATGTTCCAGGTAGTTTGTAAACTCACATCCCCTAGCTTTAACATGCTCAATGCTGGGATTGCAGGTATGTGTCACTGTGCCCAGACACAGACTGTGGCTAGTTTTTCAACTATCTGTCATCTATCTATCTATCTATCTATCTATCTATCTATCTATCTATCATTTATTTATTGTTGGTAATTACATATATGAACACAACATATTTAGGTCATATCCACCCCACACTTCCCTATCCAATTCCTCCCATCCTGCTTCCTTCTCTCACCTTCATGCCTTCTTTTTATTTTTGAATAATTTGTTTTTACTTTAAATTACATACATTTGTGTATGTGTGGATGCAGGAGGCCCAGAAGGCCAGAAGAGGGCACTCAATCTCTCAGAGCTGGAATGCCGGCCATTAAGTTGCCTGACATGGTTCTGGGAATCAGACTCGGCTCATCTGTAAAAGCAGTGACTTCTCAACTGCGGAGTCGTCTCTCCAGCATCCTCCATCTTAAAAGCATCACAAGGTCAGCGTTGTCTGTGTGTGCATGGGTGTAGGGCCATCTACTGCAGTATGGGTGTCTTACCATGGGCCACACTGTTCAGTATAGCCGAGTTTCCCTTAGCAGCTAGCACCTGTCCCAGACTCTTCAGTCAGGGGTGGGTTTCATGAGCGACTCCCTTAACAAATGTTGGGATGCTGGCTGCCTTGATCTTGAATGGGTCTTGTGCACATATTTGGAAGGTGCTTTGATTTCCTAAGGGTCATGTTATTATTATTATTTTTTAAATTGTAAGCATACAGAATATCAACAAAACAGCTGCATGTTTTTTGTTTTTGTCTTTTGCAATTACAGAGTGGTATTCAGTTAATAGAACAATTATCTTCGTATAAGCTACATCAGAGACAACTGAAGATGAAAAAAAAACCCAAAACAAAACAAAAACAACAACAAAACCCCCCAAACAACAACAACAAAAACAAAAACCTACTATCCCCATATTGTAACTAATTTATGCTGTGCATGAACAAGAACCTGCTTTAAATTTCCATGCCAATGTACAACCCCAGACTATACCAGGCAAGACACATTCCGCAGTGTGTTAACCATACCAAAAAAAAAAAAAAAAAAGACACTGTACAGTTTAAAAACAAATCTTACACAGCTTTACATTTTAGGTTTTTTTTTTCTTTAAAAGGGGTGAATTGTGTAAGGGGGGGTGTTAAATGCTTTATAGACCAAAAAAATAATAAATAAATAAATAAATATAAAAAATTAAAAAGCCCCAAATTGTGCTAAAACCAACTTAGTTACTGCCATCATCACCTTCCTCTTCCTCTTTTTCTTCTTCCTCTTCCTCATTCTCTCCATCCTCCTCCTCATCTTCCCCTTCCTTCTTTTTCTTGCTCCTTTCTGCCTTGACCACCCCTCTTCTTGCTGCATCGGTTTTTCCTTCAGCTCGGTAAGCAGCAATGTCCTTTTCGCCTTTCTCCTTCAGCTTGGCAGCCTTCTTTTCCTAGGGCTGCCTGTCGTCTGCGGCAGCGTTGTTCCACATCTCTTCCAGTTTCTTTGCAACATCACCAGCGGGCAAGGCACGGTGTTCTGCTCTGATTTTTGGGCGATACTCAGAACAGAACAAGAAGGCCGAAGGAGGCCTCTTGGGTGCCTTGGGGTCCTTGACCCCCTTCATTGCGGGGTGGTGAAGGCTTTCATTTCTCTTTCATAAGAGCCTTGTCTGCCTTCGCCATGTCTTTCGTTTCCCCTTTTCTTTAGCAGACACGGGCTTCCACCTTTCTGAGCACTTCCTGGAGAACTCTGAGAAGGTGACAGACGCATCCGGCCGCTTCTTCTTGTGTTCCTCCCGGCAAGAATGCATATGAGGACATTTTGCCTCTCGGCTTCGTAGGATCTCCTTTGCCCGTGTTTGCCCGGTGCCCGTCCGGCTCTTGCTTGCCCTGGGCGCTCTCTCTAAGAAGCTCAATGAACTCTCTCTCTCTCTCTCTCTCTCTCTCTCTCTCTCTCTCTCTCTCTCTCTCTCTCTCTCTCTCTCTCTCTCTCTCCCTCCCTCTCTCTCTCTCTCTCTCTCTCTCTCTCTCTCTCTCTCTCACTTTATTTTGTGTGCATTGGTGTGAATATGTCAGACCCTCAGGAGCTGGAATTACAGACAGTTGTGAGCTGCTACGTAGGGGCTGGGAATTGAACCCAGGTCCTCTGGAAGAGATGCCCGTGCTCTCAACTGCTGTGCCATCTCTCCAGCCCTGAGGGTCATGTTTTTGTTATGTCCAGAACTCACAATTTTGTGGATATCCTCTCCGAATTCTCACTGTTACGATATTTCTCCTGCTTCTTCTGGGCCACTCTTTGGGCCTTGGGAAAGGGGTGTGGGCATGGTACAGATAACCCAGCCAGGGCTGGACTCTCCATTGTCACTTATTCTCTGTTATGAATCTCTGAATTAGCTGCCATTTAAACGGTTAATATGGGCATAAGGACACTTCTCTGATGAGGGCTAAGGATAAGATTTTGGAAAATGATTTCATACAATGCTCCTGAGAGGAAGGAAGAAGACTCGCAGGCGTGGGAAAAGGGAGAGAAATGGAAGACCATGGTGGTAAATACGGTAACACGCATGATCCGAATGACGCGAGTGAGAGGAACAGTCTTCACACCAGTGCACAGATATAAAGCCGAGGAGAAACTGGCAGCTGCTGCGAAGGGGAGAGATCTTTCCTTTAAGGGGTGGCTCTCTAGGGCGACCATGCTCCAGAGAATACCCACTCATCCAAGAGTGCATGGGAAGCCACCAAGTGTGCTTGCATGGCTTAGGCGTTAGGAACACTTGTTGCCCTTTAAGAGGACCTGCGTTCCACTCTCAGCATCCACGTGGCTGCTCACAACTCCTCTCCCAGGGGATCTGATTCTTTTTCTGATGTCAGTGGCAACCAGGGATGTGCATGGGGTGCATATATCCCTGCAGGCAAATTGCTCATGCATATAAAGTAATCGGAAAAAAGTGCTGAAAGCACGCGGAGCTGAATGGGTGGGAGAACTGGGGTGGAGCTGGGAGAAATTTGGGAGGGAGAATAAATAAGACAACACATGAAATTCTCAAAGAGCCAGCACGAAGATGTACAGATCAAATACTACGAAGACAGATAAAGACTGACACTAAGCAGTAAACGATACCAATAATGAAGTCAGAAGAGCAAAACAGAGAAGCAGGGACGTGGACAGAGGCCGCTGTGGGTACACAGCTACTGACACACAGGAGAGAGAGACAGACACGAGAGAGAGAGAGAAGGCTGACTGGAGACACCAAGAGACACTGTAGACAGGAAATCAGAGATCTCCTGTGTCCTATTCTTGTCTACCCTCCTTTCCTCCACTCAAGCCTCCTCTCTGTCTCAGACTCTCTGTGCTTACCCCTTCTGTTTCCAGCACTCTGCATTTCTGATTCTATTTACTCTGCTGGAGCTCATGGGTGGTATCCCCATGGCTGTGCATCCTATGTGTCAAGCTTGGTGCCCAGGACTGAGTGGAAGTTGCATTCAGGATCCAACAGGTGGTCTCACCCTGCCCACGTTCAGTGTCTGAACAGCAGGAACTGTCCAGGGTCCCATGGCTGAGCTCAGGGATGCAACATGCCCACAACTGGGGACAGACAGCCCTGGGGATGAGTCCTCTACCTCCTTCATGTCTCCAGAGTTGGAGTTGATGTGCCCAGAATAACCAATCAGTCTGTTACTGCTGTCCTATGAGGGCTGTGCAAACACTTCTCCGAAGTCCATTTGAGAATGACAGAATGTTACAATGATGGAATCTTCAACCCTGCAGACCTTTGGCTTCTTTCGGACTGGAGTTCAGTTCTGTATTTAGGGCCCTCTCTCCACTGGGTTTAGTAAATGATTCTGTCATGAATAAATAAACAGTGAAACATCCAAGGGCTGCTTATAATTGCAACACAGCTGTGAACCTTGCTTGGCAGAAGGGGCCTTTCGTGACTGCCTTTTGGCAAATTCACAATCCCTTTCAAAGCATCCTTGGCCAAAAGCATTGGGATTTGGGCTGAGATGTCATTGCCAACCCTTCCTTAGTGTGTCCTCTTGATCCAGAGTCAGAGAAAAGAAAGGACTTGAGAAAGAGTCCTGCAAGCCTGGAGTTCTGGTCTACCTGCTATGAGCTGCACTCTCCTTTCTTTCTAATGTGTTTGTGCTCTGACAGGCAGCCTGCACTGTCACACAAATATGCTGCCAGAAGCAGTGACTCAGCTGAGCTTCATCCTGGAGCAACCTCCTCCTGCGCCCTCCTGGGATATCAACCTATTGTATATGTTTACGTAGAGCTGTGTGATGTTTTAATTTTTTAGAAAGCTCAACAGAAGTGCCGCCTGCCACCTCAGCTAAAATGCAAATGAAAGCGAAATATAAATGGGCCATTGCTGTTGGTGTCATGGAAATAAGAAGGACTGGGGGCTGGAGGGATGGCTCAGCAGTTTAATAGCACTTGCTGTTTTTGCAGAGGTCCTGGATTAGTTCTCAGTTCCCCAGGAGGGGACATAAAACACCTATAACTCTAGTTTCAAGTGACCCTCTTCTGGCCCCAGGCACTGCATGTCCATGGTGCACAGCTGGATAAACGCACTCACACATGCATGCGCAAGCATGCCCACACACATAAAGAAATAAATTTGAATTAAGACACATGAGAAGATAATGTGGTAATCTATGTGGCAGCAAATAGAATAACATAAAGCAATAAACAAGGTTTTAGAAATGTAAAAAAAAAAAAAAAACCCTAACTGATTCAGAAAGAAATAAAACATCTGTACAGACTTATATAAAAAAAGTAAAATAATAATAGCAAACAAGCCCACCTAAAAAAACATATCTAAGATGTGGTGGCTCCAAAACTGAATGCAATCAAACATGTTGAGAGTTTGAACACCAGCTCCTTTTAATTTTTCCAATTAGTTCAAGAGAGATTATTTTCTAATTCTCTTCTAAATTTCATTATCCTGATAGAAAAGTCAGATTAAGCTTATACATACAATCGCTAAAGAAAGTGAACTAAAATACACTCAGTAAAATACTAAGTGTTAAATTTAACATCGTATAGAAGGGATTATACAGTTCTGTGACATTATACAAATAATGACAGCATTCATTTTTCCTGGGAACACTGGGTTGTTTAACATGAGAAAAGTAGGTGAGTGACAGAGTGAATATCAGAAGAAAAACCTCACATGCTTCTCTGAGCTGGGGAAGATAAAGACTGTGACAAAATCTAAAATTCTAACGGGGCTAGGGAGACGGCTCAGTAATCTGATTCACACCACCTACATGAAGGTTCACAATTTGTAATTCCACTTCCCTGTCATCCAATAACCTCTTGTGGCCTCTGTGGGCACCAGGCATGCATGTGGTGCACAGACAGACGTGAAGATGAAACACCCATACACACAGAATAAGTAAATAAAAATGTTAAAAATCTGTCTAGTGCATTTATGTTATGTAACAGGTTGGTGCAGAATTTATCATAGTGTTCTCTTATAAATCTTATTTCAAATTATTTATTTACTTACTTTTTATTTTTATTTATTTTCCTTCATATATTCCTCCCATCCAGTTTCCCCTCTCTCCTGTCCTGTAAGTCCCTTCCCTACCTCTCTCTTCCCCAGATCCACTCCTACTCTTTTTCCCTTCAGAAAAGAGTAGGCCTCACAGGGATATCAACTGAACAAGTCATAACAAGTTATAATAATAAGAGGAGGCATTTCCATCATAGCAAGGATGGATGAGACAACCCAATAGGAGGAAAAGGGTCCTAAAAGTAGACAATAGAGCCAGAGGCAGCCCCCTGCTCCCACTGTTCGGAGTCCCACAAGAACACTGAGCTACACAACCATAATGTATATTCAGCGGACTGAGGTCAGACCCACATAGGCTCCTTGATTGTTGCTTCAGTGTCTGAGAGCCCTTATGAGACCTCCTTAGCTGATTCTGTCATCCGTGTTCTTGTGCTGTTCTTGACTCCTCTGGCTCTTACAATCCTTTCTCCCCCTTTTCTTGAGGATTCCCCAAGCTCTGCCTAATGTTCAGCTGTGGGTCTCTGCATCTGCTTCTATCAGTTGTTGGATGGAGCCAATCTGATGACGATTATGCTAGGCTCAGGTCTGAGTATCATTAGGAAGAATTTAATTGACTTTTTTTTTTCTTTTGCCAGTTATGTTGGTTCTATCCTATGTCTCTGAGCTGCCCAGCCTTTGGTTCCTGGCCGTCTAGGCAGTGTCTGGTGTTAGCATGGGGCTCAAGTTGGATCAGTTGTTGGTTGGCCACTCCCACAAAGTTCCACATCACCTTTACCCCAGCACAAATTGTTCAGTGGTTAATAGTGCTTACTTACACTTTAATTTACCTGCATGCGTGTGCCCACTTATCTGTCTGTGCTCCACATGCATGCAGTGCCTGAGGAGGCCAGAAGATGGGTTGGTTCACTTGGAATTAGAGTTACAGGTGGTTGTGAGCTGCCACATAGGTGCTGGGAGCCAACCCTGGTTCTCTGTGAGAGCAGCAGGCGCTCTTAACTGCGACGTCATCCTCCACACCCACTTCTTATTTCTGTGACATCAAGAAAAAGCCCCACTTATTGTTCTGATCCTGTCCTTGACATCAAAGCTCTGAGGCGATGCCAATTCTGTTGCCCTTTCTGTACAATCAAAACCCTGCACAATTTGACATTGTAATGATGTTAATGTCATTCTCCACTGTTTATTTAATGAACCAGGTACCATGACACACGGCTGGGATCACAGCACCAGGAAATTGATACAGAAGTGTTTGAGTTCAGGAGTTTGAGAGCAGCCTGAACAAAAAAGTGACACAGTATTAAAAACAAAAACAAAATCAAAACAAAACAAAACAAAATACCCCCCGCCAAAAAAAAAAAAAACAAACACACACACACACACACACACACACA
Source organism: Cricetiscus sungorus (assembly GCA_030556225.1). Lineage (NCBI taxonomy): Eukaryota > Metazoa > Chordata > Mammalia > Rodentia > Cricetidae > Cricetiscus > Cricetiscus sungorus. Next base: position 2,310,748 of record JANBXA010000303.1, read on the forward strand.
CACACACACACACGCACACAAACAAATCTCAGGTGACATGCATCTCAGGTTTACTCATCATGTTCCCATTTTTCTTCTCATGTTACGTTTCCTTGTGGTTTCTTCTACCATGCACCAAGGTTTGAGACTCTGTTATGTCATGTTTCAAGATTTATTCACTTCACAATGGATGCATACAGAAAAACATTCATGGCATACCATGAATACACCGAATTTTCATTTCTCCACCACAGAGGATATTTTAATTGGGGTTTCCTCCACATACCGACCAGTTTTTCAGTTTCCCTGGTTATTAATGTCCTGACTCACTCATTATAGCAAGAAATGATCTTTGTATAGTTTCAACACTTTCAAATGTAATGCATCTGACTCCGTGAACTTGCTTGAAGTCAAAAGTAGAGTTTGTTCTCCATGCTGTTGAGAAGGTGGATTCTGGCCAAGGTCACTTTCAATGTGTGTGCTCTTGTAGCAGTTCCTGGGAAGATGCAGGAGAAGGTTGCTCCAGGATGAAGCTCAGCTGAGTCACTGCTTCTGGCAGCATATTTGTGTGACAGTGCAGGCTGCCTGTCAAAGCACAAACACATTAGAAAGAAAGGAGAGTGCAGCTCATAGCAGGTAGACCAGAACTCCAGGCTTGCAGGACCCTTTCTCAAGTCCTTTCTTTTCTCTGACTCTGGATCAAGAGGACACACTAAGGAAGGGTTGGCAATGACATCTCAGCCCAAATCCCAATGCTTTTGGCCAAGGATGCTTTGAAAGGGATTGTGAATTTGCCAAAAGGCAGTCACGAAAGGCCCCTTCTGCCAAGGTTCACAGCTGTGTTGCAATTTACCAGCACAGGGATCTTTCTCGATTTGTTTATTCATCACAGAGTTCTTTAGAAAACCAACAGAGCGGGTGCCATACAGTCACATGTAAGCACACAGAGCTGGATTCCAGTCCTAAAAACCTAAAGAAACCAATGGTCCACTGGGTTGGAGATCTCATTGTTGTAAAGGCTTCACAAAAGATGATGATGATGATGATGATGATCATGATGATGATGATCATGATGATGATGATGATGATGGTGATAGTGATGATGATGATGGTGATAGCATTTGAGAAGTAAGGGTTTGCACAGCTCTCATAGGACAGCAGTAACAGACTGATTGGTTATTCTGGGCACATCAACTCCAACTCTGGAGACATGAAGGAGGTAGAGGACTCATCCCCAGGGCTGTCTGTCCCCAGTTGTGGGCATGTTGCATCCCTGAGCTCAGCCATGGGACCCTGGACAGTTCCTGCTGTTCAGACACTGAACTTGGGCAGGGTGAGACCACCTGTTGGATCCTGAATGCAACTTCCACTCAGCCCTGAGCACCAAGCTTGACACATAGGATGCACAGCCATGGGGATACCACCCATGAGCTCCAGCAGAGTAAATAGAATCAGAAATGCAGAGTGCTGGAAACAGAAGGGGTAAGCACAGAGAGTCTGAGACAGAGAGGAGGCTTGAGTGGAGGAAAGGAGGGTAGACAAGAATAGGACACAGGAGATCTCTGATTTCCTGTCTACAGTGTCTCTTGGTGTCTCCAGTCAGCCTTCTCACTCTCTCGTGTCTGTCTCTCTCTCCTGTGTGTCAGTAACTGTGTACCCACAGTGGCCTCTGTCCGTGTCCCTGCTTCTCTGTTTTGCTCTTCTGACTTCATTATTGGTATCGTTTACTGCTTAGTGTCAGTCTTTATCTGTCTTCGTAGTATTTGATCTGTACATCTTCGTGCTGGCTCTTTGAGAATTTCATGTGTTGTCTTATTTATTCTCCCTCCCAAATTTCTCCCAGCTCCACCCCAGTTCTCCCACCCATTCAGCTCCGCGTGCTTTCAGCACTTTTTTCCGATTACTTTATATGCATGAGCAATTTGCCTGCAGGGATGTATGCACCCCATGCACATCCCTGGTTGCCACTGACATCAGAAAAAGTAATCGGATCCCCTGGGAGAGGAGTTGTGAGCAGCCACGTGGATGCTGAGAGTGGAACGCAGGTCCTCTTAAAGGGCAACAAGTGTTCCTAACGCCTAAGCCATGCAAGCACACTTGGTGGCTTCCCATGCACTCTTGGATGAGTGGGTATTCTCTGGAGCATGGTCGCCCTAGAGAGCCACCCCTTAAAGGAAAGATCTTTCCCCTTCGCAGCAGCTGCCAGTTTCTCCTCGGCTTTATATCTGTGCACTGGTGTGAAGACTGTTCCTCTCACTCGCGTCATTCGGATCATGCGTGTTACCGTATTTACCACCATGGTCTTCCATTTCTCTCCCTTTTCCCACGCCTGCGAGTCTTCTTCCTTCCTCTCAGATTCCCCTCTTGATTCCTGTGGTGTCCGGTCTTCCTTTCTGTCTTCCTGTCTGTCCACTGGGAAGGACAGCTTCCTGCCCTCAGCTTCAGGGAGGTGGCCTCAGCAGCATGAGCAAAGGCGAGGAGTGAGTCTGCCTTGAAAATCTCCCTGTCTCCTTTCTCACCTTCTGGAAGGAGATGCTTTGGGATTGTTAGAGTAGAGGAGGTGAAAGCCAGGGGACACCATGAGGACAATCCCTGCCAGCCTCACATTAGTAAACTCCACTAGCCACAAAAAACAAAAACAAACAAAAAAAAAAACCAAAAACAAAACAGAAAAAACAGCTGCCGTCTACTGAGCACATCTGTTGCTGGTGACCTGTGTGGCCTCACTAGTTGGTGATCCATTGAAATAGCCTGGAAGATGTTGTCACTGGTCCCCATAAGGCTCAAACAATAAGGTCTCCTTTTCAGGGTCACATCACATCTGGACAAGACTAAGATCCTAACCCTAGCCTCAATCATGGTCTTTACCATCCATCGAAAAACAACCATCCAGCCACATGGGACGCTGGGACCAGTGAAGAGAAGGAATTTCCTGAGTTCACAAGTATGGTTGGTAAAGATGCCCATTTACTTAGGGTGGACATTCCATCTTCTGTTCCTGCACATGGACCAATTAAGCATCTCTACATGGATTTGTTTTTTTTTTCTTTTTCTTTTGTCTAGTGTATACAGAGGCTTCTTTGGAAGTCTGTGAGTAGCCAGGGCTATACTTATAAACATGCTTAGAAGGCAATTGGTCAATATGACCATTGTGTGAGCAATTTTAAAATCTAATTCCACTAAAAATTAGTTCGGAAACTTTGGGGCAGTTATGGTGGTTGTTGGTTGATATCACTGCTTTGTAAGACCAGGTCAGTCCCTCTGCCAACGGGTACATTCCTTGTCTTTCTCCCAATTCTGTGTAATGTTCCAGGGAGGTGTTACTCTGGCCAGCTCCCCTCCCCTCCACTTGTGGGCCCTGGAAAGTCTTGGTTATATGGTTACACTGTGTCAATCATGGCCTGACTTTGTGCTTCCTTAAGAACTTTTGGTATTGGGAGGCAGTGCAGGGCCAAAGCAAAGCACCTGGATGCAGGTGCTGACTGCAGGATCCTATTGAACATTCTGTATTTGTCACTTGCCAGGAACTCTACACCTACAGGTCTGGACCCTCTATTAACTCTACAGATGGTGACCCTGTATCTCCCCTCCTAATAGGTTAATCTTATGTGCCTTCCCACCCAAGTGTCCTATCCTACAGCACTACGCCATTGTCTTCCTTTCTAAAATCCTAAATTCATGTCTGTGAAGTCCTTTCTTCATTTGAGACCCTCCACCCTCTATTTGGATGCTTCCCATGTGGATGTAACTATCTCTTCAATTCCGGACATTTCCTAATCCACACTCTCATTCCATTACACAATCCTGGCGTGTTTTCTTCTGTCCTGGATCCACTATGTGAAAACCAGCCCAGAGGTGAGCCTTCCTCCTTCCTTGCAGCTGGTGTTATAAGCAAGGCAGTTGCGTGTCAGGACAATAGTAAGGAAAAATGAGATAATTATTAAACAGGAGCCAAAGCCAGCTCCTCTAGCCTAGAGTATAAAGGCACACTGTCCTCCATCATCATCTACCTGTCCCTCCCACTGCCAGCATGCTGGTCTCAGGGATGCTCCTGGTGGCTGTGCTGACCTGTCTCAGCGTCATGGCCATAATGTCTGTGTGGAGGCAGAGGAGACTGTTGGGGAAGATGCCTCCAGGACCCACCCCATTGCCCTTCATTGGGAACTTTCTGGAACTGGACACAGAGAGGTTTTATGACTCCCTTTCAAAGGTAGAACTGGGCAGGGAGATGGGTGAGCTTGAGTGTGGTGTATCCCTGGAGTGTTTGGGAGTCCAGGCCAGACTACATCAGAATGTGGACATAGGATTGGGGACTTAGCAGTATGCATCCAAGTCCTTGACAATAGGACATTGGCAGCACTAAGAGTGGCCTCTCTCACTCCTGGTATCACCCCCTCAGATCAGGGCGCAGTATGGTCCTGTGTTCACCATCCACCTGGGGCCTCGTCCTGCTGTGGTGCTGTGGGGGTACGATGCAGTCAAGGAGGCTCTGACTGACCAAGCTGAGGAGTTCAGTGATTGAGGACAGCAAGCTTTCTTGGTTCTTCAAAGGCTATGGTGAGGATTTCTCTGTGTAGCCCTGGCTTTCCTGGAATTTACTCTGTAGTCCAGGCTGGCCTTGAACTCAGAGATCTGCTTGCCTCTGCCTCCCACTTGCTGGGACTGAGGCATGGGACACTAATCTCTGGCCTTTTCGTTTTTTTTTTTTTTTTTTTTAAGATGGTTTGCTATATTTTTAATCTCTCTCTCTCTCTCTCTCTCTCTCTCTCTCTCTCTCTCTCTCTCTCTCTCTCTCTCTCTCTCTCTGGGTGTGTGTGTGTGTGTGTGTGTGTGTGTGTGTGTGCCTATGAAGCCCAGAAGAGGGCACCAGATCACACGAGCCAGTGTTGCAGGCAGTTGGGAACTGGGAACTGAACTCTGTCTTTAGCAACAGCAGGGTAAACTCCTCATCAAAGAGCCATCCCTTAAGCCCAGACTGTGCCAGCTCTTTTCTTCTTTTTATTTATTCTTCTCTCATACAACACATACCAGCCGAACCCTCCCTTCCTCCCGTCCTCCCTTCCTCCCGCCTCCCGCAAATCCATTGCTCCTGTTTCTGTTCACAAAAGAACAGGCCTCCCAGGGATCTCAACTGAACGCTGTGCCTGTTGGGACCCTGTTTCCTAACCTGCTGTTTCAACTCCATCTGAGCATCTTCTCATTTAGTCATTCTTAGCAATGTGCTTTCCTGCGACTCCTCCCTGTTTCTTCTTCCTCTGTGGAAATCTTACATGATGTCTGTCTGCTTCAGAAACACATGGAATTCTCTCCAGACTCTGCCTATAGTTCTCTTTATCTAGCTCAATTTAGAACCAGTCATGATTTCTACTTTTTTTTTTTTTTTTTTTTTTTTGGTTTTTTGAGGCAGGGTTTCTCTGTATTGATTTGAAGTCAGTTATGACTTTTAAATCCACCCCTGGTCTTCAAATCTCATGTCTTGTGATCCACACCCTCTCCCTTTGATTTTCTCCGTGTGTGTGTGTGTGTGTGTGTGTGTGTGTGTGTGGCTATGTATCCTGACACAGTCCCCCACCCTCTCTTTGAAGGCATTCAATAATTTTGTTTTTTTGAGACAGGGTTTCTCTGTGTAGCCAGGCTGGCCTTGAATTCATAGAGATCTACCTGCCTCTGCCTCCCAAGTTCTGGGATTGAAGGTGTGCACCACCACTTAATAATAATTATTTTTATTTGAGCTTAATAATTATCTTTTTTGTTCTTTATTCATATTCATTTGTTTTTTTTTTTTATTTCTTTTGCCTTCCTGGTGCCCATGGAGGCCAGAAGTGACCATCAGATTCCCAGGAACTGCAGTCACAGACTGCTCCGAGCTAACACGTGGAATCTGGGAACAAACTCTGACCACCTAGCAATACAGCTAGTACTCTTTTAACTGCTGAACCATCTCTCCAATGCCTCTTTCTTCTTTTTATTGTTTCCTCAGTATTTCATGCCTCTGACACTCACTCTGAAACTGGATCGTTCTCAAGCTTCCCAGCTCCCTGGCTTTCTGGCTCCCTTTTTTACCCACCTCTCCCATTCCAACCCCACACCCTCCAGGATCTGGTCAGAGGTGCTATATTGCCCAAATGTGCCTCTCTAACCTCTTCCTGTGCTTGTGTTTGGGTCCCCAGGTGTGGCGTTCAACTCAGACGCTTCTCCATCACCACACGGAGGGACTTGGGCTTTGGTAAACGCGGCATCGAGGAGTACATCATAGAGGAGACCGGCTTTCTCATACAGGCCTTCCGGGACACAAATGGTGAGCTGGCGGGGTGTGTGTGTGTGTGTGTGTGTGTGTGTGTGTGTGTGTGTGTGTGTGTGATGGCACACACGGGACAGGCAAAGGAAGCAGCAGGTTCTGAAGTGACGTGTTGAGACAGACAGTGGGGGGCTTGGGAAAGGCACCTAGTTCCTGGTGCTCACTATCAACTGAGACAGGCTTCCCAGATCTTCTTCCTTTCAACCCTGGCCCGCCTCCCAGGTGCTAGCATAGATCCCACCTTCTACATGAGCCGAACGGTCTCCAATGTCCTCAGTTCCATTGTGTTTGGGGACCGCTTTGAGTATGACGGCAAAGAATTCTTGTCACTGTTGGGCATGATGTTGCGAAGCTTCCGATTCACATCGACTTCAGCTGGACAGGTAAGCAGTTCAAGCCTCAGCTGGACCCCAAATCAAATAGTCCCTCTGAACCCTGACATGGCCACCAGTGCCTCAATGGAACATCTTTCTCCGGACATGACCTTCTCAAATATGCTCCCATGGTGAACAACTAACTAGTGAGATCAAACCCTAAGAAAGATACCAATAAAGAATCCCCGTGGCAACTGATTATCTCAACAGATGCCAACCAAGTCGGAGTGTGCAACGAGATGCAGCCCTTTCATCCAGCCTTCCTTCTGGAGCAAATGCCCCTCCCCAGTCACCTTAACCTCTGACATTTGCTATTACAGAGCCCTTCTGGAAGACTCCACATCCAGAGAAGTGGCTGCCTCAGGCCCCTCATACATACGTTATTATCAGACTCTATGAAATCCAACACACCACGACTCTATGTCCCCCATACACATGCCCTGGACTGGCCCATTGAAATACCCAGACAGGGGGCTGGAGAGATTGTTCAGTGTTTAAGAGAATGTGCTGCTTTTGCAGAGGACCTAGGTTTAATTTCCAGCACCCACGTTAAGTGGCTCACAGCAGCCTGTGACTCAGCTCCAAGAGGGATCCAATACTTTAGACACTGCAATCATCTACACACACCCACACAGAGACACATACAATAATTAATATAAGTATCACAAATGCTTCTGGGCATATCCATATAAGTGTTGCCTAGTCAGTCCACGTAGATGGGCAAAAACCCAAACGGGTACCTTAACTGAACCTCCAAACATGTAAGGACCTGGATGGATTATCTACACACACCCACACATGTGTTCTCTAGCCAGGACCATTCAGTGAACATCGAGGAAGTGCTCAAGGCAGTGCTCCTGAAAATCCAAACACTTGCACCCACGTTTTCTCCAGTGTAACAATGGCAAACAACCCCACGTACTGTCCAAACACGTGCACAGCAATCCACAACCCAAATGCAATGTTATCTGGAAAGCTGTGCCAGCCTGGCCTTCCTGAGTGCCAGCTACCTGTGGAGTTGCCCCAGCAGACCCACCCAACAATGGTACACCAAGATGTCTTCCTGTCTAACCTCATTTGAATATGGACACAGGTTTCTGCCTTTATCAGGCCTTACCCTAATATCTGATGCTGTAGATATGCCCCAGTTCATCTTTACCCAAAATGCGCCGATAAACCCACATGAAAACATAACTGTGTTCCCTTCAAGCACCAGTTAAATACCTGGAAACCAGGGGAAGCTTTTGAAGCCTTCTCTGCTCCCAGTCAGGTCCTGTGCCTCTTGGGTCCTGATGCTGACAACTGTCTTCCTATCGTTTCCTCTCTCCCATCCCAGCTCTTTGAGATGTTCTATTCCGTGATGAAACACCTGCCAGGATGCCAGCACCAGGCCTATAAGGAGCTGCAGGGACTGGAGGACTTCATAGCCAGGAAGGTGGAACAGAACCAGCGCACCCTGCATCCCAATTCTCCCCGGGACTTCATCGACTCCTTCCTCATCCGCATGCAGGAGGTGCTCCCAGCAGCTTTGGAGGATGGTTCAAAGCCAGGGCTTGGGTGGGACAGGGTTGGGGGGGGTCATGCCCCTTAGCGCCCAGCATAGTAATCCTCATTGTCTCATCACAATAAGTGCCACTCATCCGTCTACTGAGCCCCTATGCGAGAGGACAAGTGTGTGCAAATGAACACACCAGAAGCTGCCATGGCACACTAGGTGCCAGGCACTGGGTGTCAGTGTTTGACAGTGCTCACTCATTTAGAACCAACACTGGCTTGGAACGCATTTCACTCTGATCCTAGGTCTGGAGTTTGGAAAATGCAACCCAGAGAGGTTAGGTTTCTCTAGCCCCAAGGCAGGGTCCTTCAACCAATCAGAATTCTCTCTAATCTCTCTTACCCTGGCCCTCAGAGACACCCATGTGGATATGCCACCTTGCTTTAAAATTGGATCACAGGGGGGCGTTGTGCTCACAGGCTTGTCCACTTCCCATTTTTGAGAAATAAGAGCAGGGTTTTCGTAATCTGTATTTCCAAGGATGGAAAGGGATGCTGGGGTGAGGTTCAGGGGCTAAGAGTGCTCGATGCACAGACATGAGGACCCAGGGAAGGACCCAGGAAGAAGTTCTTGGGATGATCCAGCACCCGGGGGAGAGCTGGTTGATCAGGGTCTCTCTTCACATGTTAAATCTGCACCTAAGATAAGTGGATCCAAGGGAGACTTCCAAAGAGTGATAATGGACTTACCATAAATTCATCTCTCCCTGTAGGAGAAGAAGAACCCCCAGACTCCGCTTCACACGAGGAACCTTCTCATGACCACACTGAACCTTTTCTTCGCGGGTACAGAGACCATGCACGACCATGCGTTACGGCTTCCTGCTGCTAATGAAAAACCCTGACGTTGCAGGCTAGGTTGCAGGGCACATGGAAGTGGAAGCTATATCCTCTCCTCCCCAACTTGCTAGAAATCGGCTACCCTAAGCCCAGCTCTCCCAGGTCACTGCTATGCAGAGATAGGAGGAAGACTGATGTGACAGATACCCACCTGTGAGTGCCTGGAAGCGTCTGACCTGCATCTCCAAGTTCTTAACATCTTCAAGGAATTCTGAAGAAGTTGGACAAATGGCAAAGCCTTCAGGGAGCTTTGCATATCAGGAGGAAAGCTAAAGGAATAGCTACAATGCAGAGGAGCAGTGGGCTGAACAGGATTTGCTGGGGAGGAGCCCTGGGCTTCCTTTTCTGGGTTCAGGAAGAAGAGTTGGTTGGTAGAAGTAGGGTATGGGTGGGTGGTTTTGTGCTTTGATTAACAGGCTTGAGTTATGCAAGTCTTTGTTAATTAGGCATGTCATTTCCCACAGTGCATGTAGCCTTAATTATGGGCATGTCCAATCACATGTGGACATAAGATGGTAAATGGGTTGTTTTCCCCAAAAGTTCACTCAAAGATACAATTTGCTTTACTCAGCATGCGCCTAAGACCTGTTCAGGCTGGACTGACCCATTGGCTCTAGTTCATGTTCATCAATGTTGCTGTCGTGATGCTCTGGGTCATTGGGAGGCCTTGTTTAGAGAAGGGTGTGTCTGGAGCTCAGTGTGAGTGGAGGTCCTGGGGTGCCAGACTATCCCTGCAAACTATCCATCTTAAGCTCAGTCTTTCTAGCTGCTAAAGCACTGGGGAGCCCTGAACTGATTTGCAAACTACTCTCAACCATACACGGTTCCTTTCATGTTGTTTTCGGGCCATTCAGTAAGTCTCATTTGCAAAAGCACAGATGCTGGTTCAAGAAGGTTAATGGAACCTTACTCCAGCACCACGTATGGCCAACATCTACTGCAAATGGTCTACAACATGTCACCCATAATTTCACATCATCATATGGATTTGCATATTTAATCTATATTCCCTACATTAAATTTAAATTTTACATAATTTAATGTAACAATTTGTTATCAAGTAAATAATTTAATAATTAATATCCCCTATATTAATTTAATTAATTTACATTTAATCAGCCAAGATGCATGAGGAAATTGACCAGGTGATTGGCAGGAACCAGCCGCCCAAGTATGAGGACCATTTGAAGTTGCCCTACACTGAGGCTGTCATCTATGAGAGCCAGAGATTTGTAGATGTGATTCCTTTTGGTTTGCCTCGTAGCACCACCAAGGACATCAAGTTTCGGAACTTCCTCATTCCCAAGGTGCTGCCCTGCCCCAACTTAAGGAACCTTCAGTTTATTCCTTGGGTCCTGTAGCCCATCCCACTCAGGGTTTTCCAGACTGTCCTTCCTTCTCAAACAAACACTCTCTCCCTCTTCATGCCCTTTAAACTGAGCTGTTCTCCTGGATCCTGGGCCTTCTGCAGATTCCCAGGGATTAACCCTTAGGCAAAAGAGTCTCCTGTCCTGCAAACATCTTGCCTTGGCACACAAACCTCAAGCATCCCAAACTCTCTGTCTCTAGGAGTGTGAACCTCCCAGTCCCATGACCTCCTGAATCAATGTGTGAGCTTGTTCGTTCCTCAACAACTTGTCCCAGATTCCATGTCGCTTAAATGATCTTTCTCAGAAAACACAAACCAGCACTTGTCCAAGGGAACCTGTCCCAGGGATGACAACCTCACATTCCCGGATGCTCCTCCCTTAGCACACTCCGGGTCACCTTTCTCCTCTTCCTTCCAATCCTGTGATCTCTGAGGATGCTCATCTCCCATCTTGACTCCTCAATTCCCAATGCTCCTCTCTTTCAGGGCACTGATGTTTTGTCTATACTGAGTTCTGTGCTGAAGGACCCCCAGTTCGTCTCCAACCCCAAAGACTTTAACCCCCAACACTTCCTGGATGACAAGGGGCAGTTTAAGAAGAGCAATGCTTTTGTACCCTTCTCCATGGGTAAGAGGCTCCTGATCACACCCACGGGGGGGGGCTAACACTTCCTGGCTCTCTTCTCTGAAGTATAGGGTTAGACCTTTATCCAGCTTGGAACTTTCTGTTGGAGTCTACCTTCCAGCCGACCAAGTGCAATTTCCTGGTGGACTCAGACCCAAGGAAAGGCATGAGCAAACCCCTTTTAGGGATAGGAGGCACACACATAGACAAGTCTTAGTAGCTGATGGCAGACCAGCCATGTTTGAGAGTCTGGTTGTTAAAGGGGCATCTAGATTTCTCATTGTGCCAGCCTGTCATGGATCACCTCCCTTCATGCACAAGGGATACAGAGGCTCAGAGAGGTCATTCAGACAGTGCTGTAGGCTCTTCTTGGGGGATCCAGCTGCTGGTCTGATATAGGGTGAAGCAGCATGACATCTGGCTTCACTTCCATCCTTACCCCTTCTCCAGGAAAACGATACTGTTTGGGAGGAAGCCTGGCTAAGATGGAGCTCTTCATCTTCTTCACAACCATCATGCAGAACCTCTGCTTCAAGTCCCCATAGGAACCCCAAGACATAGATGTGTCCCCACAATACGTTGGCTTTGGCACAATCCCTCGAAAATTCACTATGACCTTCCTGCCTTGCTGAGTGGGAACTCTCCTGGGTGGAGAAAGCGAGCATGTCCAGAAAGAGGGCGGAGCTAATGGGGTGGGGCCAATGGGGTAGAGCTAAAGGAAAACTAATGGGAAGTCTGTGGCTTTGACGTATTACACACAGAGAGGGAGCCGAGCAGAGTGACAACTTCCTGAAGACGGATTCTTCAAGGGTGGGATGAGAGGCTGGGATGCCTTCCCCTAGTATCTGAACATTGATCATAATGATTAAAAATATTGTTGATTGTGCAAGAATTCCGTGTGAATTTCCTTGGACAAGCAACACACTGTCTGCTCACTTAGTCCACAGAAACCCACACGGGGAAGGGAACTGTATTCATGTCTGTTCTACAGATGAGAAATTGAGGCTTAGTATGCCCAAGTCACTGGCCTGGCTTGGGCTTACTCCTGTGGTATCATTACTTGGGTATTACAAAGCAGGATGATTGCCATGAGTAAGGCTAGTCTGGGCTATGTAGTGAGTTACAGGCCAGCTAGTGCTAGATTGTGAGTTTCTGACTCAAAGATAAGAGACCAATAAAAGGATCTTTTAGGTAGCATAGTTGACTAGGAATTTTTTCGTTCAGTTAGTTGAAGACTAGGCAGGACAGGAAACTATAGACTCCGTTCCAAAGCAAGATCCAGAGTGGAAGAGCTTTTCAATTCCACATGGCATTATAGGCCAGCTGAAAGCACAGAAAGACTGAAGGATGACACACCAAATCCAGAAAGCTAAGCTGAAAACGGTGCTAGCTGTGTGACCCCCCAGCAGGAGGAGGGAAAGCAGAGACCTCATTTAATTGCAGTCCGGATGCACAGGAAACATGAAAAAGTAAGACAACAGGATTGGTCCAGCTGCATTCAAAGATATGGAGATGGGTGAAAAGACAGATGAGCTTCTCAAAAGTTTTTTTTTTTTCAAAAGTGACTGATGACCTCAAAAAGGATATGATTCATCGATGCAGTCAGGAAGCCTGTCTAGTACCTTGAGAGGAAAGGCAGCCACATAGGAGAGAAGATAGTAAAAGTGCCTGAGGAATTACCATTATAGATGAAAATGACATGAAGGTAGAAAAGAAATTCAGCCAGGAAATTGCAGAACAAACACCATAATAAAGATGTTGAGAATGAAAAACTTAGCAAAATAAAAGCAAATAAAAAAGCAAAGTGGAAATAATCAGTAATGCACTGGACCAGGGAGAAGGAAGAATATCAGGGATAGAGAGCAAGACTGAGAAAATAGTGTATTCAGGGATGGATTGATGGCTCAGTGGTTAAGAGCAGCTCTTAGAGAGCATCTGCGTTAATTCTCAGAGCCTCCATGGTGGCTCACAACCCCTGTAACTTCAGTTCCAGGGCATCTAATTTTCTTTCCTAGCTTCTTCAGGCACTAGGTATGTATACATTGTCCTTACACACATGCATATACATATAAATGAAAGCAAATAAATCTTAAAATGTTGTATTCAAACATCAGCAAAGAAAAGAATGGTCATAGCCTACACTTGCAATAACTTTGAGATATTCAATATTCAACAGACCAAATTTGGGAGTTTAAGGATATAGAAAGGAGTTGAGATAAAAGCTGAAAGTATAGATATTCTGTCAACAAAATTATATAAGAAAATTCCCCAAACGTTTCCAAACATCAGAAACATTTAAAACTCCAACACAGGTGACCAGAGAAGAAACTGTCCACAGCATATTATGGCTAAGATGTCAAAAGTATGAAACAAATAAACAACATAAAAAACAAAGAAACAAAATTAAAAGCTGTACAAAAGAAACTCCAATTCACCTAGAAAGGCAAACACATCAGAATAACACCAGATCACTCATCCACGGCCCTAAAATCTAGGGAGCATGAAATGAAAGCAAATGACGGCCCTTAAAATGAAGGAGAACTAAAAGCACGTGAAAACAGATAAGCTAGGCTCTTCACAATTGCCAAGTCAACATTACAGAAGATTCTTAAAGGGATGTCACACATGGATGGGGAAGAAAATCTCAACCATAAGAGCTCAGAGCAGAATAAAATTCATTTGAGGATAAACAGAGTAACCTATTATGCTCAACATGACACCAATAAGGAAGATAGTGAAACTAACAAAATTGCAAAAAGGAGCAAATCCTTCTCAAAAATAGCCTTAAATATAAGTGACTTCCACTTTCTTGTGTCAACCTCAGCACATCCACCAACTTGTATGAAGAAAAATTCTAATAATTAATAAAAAAAAAAGAGAAGCTTTATCAGCAGAGGGGGCCACTCCTGTGGAATTTGTGAAAAAATGGTCTCAAATCACCAATAAAAAGACAATGCTTAGCCATTGAGAGTCAAAGGAACACACAACACACTCATGTTTGCTACTATATTATATCCTCCTCAATAGCCCAGACATGAGATCAGCCTAGATGTCATTAGCGGATGTAAGTATAAAAAAATAGACTACATAATACACCATAGAATCTCATTTAGGAACAAACAAGAGTGCAATTATGACATTCACAGACTATGGATAGAGATGGAGATCACTATGTTAAGGAAAGTAATACCAAATCATGTTTTCTGTTATTGTCATTTGTTCAGTCTGGACGGTGTGTGTGTGTGTGTGTGTGTGTGTGTGTGTGTGTGTGTGTGTGTGTGTCTGCCAGGAAAATGGGGAAATGGCTATGGAAGAGGAGAAAGATCCTAAGGAAGTGGGGATTTGTGGAAAGAGGACACACTGGAACTCTTGTGACACGAGAGTAGAAGAGAGAAGTGTTTGTGTGGTAGAGGGCAGGTGCATGCATGCCCATGTGTAGGTCATGAAACTGGGAGGGGCACCACGGAAGATGAGGGAGAGATTTAGAGATCGTAAGTGAAGACAGAAAGCAGAAGGGACTCCTAACTCATCACTGAAAGTTTATGAGATGCACACTAAAATCCTACTCTCCTACACAACATATGTTCATTGTTGTGCCCTAGATGTTGGATTTCGGGGAGATTTGAAGGCATCCTTTAATCCTATGGGCTACAGATACTAACCTGGGGGTTCGTGAGATTGAGTGATTCATGAGTGTGCTGGCAAGTTTTATGGCAACTTGACACAAGCTATAGTCACTGGAGGGGAGAGAAATGCCTCAATAAGATTAGGCTATGAACGAGCCTGTAAGGCATTTTCTTAATTAATGATTGATGGGGGAGGACTCAGCCCATGGTGGTTGGTGCCACCTGTGGGCTGATGGTCCTGGGAAAGTAGGCTGAGCAAGCCATGGGAAGCAAGCCAGTAAGCAGCATCTCTCTGTGGCCTCTACATCAGCTCCTGCCTCCAGGTTCCTGCCATGACTTCCTTTGATGATGAGCTGTGATACGGAAGTGTAAGCCAAATAAACCCTTTCATCTCCATGTTGCTTTGGTCATGGTGTTTTTTAATTACATAATGTTTTTTATTGATTATTTGGGAATTTCACATCGTGCACCCTGACCACACTCACTTCCTAGTACTCCCAGGTCTCTTGTTACCTTGCCCCCCAACCATAAGTAAGAAGAGAAAAAAAAAAAAAAAAGAAAAGAAAAAAATCGTGTTGCTCATAAACTCACTGGAGCATGGTCAAACTCCCAAGTATCCAGCCCCTTAAAGAAAACTGAGACTTTCTCCACCAGAACCTCCTTCAAAACCCACCAATTGTAGAGAGCTACACTTCAGCATCCTTATCACAAATCTGAGAGTGCTCTTCGATGGCTTGGTGGGTTGTGTGAGGTGGGGGTAGGCATAGGGGTTGTCACAGAAGCCTTCTGTATTCCTCTTTCTCAATGGTGAGTCTGCAGTTATTGATACCAGTCAGGGGAGCATGGAACATGGCCTTCCCCATGGTCTCTGGTGACAGCACAGACAACAGACATCTACGTGATCTCCAGTGTCATCATGTGGCACTGACCTCAGCATGGTCTCTGGTGACAACACAGACCACAGACATCCACGTGATCTCCAGTGTCATCATGTGGCCCTGACCTCAGCATGGTCTCTGGTTACAACACAGACCACGAACATCAGTACTTCATGGGCCCTGGACACCATCATAGCCCTCAGCAGGAACACAGGCCAAGAACATCAACGTGGTGTCTATGGCAACATGAGCCAAGGACATCAATGTGGTCTCCAGTGGTAGGCTGGCCCATGGGCATCGACATAGACTCAGGCAGCACCACAGACCATGAACACCCACCTGGCCTTTGGTGATAACATGGGCCACAGACATCAACACGGTCCCCAGCAGCCGTAGGACCACGAACCCAGACATGGTAGGCAGCAGCATGGATTACAGACATCAGCCTGGCCCTTGGTGGCATCATGGCGCACAGACACCAGCAATGGCCCTAGGCAGCAGCACACACTTCAGACATCTGCATGGAATTAAGTGCTGGCACAGCTACAGATATCCACATAGCCCCCCAGCTGCAGCAGGACTGTGGACCCAGACATGGCCCTAGGTGGCAGCATGGACTTCAGCATCAGCATGGCCCTAGACAGGAGTACAAGCCACTTATATCAATATGGCCCTTGGTGACAACATGGTCCATGGACATCAAAATAGCTTCAGGTGGCAGCACATGCCACAGACATCTGCGAGGTCTTCAGTGGTAACACAGGCCATGGACATCCGCATGGTCCTTGGATGCTGTAGGACTATGTACAACCTCGTGAACCTTGGGCTTCAATGCAACCTGGGGCAACAGACCATCATGGCCTTCAGGGGCAGCGTGGATGATAGCAGTCTTTTGAGGAGGTCCAATCCAGACATCCTGTCATTGCTCAAAACCAGGGTGACCTTTCGGTTGGGTAGCATGATTGGGGGCTAAGTCTGTGCAAGCTCAAGGATGCTGCACACCACCCTGTTGGCGCTACTTAGCAAGGGCATGCCCCCCTGTCCACAGCAGCCTTCTCTCTCTCAGACCTGTCATCACCAACTCAGCTCTAGTTCTCCCTCTCTCCCCTGTACACTCACCACTCCATTTCTCCATCTCTCCCACCCCTCCATTGAATATTCATTCACAGCAGTGGCATTGGAAATTGCAGTGTGTCACGCAGTATGTATGTATGTATGTATGTATGTATGTATGTATGTATATATGTATGTAAATTTTATACCCAAATGAGTCATTGGTCTGGTTCAAGCTTTCTGGTTTCTGAACTACCATAAATACTGGACCATCGCAGAGAGTAGTTTTGGATATTCTGCTGTTGCTCAGAGTCAGGGGGATGCTGTAGCCAGGCAGGGCATTCCAGGGAAAGGTGCTGTGAGAGTTCCTGGCTGCCATATTGTTGGGGCCCATAAAAATGTCTCCATTCCATTTGATTTAAAGTCAGAGAGGTTTTAGCTGCCCTTGCTCTTCTAAGGTGAAACGACAGATGTTTGGCCTAAGGTGTGGCTATTGTGTGGCTTACCTTGACAACAGGATGTCTGGCCTAAGATGTGGTCGCTGCATGTCTTGCCTAAACAACACAACACTTAACTCAGGATGTAGTTACTTGATGGTTTCTTTTCTTTTCTTTTCTTTTCTTTTTTTTTAATGTAATATGTTAGTCTGAAAGGGATTCTGGAAAAGACAGGAGACATTAGAGAAAGCCTAAAGGAATGTGAATTAAACACAACAGTTAATAGTAGTGTTTTAATACGAGTTAATTAACTTTGATAAAAGTATCATCCATACCATAAGTTGAGAAACTGGCAATAACTATAGAAGATTCTGGTTTTATACTATGCAAGGCATTCTCTACTGTCATCTGAGAATGACATTACTACATTACTAAACCTCTTCCAAAACAAAAAGGTTATTAAAATATATGCTCACATTACTGTCTTTAAGTAGTATTGGAAGAGGATTGTATTTTTTCTCTATTTATTATTATTATTTTTTCTTATTTTACATATCCATCCCAGCTCACCAAGTCCCCCATCCTCCCATGCTGCCTGACCCCCCTCCCATCCCATTCCCTACCCACTCAGAGGGAGGATGTGGCCTGCCAGGAGGGACCATCAAAATCTGTCAAATCATTTGGAGTAGGGCCTAGGCCCTCCCTCCCGTCTCTAGGTTAAGGGAGTATCCCTTCATGGGGAATGTGTTCCTAAAGTCCTTTCCTTTAAGAGTTTTTAGATGATCCGCTCTGATTTGTACCTTTTGTGGATGCACTTGTCTGGGGAAGATGACAGCTCCCAAAAACTCGCCAACAGACTCCTTTTGAACCTTCTCTGGTGCTACAAACAAACCCTTTCCTCCCAAAACCTTAACTGTCAGTATAAATGCTTCATCTAGCATAGCTTGCACTGGAGCTGCTAGCAAAATGTCATCCATATAATGACAAAGCCGGATCTGAGGACATTTCTCACGTACCAGAATCAAGGCTTGATGCACAAATAACTGACACATAGTGGGACTATTAGCCATGCCCTGGGGCAGAACACGCCATTGATATCGCACATCTGGTTCTTCATGATTCATAGAAGGTATTGTAAAAGCAAAGCGACAGCAATCTTTTCGGGCTAACGGTATAGAAAAGAAGCAATCTTTAATATCTAAAATAATAATAGGCCAGTTTTGCGGCAAACTGGACAGTACCGGTAAGCCTCTTTGTACTGGACCCAAAAGCTGCATTTGCTGATGTACGGCTCGAAGTCATGCAAGAGCCTCCATTTTCCAGATTTCTTTTTAATAACAAATATAGGAGTATTCCAGGGTTGGTTCCAAATGGTCTAATGCCAGTTGTTCCTCAACTAGGCATTTTGCCGCCTCTAGTTTTTCTTGAGAAAGGGGCAGTAGATGCTAACGGAATGCCCATCCGTTTCTTTTACGGCAGGCAATATGGCGGAGGATCGGTGTCCTAACTATACCGTTCCCGCTCATATTCAGCAGCCGCCTCCTCCAGATCTTCTTCTTCCTCTAGATCTAACTCATCGTTGGAAGAATCCGAGAGAGAGTCAGTTGTGCAAATTCATACAGGACTGGATACAGTCCCGAAGGCTTTTCCTTTTTGTTACCCTGATCAGTTTCTTCCTTTTTTGCTTTTAAGTGTTGTTTATTTTCCCTAGGTTTCTTTTCTTTTAGTTCTCCTCTCACTGTCTTGATGGGCTGAGAGAGCTCTACGGCCCTCACAAAGGATCTCAATACATTTGCCATCCCTAAGGCAA
Organism: Cricetiscus sungorus; assembly: GCA_030556225.1. NCBI lineage: Eukaryota > Metazoa > Chordata > Mammalia > Rodentia > Cricetidae > Cricetiscus > Cricetiscus sungorus. The sequence continues at coordinate 2,329,591 of JANBXA010000303.1, forward strand.
GAGCGTATCAATCGCCATAGGGGCAGTGTCCCTGGTCGTAGACTTCCTTCAGTTTTCGCTCTATCTAGATCTCGTCCCAATTTTTCCCAACAGGGGAGGTTAACGTCCCCCGTTGCCCCAGACCATCGAGCGACCTGGTCAATATCCTCCAGAAACCCTTTGACAGAGCGATCGGACACTTTTAGCTCTGGTTGCTTTAATAAACATTGGATCCGATGGAGAAAACTGTTCACTGTTTGTGGACTGGAGGTATTATTTTCCATGATGTGCACTTATCTACTAACAGCTTACTCACGAGGAAAGGCCAACTTATCTACGTTGGACTTACTTTCGATTTCGGCTCAAAATGATCAATCCCAACAAATGCACTCTTGTCCCGGCTTATGACAGCGAAGGAAAAAACAGCAAACAAGGACGACTGCAACTATTATTATGAAAATGAGAGCCCCCCACAGAGGATCCACCCCTCCGAATAACATGTCTATCTTTTCTTACTTTGAGGAGAACTTACCGGCGCCAGCGCCACAGCTCCGCGCGTCTGAGTTCTGAATCCTCCCGGAGAACCGGGGGTCCTTGCTTGGTGCCCAGATGTCGATTCCCGGGTTTCGGCACCACTTGTGGTGCGCCCTGTCCACCAGTGGAAAAGACGACCACAACAGGATTCTTCTCAGCACACGCTTTATTGGAGCACACTTCTTTGAAGAGTTGAAGCAGAAGGACCCAGACCCCAGGCTCGTACTGCTTATATACAGTGCAGACAAAAGCCATGACGTATCCGTGTCTGATTGGTCCAGGCCTCTCCTGAGCAAACGGGTCAAAACATGATAGGGCAAGGGTGGGTCTCGACACTTGGGAGGGCACGTGAAATAGCGCTGAGCAAGGCAGAGGCAGAATCGCCAAATGGCGGCAGCAAACTAGTGAACAAAAAGATGGCGGCAGGGTGGTGCCCTGCCTTGTCTTGTTCCTGATTTTAGAGGAATCACGCTAAGCTTCTCTCCATTTAGTTTGATGTTGGCTGTTGGTTTACTGTATATTGCTTTTATTATGTTTAGTATGCTCTTGCTATCCCTGATCTCTCCAAGACCTTTATCATGAAAGGATATTGGATTTTGTCAAAGGCTTTTTCAGCAACTAGTGAGATGATCATGTGCTTTTTCTTTTTCAGTTTGTTTATATGATGGATCACATTCATCCCTGGGATGAAGCCTACTTGTTCATGGTGGATGATTTCTCTGACGTGCTATTTGATTCAATTTGCCTGTATTATATTGAGTATTTTTTGCATCAATGTTCATGAGGGATATTGACCTATAGTTCTCTTTCTTAGTTGTGTCTTTGTGTGGCTTGGGTACCAAGGTATTTGTAGCCTCATAATAAGAGTTTGGCAATGAGCCTTCTGCTTCTATTGTGTGGAACAATTTGAGGAGTATTGGTATTAGCTGTTCTTTGAATTTCTGGTAGAATTCTGCACTGAAGCCATCTGGCCCTGGTTTTTGTGTGTGTGGGGGGTTGGGACACTTTTGATGACTGCTTCTATTTCATTAGGGGTTATAGGTCTATTTAAATTGCTTATCTGTTCTTGATTTAATTTTAATGATACCTATCCAGAGTTTTGTTCATTTCCAATAAATTTTTGAATTTTGTGGAGTACAGGTTTTCCAACTATGACCTGAAGATTCTCTGTATTTCCTTAGTGTCCGTTGTTATGTCTCCCTTTTCATTTCTGATTTTGCTGATTTGCATGTTCTCTCTCTGCTTTTTGGTTTGTTTACCTTGTTGATTTTCTCAAAGAACCAACTCTTTGTTACATTGATTCTTTGTATTGTTTTCCTAGGTTTTAACTTTATTGATTTCAGCCCTCAAGTTGATTATTTCCTGGTGTCTACTCTGGGGTGAGTTTGCTTCTTTTTCTTCTAGGGCTTTCAATTGTGCTGTTAATTCTCTAGCCTCTGTTTTCTTCATATGGGCGCTTAGTGCAGTCAACTTTCCCTGTAGCACTGCTTTAGAAGTGTTCCCTAAGTTTGGGTATGTTGTTTCTTTATTTTCATTGAATTCTAGGAAGTCTTTAATTTCTTTATCTCTCCCTTGACCCAGGACTGGTGCTATTGCACCTTGTTCAGTTTCCATGAGTTTATAGGCTTTCTGAAATTTGTTTGTTGTTAAATTCCAACTTTAAAGTATTAAGGTTTGATGAGATACAGGGGGCTATTCCAATTTTTTTTGGGGGTTTGTTATATTGCTGAGTATGTGGTCAATTTTAGAGAAGGTTCCATGTGGAACTGAGAAGAAGGTATATTCTTTAGTGTTTGGATGAAATGTTCTAAACATGTTTGTTAAACCCAACCGGGTCATAACTTCTGTTAGTTCTTTTGTTTCTTTGTTAAGTGGTCCTATCTAGTGGTGAGAGTGGGGTGTTGAAGTCTCCCACTATGAATGTATAAAGTTTTATGTGAGATCTGAGTTTTAGTAATGTTTTATTTACAAATGTGGGTGCCTTTGTATTTGGGGCATAGATGTTCAGAATTGAGACTGTACTGATGGATTTCTCCTGTGATGAATATGAAATTACCTTCTTCATCTCTTCTGATTGATTTTGGTTTGAAATCTAACTAGTTAGATATTAGGATAGCTATGCCTGCTTGCTTCTTGGGTCCATTTTATTGGAAGATCTCTTCCCAACCCTTTACTCTGAGGTAGTATCTGTCTTTGAAGCTTAGATGTGTTTCTTGTATGCAGCAGAAGGGTGGGCTCTGTCTTTGTATTCATTCTGTTAGCCTGTTAACAGGCTAAGACCATTGGACGAGTTAAGACCATTAATATTGAGGGAAAGTAAGGCCAATTGATTGTTAATTCTTGTTTGTTTTAGATTTGTTGTTGGCAGTGGTATTGTGAGCACTGCTTTTTCTTTTGGGTTCTGGTAAAGTGGGATTATCTATTGCCTGTCTTTGTGAGTGTAGTTAACTTCCTTGGGCTGGTGTTTTTCTTCCAGAACTTTCTGTAGGGGTGGATTTGTGGATATGTATTGTGTAAATCTGGTTTTGTCATGGAATATTTTGTTTTCTCCATCTATAGTGATTGAGAGTTTTGCTGGATATAATAGCCTGGGCTGGCATCCATGGTCTCTTAGTGTTTTTAGAATATCTATTCTGGCTTTCAGAGTTTCCATGGCGAAGTCAGGTGTAATTTTGATAGGTCTGCCTGTATATGTTACCTGGCCTTTTTCCTTCTCTGCTCTTAATATTCTTTCTTTATTCTGTATGTTGGGTGTTTTGGTTATTATGTGGTGAGGGGATTTTTTTTTTTTGGTCCAGTCTATTTGGTGTTCGGTATGCTTCTTGTACTTTCACAGGCATGTCCTTCTTCAGATTGGGAAAGTTTTCTTCAATGATTTTGTTGAAGTTTTGAGCTGGGCTTCTTTGCCTTCTTCTATGCCTATTATTCTTAGGTTTGGCCTTTTCACAGTGTCCCACATTTCCTGGAAGTTTTGTGTTAAGGATTTATTGGATTTAAGATTTTCTTTGGTCGGTGAATCTATTTTCTCTAGTTTATCTTCAGCACCTGGGATTCTTTCTTCGATCTCTTGTATTCTGTTGATTATGCTTGCATCTGTAGTTCCTGATCATTTACCCAGTTTTTCATTTCCAGCATTCCCTCATTTTGTGTTTTCTTTATTGTCTCTATTTCAGTTTTTAGGTCTTGAACTGTTTGAACTGTTTCTTTCACCTATTTGATTGTTTTTTCTTAGCTTTCCTTGCTTTCTTGATTTGTTTATTTCTTGCATTTTTTGTTTGGTCTTTTCCTCTATTTCTTCCAATTTTTTGATTGGTTTTCTCTTCCATTTCTTTAAGGGATTTTTTTTTCATATCGTCTTTGACGGCCTCTATCATTTTCATGAAGTTATTTTTTAGGTCATTCTTTACTGCTTCATCTGCTTCGCCGTGTTCAGTTGGTGTAGATTCTGGTGGTGTCACACTGATCTTTCTATTGTTGAGTGTTTTCTTGTATTGCCATCTTCCCAGGGGGTGCAGGTGGAGTCTCTCTCTCTCTACTCTGCTCTCCCGGTGGGTGCATGTGGGTCAGGAGTTCAATGTCAGTAACTGTGGATGATCTGGGCTCTCTTGGAGGTCTCTCAAGCAGAGGCCACAGCAGAGCCAATGATGTGGGGAAGGCAGGCTCAGGATGGTCTCAAGCACTCAGGCAGAAGGCAAGCAAATAAGCCCAAAGGTTAGGTGAGGGCACACTCCAGGTGGTCCAGCATGGAGGGGTAGGTCCAGTATGCTCAGAGCTACCTCCTGAGCACTGGACCCAGCAAGGCCAAGGATGAGGGGAAGGCAGGCTCTGGATGGTGGATGGTCTGGCATGTCAGGACTCAGGCAGAAGGCAGGCGAAGCAACCCAAAGGTCAAGTGAGGGCAGGCTCTAGTTGGACCCTCATGGAGGGGCAGGTTCAGTATGCTCAGAACCAACCCAGGAAGTTCCAAGGAGAGGATGGAGGTGTTGGACCCATGCTCTGGCCAAGCACTAATTCAGAGCAGTAGGCCCAGCAGGGCTAAGGATGAGGGGAAGGCAGGGTCCGGATGTTGGGTGGTCTGGAGTACCATGACTGTGCCACTCAGGCCAAGGGTATAGAGGGGTTGCTATGTAGAGCTAACCCAGGGAGTTCCCAGGAAAGGGTGTGGGGGTGGGGTGGGGAGAGGGGATTCAGCCTGGGCTGGTCCCAGACTCACCTCAGGCGGAAGGCAGGTGGCAGGCGGAGGGGTCCAAAGGTCAGGTGAAGGTAGGCTCCAGATGGTCCCACGTAGAGGGGCGGGTTCAGTATGCTCAGAGCCAACCCAGGAAGTTCCAAAGAGTGGGTGGGGGTGTTGGACCAGTGTTCTGGCCAAACACTCACCCCAGGCAGTGGGCCCAGCAGGGCAAGAGATATTTTGGGTTTTGAGAAGGTGATTACCTTTGCTTGTTCTTTATATCTTGGTAAGGAAGTCTTTTGCCATCTCACCCTCTTTTGATGTTGATATATATTTAATCTTTGAATAAACTTGGGTCGATCCTGGCATTCACCAGGTGCCCTCCTGACTCTGGTCTCTCTTTCCTATTCCTTTCCTCAATCCACACTCCCCCTCTCATGTAGGCTGGACTCAACAGATGCCCCAGCAACGTGGGATCCCACCCCATACACCTCTTGACCCTCTGACTGCCAACTCTCTCAGCCTTAGGTGATGATTCCTTGGACGTTTAAAGTTCTTATCACCTTGCAAGGTTTGAAATAAATCACTCAGTTCTTGGGTTGTTAATCTAATTTTCTACTGTAGCCAGTTACTACATTCCAGCAACTTTTGAAAATCATTAAGAGTGTATAATTGATCTCTCCTCATTTGCACTCTGTTTTGAATTTACTGTGAACCTAACTTATATCCTAGGTAATTAATAGAATCTCCTCTTTGTATTTTCCAGGAGTAATTTGTAATCTCCAGCAAGACAAAATTCTCTTTACTTCATCAAGCATTTTCCTAAGGCATCTGTAGCAGAATCAGATAGTAAGGTATCATCTTCACAATTAATAGTAAATTATAGATTAAGGGAACTATTTATGAATTATTTCCAATGGTTGTGGCACAAAATATTGACACAAGTTCGGGCTATTTAACATTCCTTGTGGCAAGATCCTCCACTGGTCTCTTCTAACAGGTTAGAAATTATTATAAGTGGACATTGTGAGGGAAAAATTTTCTCTATCCTGTACTTTTAAAGGTATAGTAAAAAAGCAGTCCATGAAATGAATCACTGTAATGGACCATCCTGTAGGTAATAGAGAAGGCAGGGAAATTCTAGATTTTAAAGAGTTCATTGGCCGAATCACCTTATTTATGGCTCCTAAATCTGTTAACATCGTCTATTTTCCAGATTTCTTTCTAATGATAAATATATGAGACTTCCAAGGACTAGTTGATAGTTTGATTATCCAAAATCCCAATCCCCCGAGTTGAGGTTTCCAGAGGTCTTTTAGGAAATGCCACAGGGGTAAGATAGCTTGCTTGTGATGCTGGGCTGCTTGCTAGAGTGTCTGTGAAAATGTAGGCATGGGAGTGGGGGTTCTCTCAGCCTCAGCACAGAAGGATCCTACTTGGCCAGCAATAGAAATGGAAATCGAGTGATTTAAATTAGGAAATTTTAAGAATTATGGAGACAATAGTCTTGAAAATGTGAGTTGTCGTGTGTGTGTGTGTGTGTGTGTGTGTGTGTGTGTGTGTGTCATATGAGACTGAGAGAGAGAGAGAGAGAGAGAGAGAGAGAGAGAGAGAGAGAGAGGAAGAGAGGAGGGAGGACCCAGTTTATGTCTGTATGTAGTATTCACATTAAATAAATTGTGTATATTTGAGTGTGGGCATGTATGTGTCACATTGTGTGTACCAGGGGTGAAAGGACAACTATTGTGCCCAAAATCTGAACCCCCAAATCACCAAGAGACCCATTCTGGCACAAAAGCAAAGAATCCTTTATTATTATTATTACTATTATTATTATATATTTATTATTTTTTCTTATTTTACACATTGATTCCAGTTCCCTCTCCCTCCCTCCCATGTCCCCAGACCCCCCTCCCATCACATCCCCCCTTCCGCACCACAGGGAGGGTGATGCCTTCCAGCAGGGATCATCAAAATCTGTCAACTTATTTGGAGTAGGGACTAGGCCCTCCCTCCTGCCTCTAGGCTAAGGGAGCATCCCTCCATGGGGAATGTGCTCCCAAAGTTCTTTCATGCACCAGGAATAAATACAACCTGGTTCCACTGTCAGAGGTCCCTTAGACTGCCCAGGCCTTCTAACTGAGACTCATGTTCAGGGGGTCTGAGTGGTTCAATGCTGGTTTCCCAGCTATCAGTCTGGGGTTCATGAGCTCCCCCTTGTTCAGGTCAGCTGTCTCTGTGGGTTTCTGTAGCTTGGTCTTGACCCCTTTGCTCATCACTCCTCCTTCTCTGCAACTGGATTTCAGGAGTTTTGCCCAGTGTTTAGCTGTGGGCGTCTGCTTCTGTTTCCATCAACTACTAGATGAGGGCTCTATGGGAGGAGAGGAGAACATGTGGGACCAGGAAGATAGAGTTGGGGGATGAATAGATAGGAGCAAAAAAAGATATTATAGGTTTGAAGAGAAAACTGACTCTAGAGAAATGTCCAGAAACATACAAGGATGACCCCAACTAACAATCTGAGCAACGGTGGAGAGGCTACCTTAAATGCCCTTCCCTGATAATGAGATTGATAAGTAACTTATATGCCATCATGAAGCCCTTTATTATTAATGAGTTAACTGCATTAACTCAGGCCCTTTGGCTGCTCAGCACCTCAGGTGGTGTGAGAAGGACCTGGGGAGGGGGCGGGGATCGTGAGGTGAGGAATTTGTTGCAGGGTAAGGGGAGTGTCCAAAGGGTACAAAGTCTCAGGATTGGTGTGTTTTTGAGGGTGGGTGACCTGTCCTGTGTTGATTGGTTAACCGGTTGCCATGGCCTATAGGCCCTCCCAGGGCAGTTGCTATGCTCTATAAGTCACTTTTATGCCACTTTCACCTTAAAGCATGCCCAGAGCCTGCCAGCTAACTTCTGATTGGTTCCATGCCACATGGAGGGTGTCTGACCTCTAGCGACTGGGGCAGGTCCAGCAAGGTCAGACGTGTGCTGAGTCAGAAGCCTACATGTCTTTTCTGCAGCCTGTCATGGCTGCTAAAGCAGGGGCCTGGGGGAGGGTCTGGTCCCTTCACAAGTTTTAGGGGGATAGTTCTCTCCTCCTACCATGTCTGAGACAGGCTTCTTGTTCTGTCTTTGCATGACTGTGAGGGTTTGAGACTCTTGTGTTTGAACCCATAAGGAGCAACACTATTAGGGGGTGTGGCCCTGTTGGAGTAAGTGTGTCACTGTGAGGCAGACTTTGAGATTTTCACATGCTTAAGCTACACACAGCCTCCTTCTGCTGCCTGCAGATCAAGTTATAGAACTCTCAGCTCCTTCTCCAGCGCCATGTCTGCCCCCCGCACGCCGCCATTCCTGCCACGATGATAACGGATTAAACCTCTGAACTATAAGCCAGTCCCAATAAAATGTTTTCCTTTATAAGAGTTGCCATGGTCATAGTATCTCTTCATGGTAATAAAACCCTAATGAAGACAACGGCATACATCAGGCCTGAGAGCTTCTGGATTATTCCTTGGTGCCTTCATCCCGTCTCACCGTAGGAAAGCTGAGGTTACAGCGAGTGCCACCCTATCCATACTTGTGCACGGATTCTGAAGCTAGAACTCACATTGCTGAGGTTGTGTGGCAATCTAGTTTTCTTCAGTTCTGGGAGCAGCATTTAGTTTACGACACAAAGGGATCCCAGGCTGATGTGTCCAGGTGTTTGGATTGTGTGGTGATTACGGATTTCGTCTCTACAGGTTTTACACTGAATCACATGGGCGCAGGCAGGAGATTCTGACACTTTCCGCTGGGTCCTGCAGCTGAGCTCAAGGGACCCACCTTCTTGGATGAACACACACTTCCTTGCCAATCTATGATGCCAACCGGTATTCTCTTGGGTTTCTGTCAAGGTGCTTTTATTCCTGTCTCCCTGATGGCTCTGTGGCCTGTGGCAACTCAATATAAACTGAGTTATTTTGTTGTTGTTTTGCTCAAGGTCTCACTGTATAATCCTGGCTGGCCTCCTAGAGATCCCCTCACGTCTCCCTCCTGAGTGCTGGGGTTAAAATCCTGTACCCCAAGCATAGCTATCCTGAGTCTTTAAAACCAGAGCTTAGACTCAAGTTTGTAAGCCCTTGACACCTGTGAACCGGGCAGGGGACATGCTGTTCATCTTTGGTTTTAAGTACCAAGGGAGGGGATGATGGGACAACTTTGGCAGAGCGGACAAGGAACCCTTGCTCAGTGAGTGACAGCTACTATTACCACTGTCCACCGCACGTTGTTTGTTTTATTAGCATCACAATTTAAGTAGGTGTGCACAATTTTCTCCCAGCCTCGTGGTCTCTTCTTAAACCCCTGTTTTCACCTCCTCCCTTCACTCTGTCACTGACCTCACTCTAGACTCCCCCTCCCTCCTGCTCCTCCTTGGTTGATCCCAGAATCAGATGGGCAGGAAGCTCAAGGTGTAATGCGGTATGATTCTGGCAAATCCCAGTGGTTTGGGGGACTCGTCGATGTCTTCCAGACTCTTTGGGAACTTGAGGCGGAAGTTCTGCAAGATGGTGGTGAGGAAGAGAAAGAGCTCCATCCTTGCCAGGCCGTCCCCCAAACAGAACCGCTTTCCTGGAGGAGAGAGGGAGAGAGAGGAGGAGGAACACAGAGATGGGGGCAGCACTCACTGCTGCCTTGCATCAGGACCTAGTGCACAGCTGCATCCTTTTAGGAAGAAGGGCCCAAGAGCTGCAGCCGGAGGGATCACTGGGAAAGACTAAGCCTCTCCAAACCTCAGTTTTCCTATACACGAAGTGGGTAATCCATTCTAGGCTGGAGCCTGATGGCTCTGTGGCCTGTGGCAACTCAATATAAGCTGAGTTATTTTTGTTGTTGTTGTTTTGCTCAAGGTCAAGATGCTGAAATGCATCTTCTATCAATTATGCTCTCAGATATGGATGCTGTGCTCCTGGAGTCTGTAGAATTGCTTGTGTGACCCAGGAAAGACTCTGTTTGAGCTTCGCTTTTTCCCAGTCTCCGAAAGGGGTTCCTTTGACCCTTTGACCTGTGTCCAGATGTTTGTTGCTTGGGAGGTAAGGGGGCTGGACCTGGTCAGCTGGAAGTTAGATTCCAAGAGGAACCTGATGCAGAAGGATGCTAGGCTGCATCCCAGAGAGGGGAGCTAGCATGAGCTACGCCTGTTGGTGAGAGCAGTGGTCCAGTAACCGGCGTCTCCTTACCTACGGAGAAGGGCACAAAGGCAGCGTTCTTCTTCAACTGCCCCTTGGCATCCAGGAAGTTCTGGGGGTTGAAATCTTTGGGACGAGGGAAGAACTTTGGGTCTGTCAGCAGAGAACCTAGTATAGGGAACACTTCAGTGTCCTGGAGGAGAGACAAAAGGGGATTTGAGAAGGTGGGTTGCTGAAGAAAACACCCCACAGAGGTTCCAGGGTCCCAGGTCAAGAGGACTGGAATTGGGGGCCTCTGAAGGGGGCCATTGGGGAATATGAGTCACTAGGGGCTATGATGTGTGGGGCCTGTGGTGGGGATTTGAGCTTAAGGGTGTGCATGCTCTGAGACAGGCTGGTAGAGTGACATAAGAGCTTTGCCTCCCCAGCCCAGGAGTTGAGGGATCAGTACTATCATGGCAGTGGGTGGTTAGAAATCGTGTTGCATCCCTGAGGTAGGAATTAGAAATCGGATTGAATCCCTGAGGTAAGAAGTTGGGGACCGGAGGATAAATCCCCCAATATGCTAAATCAAGGTGGGGTGACAGTAATCTAACCAGAGGATCCTGGGGAGGCTGACATGGTAGCTGGGGGCATTCTTTGATTGGAGAAATTGGAGTCGGTTAGATAGTGGTAGATGAAAAGGGACGTCCAGGAACCAGGAAGTGGAATGGAGACCCCTCCTGGGCAGGCGTGTCTGCACCTTGGGGAGGAAGAAGCCACGGAATGTCGTGTTCTTGATAGTCTTCCGAGGAATGCCCAAGGGAGCAAGGTTAGCAAATCTCTGGATCTCATTGATGACAGCCTCAGTGTAAGGCATCTTCAGGCGGTCCTCAAACTGGGGCTGTCGGTTTCTGCCAATCACCCGGTCAATCTCCTCATGCATCTTGGCTGGAGGACAAAGGGGGGTTGTGTTTAAGATCCAGGGTATTAAAAAGGGGGGTAGGCACGCCTTTAATCCCAGCACTTGAAGGTAGAGGCAGTGGGATCTCTGTGAGTTCGAGGCCAGCCTGGTCTACAGAGTGAGTTTCAGAACAGGCTCCAAAGCTGCATAGAGAAACCCTGCTTCAAAAAAAACAAAACAAAACAAACAAAAAAAGTCCAGGGTACACAGAGCAGGTGCCATAGTTCAAATATGTAAACCTGTTTGCCTTACATGGATCTGCAAATGATACGAATATAGACCATTCAAAATGCTGGCCAGTGCCATTTGATCCTTTCCATGACAGAATAATGGGGGAGAACAGGGAGGATTGTTGGAGCATGGACCAGAGTGCAGGAGTCTGGCAACCAGTGGGAAATCAACTTGGAAATGTCTAACATTTTAACAGCTAGTGAGAACCCCATTCAGGCATTTTATATCCCCTTGGCTCTGCATAGCAGAGTAGTTCTGAGCACTCGGAGGCCTGGGAGAGGTGAGGGTCATTGTGGTCAGCTCAGAAGAGAGGTTAGAGCATCTGTGGCTCCCCATCCCCGACCCCAGAGCCAGCCTCACCCTCCACCTCTGGGTGCTTCATGAGCAGCAGGAAGCCATAGCGCATCGTGGAGCTGACAGTCTCAGAACCCGCAAAGAAGAGGTTCAGCGATGTCATCACCAGATTCTTTATGTTGAACTCAGAAGTGGGGTTCTTCTTCTCCTGCAGGGGTGGAGTGTGGGGGGGGGGAGACAGACAGATAGACAGAACAAATCCATTCATCAGTTTATCATTCCCTCAGGGGACATTAACAGTTTTAATTTTCTAATTTTTTTCTAGTCATTCTTTTGCAAATATTTTATTAATTCTTAGTGAATTTCATTCATTGTATTGTAAGTATACTCAACCTCTTCTCCCAAATCCTCCCAGTTGAACCCCCTTCCATACACAGAGGACCTGTGTCCTCAGTTTTCAGACATACTTGAAATGTATTTTGAGCATATTCCATTTTCTTCTCTTTTCCCTTTCTCCTCCCATGGAACTCTTTCTTATTCCTAATAAGTCCCCTGCAATTGTCACATCTTCCTTCCTTCCTTCCTTCCTTCCTTCCTTCCTTCCTTCCTTCCTTCCTTCCTTCCTTCCTTTCTTCCTTCCTCTCTCTCTCTCTCTTTCTTTCTTTCTTTCTTTCTTTCTTTCTTTCTTTCTTTCTTTCTTTCTTTCTTTCTTGTGGCCCACGGCTCACCATTAGGGTTGACTGCATGAGTATGGGTGAGGGGTCTTTACCAGTAGCCACATCACTAAGGAATATAATTTCACCTTCCCTGTCAATTGCAGATTAAGATCCTCAGGGAGGAGGGGGGGCACAGGTAACACTTCTGGAGTTGTCTTTGGAACCAGCTTTCTAAGTGCTCAGACCAAGTTGGGAAATGCAATCTCCAGGTCCTGTGTGGTTGTACATGAGCCCTTTGCTCCTGTCTCCCTCTAGTCAACTCTCTTTAACGGTCATTGTGGTGTCACATTGTTTTTCATGGTTGTAACATTTAGCAAGTGAGGGGTAAGGACTGAAGAACTCCACAGATGCCATGATGGAGTGTATCATTGGAGGCAGCTGTGAGACAGACACAGAGTTTCAACGCCTGCCTCTCCTCCTTCCTCAAATAGTCCGTAGAGGACTCCCTAACCAGACCCTTGACCTTCATGCTCTACAGAATTTCGTGTCCCTTTCCCCAGCCATGAAGCCCTCTGATGTCACACAATACACCCAGGATCCCTGGGCCACTGATCATGGTGGCTGATAGCAAAAGCCTTCGAGCCAGAGAGGCAAGGGGTTGTGTTCAGTGTACACTTTCCTTGGTGCATGATGTCAGGTAGGTCACTTAGAGACTCTGGGGACAGTTTTCTCATTTGTGAAATGTGGTGGGCTTCACAGAGCCCTTTTCAGCATCTTCAGCCGGATGTACTGAAAACACTGTCTTGCAGGGGATGCTGGAGAATAGGTTGGCATGGTAACTTGCTTGCTGCCTTGGATATGGCTCAACAGGTGGGAGAGGGTTGTTTAACTGTGATTGGGACTGTGAGGGGCATCACCGGTACCTAATGGGCCTCGGCTCTTCCTTTCTAGGGTGATTTTCCAGCTGCCTGCCTGGTTTTGGACCTCCCCTTCTCCAGGATGCTGGGCTCACCTCCTGCATGTGGATGAGAAAGGAGTCGATAAAGTTCCGTGGGGAGTTGAGGTCCAGGGTGCTCTGGTTCTGCTTCACCTTCCTGATCATGAAGTCTTCTAGTTCCTTCGTATTCTTGATGATCTGTTGCTGTGGCCCAGGCAGGTGCTTCATCACTGAATGGAACATGTCATAGAGCTGGGGATGGGGGAGAAAGGATGGAAGAGATAGCTGTCAGTGGCGATGCCCAATGGGAATGGGACTTGTCTCAGGGAAAGAGTGTTTCTTAGCTCAAGGCATCCATTCAGTGTTAATGTATTATGTGAGGCTGGAGAGCACACACAGCGACGCTACTTTATCTTTTAAAGAGCTCTTTATGTTATTTAATTTTAATTATGCACACACGTGTGAGCACAGGTGTCCAAAGTCAGATCTCCTAGAGCTGAGATCCCCTAGGGCTGGAGTTACAGGTTTGTGGTAGTTTGGATGTAATTGGTCTTCATAATCCCATAATCTCACAGGGAGTGGCGCTATTAGGAAGGGACGGTTTCTTGGGTATGGCCTCACTGTAGGGGCAGGCTTTGAGGTTTAATACACTCAGGATATGTTAGTTGACTTCCTGTTGCCTGTAGGATGTAGAACACTTGGCTATTTCTCCAGCACCATGCCTACCTGCATGCCGCCATGCTCCCTGACATACTGAATAGAACCTCTGAAATGTAAGTTTCTCCCTCAGTGACACGTTTTCTGTATAAGAGTTGCTGTGGTCATGGTGTCTCCTCACAGCAATAGAAACCAGCTTCAGGCCCTTGGGAAGAGTTGTGCAGCCTCACTGCAGCCCAGCCTCACAGACAGACATTTCACTGGTGCCTTAAGCATGATGTCCACTGTTCAACAATTCAGCTATTCCAGTGATTTTGGGTCAGAGTCTTGCTCCAGGCTTCCAGCATTCAGCCCAGTAGTGTAATGGGAGATGTAGATGTGCAGGCTGTTTAGCTGTCTAGATACTTGCTTGAGACTAGAATCTGTTTTCTAGACAGGTAGGTCTTCAGCCTGGGATGGTTCCAGCTATAAGGAATGCGTGCACCTGTCAGTGTTTTGATGTGGGCTGTGTGGGGCTGGAGGGCACCCATTTGGGTGTTTGGGGAAACAGCCTTTCCAGAGATTTGTGCTTGACTGTCTTAGTTGGGGTGACTGTGTACTCATTTCCCAATTTAGTGTGTCTTGTCCAGTTGTCATGGTGCGAGATTTTGGGACAATGGTGTAGGAGCCAAATAATTTCACTGGCTTTGCTATGGCAGAACCAGATGCTCAGGATGGAGGAGGGGGTCTAAGGTGGTCACATGTGTCCCCTGGGCGGGTGTTAGGATATTCAGAAGGACCACATGGAGGGTTCGTTAGGGGTTAAGTTAAATTGGGGAGACCTTCCCAGGTTATTCTCAGGGAGCCCTCTGAGATCTGCATACAGGATCGCTCCCGTGGGCTCCGAGGCAAAAGGTCATTTGTCTAAGGTAAGGACAAATGAGGGGAGCTTATGTTTGTGGGGATGAGCGCTGGGGTGATCTTTCCCTGTGTGGTGGGTACAGGTGATGTGGGACACTATAATGGCGGGAGGGAGAGCTGTGTTTCTTACCTGTCCTGTGGGAGAAGCTGCAAATCTGTTTATCTGACCCATCATACGCAGTAGCTCCAGGAACTCTTTGTCCTCGTAATCGAAGCGGTCCCCGAAGACGATGGAATTAATGACATTGGAGACTGTTTGGCTCAGGTAGAAGGTAGGGTCAATGGGTGCTCCTGAGGGGCGTGGCATGGTTGGGAAGGCGTAAGGATTACAAGGGAGGAAAGAGTCAAACAGATGATGCGGGCATTGACAGGAGGGACCACACTCTCAGCATCGGGTTCCAGGGACCATTTTGTAGGCGTTCTTCCCCACCCTTCTTGTTTGCAACCCATAGGTTCTCGGTGTCTCGGCTGTTCCTCTTCTTGCCCGAACCCCTAAGGGTCTGTTGCTTACCACGGGTGCTCTGTAACATCTTGACCAAACAGGCTGCCTCCTCCTGGATACGCTCCTCCACACTACGCTTCCCCACACCAAAGTCTCGCAGTGTTGCGATGGAGAAGCGCCTGAGTTGTTTGGCTCGTTCCCCGCTGCTGAATGTCACACCTGTAATGGTAAGAACATGGAGTCGGGTAGATAAAGAGTGATGCGGAGGGAGGCCAAGTCCCGCACTGGTATCAGGCACACACAACTGAATAAGACAGTCGGAGCAATTCAGCCAGGCAAAGAGAAAAGCCATAACCGGGCAAAAGCAGAGACATCAGCACAGGGAGACCCGTCCTCAATGTCATAGCTGGACCAGCTCTATCATGTCCCAAGATGCTGGTTAGCTCTTCTGGGTCTCTGAGGTAGCAAAACCAACCAAGAATCCCATGGTCAGACAGCATTTGCAGAAATCGGCGACTCCCCAGTACAGCAAGGACTGACTTCACACAAACATGCCCTTGTCCCCGGCTCTGGTTTGTTTATGTGGCCTGAGCTGTGGTCACTTCTGTATTTTGACACTAGGTGGTGGTAGCCATTTGTGTCTCTCGGTGCTTGGAAACAGATACCTGCGGTGTTCTAAACAGTTACTGCGGAGTTAAAGATATAAAGATACGCGGCTCTTGGCGTGCTTTCTCTGTATTTTGCCCCCCCCTTTTTTTTTTGCCTATCATAAACGTTTTGCTGCTCAAGGGCAGTTTGAAGTTTGGCAAACTTGGCCAGCACTTGCTGGACTCTAACCTTCCATGAGAGTCAGATTCCCCTTAGAGAAAGCATCTGAGGTATGTAAAACAGCATTTCAAAATGCAGGCCTCGGCTCAACAAAATCGGAGGTGAACATAGAGGCTGCAGACAACTCCAAGTTGGGCTAGAAACAGAATAAAAACAGAGACAGAAAAGCAGAGGGAGGCTGCTGCCAGCAGGTTCCCAGGAAAGAAAAGGTATGATGGTTCCCAAATCAGAGGAAGAAAGGAGGGCAAGAGAAAGAGTATAGTGGGATGTGGGAGTTGAAGACACTAAAATATAAAAATAACAGTGTCTGGAGAGAAGGCTCAGTGAATAAAAGCAGGTGATTCTAGGTGACCCAGGTGATCCAGGCATCCACACAGCAACCCCCTCTCTCTGAAGTCTGATGACCTCTCAGACCTCCGCTGGTACCAGGCATTCACGTGGTGCACATACATCCACACACAGGCAAACACCCATACACAGAAAAATTAAGTAGATAAATCTAAAATGTCTTAAGAGACAAAAACATCAGTTAAATGAAGGGGACAGGACTCAGTCTATAAGGATGTCAACAGGTTCTTGGAGATAGATGCATGGAAGGCAGACATTTAGTGAGAGAGAAGAGGCAGACAGGGGAAGAGAGCAGCCAGGAGCAATGGTCACGGATTTGAGACAGGCCAGGGTGGGACACAGTCAGAGGCAACATTCAATATGGACACGGAGAGAAGAGCAGAGGACTCCACAGCCTTGAACCTGGGCAATGAGTTAGGAGGGCAGGCTACTTAAATGAGGACAACGTTTCTCAATGTGGTACCCCCCTCACCATAGCCTTTGAAGAGTGTATTATAGGTGGCATGTTCTCCTCGTCCACTGAATTCCTCTGCTTGGTCCACCAAAGCCTCCTTGACTGCATCGTATCCATAGAGCACCACGACCGGGCGAGGCCCGAGGTGGATGGTGAACACAGGGCCGTAGCGCTCACTGAGCTGATGTGGGGTAGATGGGAGCTGTTAGAGGAGTTGCTCACCTAACTGGACCAGTACACAGAGGTCAGCTACTGAGATATCATGTTATTTGGAATCAGCAATCAAATGACTGAAATAAAACGGAAGGCCTGGAATAGTGCCAGAGCCTTCCCAACTCCCCCATTGAAGGACTATGCCTTGCTCCATGAATCTTCCAAAGAACATGCAAAATTGTATAGACTCCCATCCTCCCATGTCCCATCCATCCCCTCATTGGGTGATACCTCTGCGATGGAGCTGTACATGTCTTTTGTATTCAGTTGCAGGTAGTTCCCAACGTAAGGCAAAGGAGTGGGTCCTGGAGGGAGCTTCCCCCTGAATTTCTTCTTCCAGATAGACACCAAGACCATGACACTCAGGTAGGCCAGTATGGCCACCAGGAGCAGCCCTGAGCCCAGCATCGTGGCCAGTGAGGATGATAGGCTTGTGGCCAAGGCTGAGACACTCTGCCTTTATACTCCCAGGATAAAAGAGGACCTTTGCCCCTGTTTATCTAGTCCAGTCTTTTTGCCTCCCAATCTTATCTCCTAACATTGACGCATCTGTGTTGCAACACCCACAACATGGAATAAGGGGGGGACCTCTGATTATCAGGCTTAATTTAAAATACTAAAGAGGTAATATGTGGGGACTATCCATCTTTGTGTCTAGGAGATCAAATCCAGATCAGAAAACCTTTATTTATATGGCTGAGCACATGAAAAGGGCCTTATAGATTTGGATATTGTGCTCTGTACTGAATTAAAATTCTTAGATTTCGCTGGAATGATACAGGAAGAATGGCCGCAGATGTTGAATATCCAAATAAGATTTATTCTATTTTATTCCTTTTGGAAATATATCTTGTTACAATTTTATGTGTTTGACTGTTTATCTTGCATGTATGTACATGCAATTCATGTACACAGTGTCCAGGGATGCCAGAAGATACAGATGGATCCCTTGGAAATGGAGTGACACATGGTTGTAAGGCACTATGTCTTGGAAATAAAATCTTGATCCTCTGCAAGAGCAACAAGTTCTCTTAACACCGGAGTCATCTCTGGGACCCCAGATAGTTGAACCTTTTTATTAGGAAAGAAATATTGCTAAGGAGTATTTAGTAATATCCCGGAAGGATTCCATAGCTGTGTATTGGACAGTCACATGTCAAGGACGATCTGCAGGTGTGGAGTCCTGGTAGAGGTGGATGGAGAAGGCTGAGCCCAGATGTTGAGTTTGGCAATGGTCTTGTGCTACGTTTTCATGTTCAGTCTTGAAAGGATCCTCAACTTGAGGCTAGTATGGACAACCTTCCCTGTCTATGTATGACCTGGAAAAGGGTATATTTTAGGGATCTTTTCACAGAATAGAGGAGGGTAACTCAGGATTCCAGTGGGTGGAATGTGTGTGTGGTCATTTGTGTCTTAGCGGACAACTGCACCCTTTCAACGATATGGTAATTCCATTGTCTGACACTGCTGTTGTGATACATCTGTGCACTCTGTGAAGATGTATATGCTGAATGGCCAATGGGTAAGCAGGAGGTATAGGTGAGATTTCCTGGGAGAGAAAGGAAGAGAAGGAATCTAGGCATGTGGGGACTACAGGAGATATGGGGAGATGTGTAAGATAAAAGAAGGGTAAAAAAGCCACATGGTAAAATGTAGGTGAATAAAATTAGGTTAATTTAAGTTATAAGAGCTAGTGAGACAAGCCTAAGCTAAGGCCAAGCTTTCAAAAGGAATAAGAAGTCTTCATGTCGTTATTTGTGAGCTGGCTGACCAGACAATAAATCCTACTACACCCTACCTTTACTGGGAGATACTTGAGGACACGGATGAGTGCTGAGATTAGCATCAGGAATGGGTAGAAAGATTCACTAGCAGTTTTGATATCATATGGACTCAGGGACACAGCCTGGCATTGAGATTTCCTCCAGGCAGGCAGTGTGGTAGGAAAAAAATTGGCATTGACTGAGTAAAAATTATCTTTCTCCAAGACTATGTCCGGGTAGCCACTGTGTTTGCATCCATACAAGTATAAGGATGGCTCATGTGGAGCCTGAGGGTGGTCCTAACAGGTTTGTATACAAGCATTAGATAGGTTCTGAGATCAGATTCAGCTTGGTCCCAGCAAGGACTTTATGTGAGTTTCTGGGAAATCTTTGACAGTTGGACCATCCAGGTCTGCACCCGCCTTAGACCCTCTAACTCAGGGCATTTATGAGGGCAAAATCCCTCTCAGGACTGGCGTTTTGTTCTGCTGGGCTCTAAAGTTGGTGATTGAGGTGTGGGGGTTTGAAACAAAATGACCCCCAAAGGGAGTGACACTACTAGCAGGTATAACCTTGTTGGAGTAGGTGTGGTCTTGTTGGAGGAAGTGTGTCACTGTGGAGGCGGGCTTTGAGGTCGCATATATGCTCATGCCACACCCAGTGAGACAGTTCATTTCCTGTTGCCTGCATATCAACTCCTCAGCTCCTTCTCCGGCACCATGTCTGCCTTTTCAAGTCCCCTCACCTGCAGCCACCAGACCCTTCCTGCCACTGAATCTCCCAAAGGGAGCTGGAGGCAGAACAAAACATCCACCATTGACTGCCATTCCTGTCTTAACCCTCTACCCTCCTAGAGAGAAAAGAGAGGGAGAGACTCCACCTTACCCACCGGAAGAAGAGAAAACGATGGAGGCCCTCAAAGAGGATATGAGAAAAACCCTTAAAGGAATGGAAGAAAAAAATAAACAAACAAATAAAAAATGCAAGAGATCAACAAATCTCTTAAAGAAAGTATGGAAAGCCAAGGAAAAACAATCAGACAGATGAAGGAAACAATTCAAACAGTTCAAGACCTGAAAACTGGAGTAGAGACAAACATACCTAAATACAAGAAAGGCAATATACAGCAAGCCAACAGCCAACATCAAACTAAATGGAGAGAAGCTTAATATGATTCCTCTAAAACCAGGAATGAGACAAGCCTGTCCACTCTCTTTATATCGCTTCAATATTGTACTTGAAGTTCTAGCTAGAGCAATAAAACAACAAAAGGAGATCAAGGGGATACAAATTGGAAAGGAAGATATCAGACATTCACTATTTGCAGATGATATGACATACACAACCCAAAAATTCTACCAGGAAACTCCTACAGCCGACAAACACCTTCAGTAATGTGGCAGGATACAAGATTAACCAAAAAAAAAAAAAATCAGTAGCCCTATTATCTACAGATGATAAATGGGCTGAGAAAGAAATCAAAGAAACATCACCCTTTACAATAGCCACAAACAACATAAAATATCTTGGGTAACACTAACCAAACAAGTGAAAGACCTGTATGACAAGAACTTTATGTCTTTAAAGGAAGAAATTAAGGAAGGTACCAGAAAATGGAAAAGATCTTTCATGTTCTTGAATAGGTAGGATCAACATAGTAAAAATGTATCCTTACCAAAAGCAATCCACATATTCAATGCAATCCCCAACATAATCCCAGCACAATTCTTCACAGACCTTGAAAGAATAATACTCAACTTTATAGGAAAAAACAAAAACCCAGGATAGCTAAAACAACCCTGTACAATAAAGGAAATTCCAGAGGCATCACCATCTCTGACTTCAAGCTTTACTATAAAGCTATAGTAATGAAAACAGCTCGGTATTGGAACAAAAACAGACAGGTAGACCAATGGAATCTAATTTAAGACTCTGATATCAATCTACACACCTATGAACACCTGATATTTGACAATGAAGCTAAAATTATACAGTGGAAAAAAGAAAGGATCTTTAACAAATGGTACTGGCATAATTGGATGCTTACATGTAGAAGATTGCAGATAGATCCTTATCTATTGCTATGCACAAAACTTAAGTCCAAATGGATTAAAGACCTCAACATAAATTCAGCTACACTGAACATCTTAGAAGAGAAAGTGGGAGCTACCCTTGAACAAATTGGCACAGGAGACCATTTCCTGGACATAAAACCAGTAGCACAGACACTGATAACGACAATTAATAAATGGGACCTCCTGAAACTGAGAAGCTTCTGTACAGCATAGGACACAGTTAACAAGACAAAACAGCAGCTCACAGAATGGGAAAAGATCTTCACTGATCCCATCTCTAACAGAGGGATGATCTCCTAAATATACAAAGAAGTCAAGAAACTAGTCATTAAAACACCAAATAATCCAATTAAAAATGGGGTACAGATCTAAATAGAATCCTCAGTAGAGGAATCTCAAATGGCCAAAAGGCACTTAAGAAATTGCCCAGCATCCTTAGCCATCAGGGAGATGCAAAGAGTTGTCTTAAACCTGTCAGAATGGCTAAAATGAAAAACAGTTTATGCTAGAGAGGATGTGGAAAAAGGGGAACACTCCTCCATTGCTGGTAGGAATGCAAACTTGTACAGACACTTTGGAGATCAATATGGCAGTTTCTCAGGAAACTGGGAATCAGTCTACTTCAAGATCCAGCAATTCTACTCTTAGGCATATACCCAAAGGATACACATTCATACCACAAGGACATCAGTTCAAGTATGTTCATAGCAGCATTATTTTTAATAGCTAGAACCTGGAAGCAACCTAGATGTTCCTCAACTGAAAAATGGATACAGAAAATGTGGTACATTTACACAATGTAGTACTACTCAGCAGGCAAAAAAAAAAAAAAAAAAACAAAAAAAACAAAAAAACAAAAAAAACAAAAAAAAACAAACAAAAAAAAAAAACAAAAAACCAAACCAAAAAAAAAAAACAAAAAAACCCAAAAACAAAAAAAAAACAAAAACAAAAAACAAAACAAAACAAAAAAAGCCCAAAAAGAAAAAACAAAACAAAGAAATCTTGAAATATGCAGGCAAATGGATGGAACTAGAAGAAACCATCCTGAGTGAGGTAACCCAGACACAGAAAGAAAAACATTGTATGTACTCTCTCAAAAGTGAATATTAGACACAGAGCAAAGGATAAGTAGCCTGCAATCCACAACCCCAGAGAAGCTAGGGAACAAGGAGGACCCTGGGAGAGACGTACATTAAAATCTGGAGAAGGAGAAAGGGACAAACCTGCTGGGCAAATTAGCAGCATGGAGGTGGGGGTGGGAGTGGGGTAGGGAGGTAGGAGAAAGAGGAGAAGAGAAAGGGAGGGGAGGAGAACATGAGGCATCAGGAAGGTGGAGATGGGGGAAGTTCAGAGAAAGAGAGCAAGAAGGATCCACATGGACGACCCCAACTAAGAATCTAAGCAATAGTGGAGAGGCTACTTAAATACCCTTCCCCTAAAATGAGACTGGTCACTACCTTAAGTGCCATCATAGAACCTTCATCCAGTAGCTGATGGAAGCAGAAGTAGAGATTCTCAGCTAAGCGTTGAGCCGAGCTCCCGGAATCCAGTTGTACAGAGGGAGGACTGATGAGCAAAGGGGTCAAGACCATGCTGGGGAAACCCACAGAGACAGCTGACCTGAGCAAGTGGGGTGCTCACAACCCCCAGACTGACAGCTGGGGAACCAGCAAAGGACTGAACTAGGCCCCCTGGACATGGGTGTCAGTTGAGGGGTTTGGGCAGTCTATGGGGCCTCAGGCAGTGTAGCCAGTATTTAACCCTAGTGCGTGGTCCTCATGAGTCCCTTTAATCCATGCTGGGATGTACACTGGCATCTTGTGCAGGCAACCATAGTAGCTATGAGTTCCTGAGTACATGCGTGGAAGACACTGCTTGCCAGCGGTCCTCATTGATGTGTGGCTCTTCCCTTTCCCTGATGTTTGCCGAGCCGTGGAAGGGCAGGGGGGCTGTGATGCAGAAGTACCACTTAGGACCCAGCACCCCACAGACACCATTCTCTGCACTTCGGCCCCTTGTGAGTCTATCTTTATGACTTGCTGTCCACAGCCAGCTGGAGTTCCCTGATCGGGTCTGGAGTTGGGTGGGTAGTGGAGGTGGGTATCATAAATACAGTGTATAATTGTATGAAATTCTCAAGGCGTAAATTAATATCCATCAAAAGAGCAAGCAAGCCTTCCCACAAAGAATAACAAAAACCTGGGGGCAGGTGATGCGTTGGTGAGGTATACCCTGACAACAGTTCTTCTCAAAGAGAAAGAGCAGTACTAAATCATTGTACAAGGCCAGCAAACCTTGATACTAAAATTGGAGAAAGACACAGTAAGAGAGGAACTGTACACCAATCGTAGTAACAGAAATAGGTGCAAAAAGCTCACAAAATACAGAACCACATTAACATGGTCATACATCACAGCCACTTGGCTTCATCCTAGGCAAAGGGGTGAGTCCTGGAGGTAGCCTCTCCTTAAGCTGTTGCTGCCAGACTATGAGACTCAAGCAAGGCTGTCCAACCAACAGGATCAGCCCTGAGCCCAGCATGGTGGCAAGTGAGGCTATCAAGACGGTGGCGATGGCTAAGACAATGTCCTCGTATCCTCCCCGGGACAGACGAGGGGCTTCATGAGCAGCAGGAAGCCACAGCTCAAACTGTTGGTGATGGTTGCTGTGAGTACAGATGAGGCTGGTGTCTCCACCACCAGCTTCTTCCTGCAAAACTCCATGCAGGGGGTAAAAGTGCAGGGAGGGAGATTTTTCAGGCCAAGTCAACCCATCACCTCTTTGTGGGGCTGCTGCATCTTTGCCTGGATCCACTTTCAAATTCAGGTGACAGAGCTAAGCAAAGGGTCACGTGTTGCCCGGAGAAGGCTGCGTTAGAGGTACCCGTGGAGGTGACTTCCCCCGACAGTCTGACAGTCCTGGTGTAACTGTTCAGTTTTTAAGATTGTGCCTGGGTTTGAGGGGATGCTATGCTCAGTAGACACGAGGATAGGCTTGAAGAGATCTGAGAGATGCTGGGAGAGGCCACAGACCACCTCTGAGGGGACTGCCACCGTGGCCACGTTTCACTCTAAGAGAGAAGGAATGAGGGAAAGACAGATGCAAGGGTAGACATACAAACTCCAGGCAACTTCCAGAGAGCTTTAGAAAGTGACACCATGGGAGGATTCTGAGAGACAACGATGTTCTAGTTGGATTCCTATTGCTGTGATAAATGGTTAAGAGCATTGGCTGCTCTTCCAGAGGCTCTAAGTTCAATTCCCAGCACCCACATGGCAACTCACAGTTGTCTATGAGATCTGATGCCTTCTTCTGATGTGCAGATGTACATGCAGACAAAACATAGATGAAATACATAAGATAAGGGCTGGGCGGTGGTGGTGCATGCTTTTCATCCCAGCACTCAGAGGCAGAGGCAGGCAGGTTTCTGTGAGTTCGAGGCCATCCTGATCTTCAGAGCGAGTTCCAGGACAGGCTCCAAAGCAATACAGAGAAACCCTGCCTTGAAAAACCAAAATGAAAAAAAAAAAAAAAAAAAGAAAGAAATAAGAAAGAAAGAAAGAAAGAAAGAAAGAAAGAAAGGAAAACCCCCATAAGATAAACAAACCTTTAAAGAGAGGACTGGAAGGTTGGAAGGGAACATGAATGCTAATATGGAAAGATCAGGGAGAAAGCAGACACACACACACACACACACACACACACACAGTTGCAGGACTCCGTGTTCTGAGCAACTGTTATCATAAGGTCAGCCAAGAGTCACCAAGACTCTGGAATCCAAGGCCATCATGTACCTGGCTGCATGCTCCCACATGCTGCTGCCCTCACCATAGCCTTTGCAGATCCAGGTCCATCTGGATCCATTCTCTTCCACAAACCCTCAGCTAAAATGGGCAGGCTCCCATACCCATCTCATTTCATCCTTCTCCCTGCCCAATGGTACCTTCGCAGTCTCCCCGTGTCCAACTGCATCTAATTGACAATCAAGGGCAAAGAGGATCCTGGAGGCATTGTTCTTTGGAACTCCCTCTGTTTCCAAAAACAGGCATGGGAACCAGAAGAGACCCTGGCTACTCTGTGGTGGCAGTGAGGGTGACAGGGAGATATTGATGGCTGAGGTGTTGCTTTTTATATTTCCTGGGATGGAGGGATGGCCTTTGGTCCTGATTATGTAATTGCTTTACGGTACCTCCCAGTTTCGGCTAATACACACTGTGGCTACATTGTGTAACTTGGAAGGGGAAGGAGTATTGTGGGCCGCTCCACAGGCAGACAGACAGGCCACAGAATCGGGACACAAAGTTTCCCAGAACTTTGAATGTACTGGTTAGGAGATGAACAGACTCCTGTATTTAAAATGTTGTGATGGTTACTCGTGGTTGACTAATGCAGATGGGTTCCATGGATAAGTATCTGAACTTTGATTTTTAGACCAAGTAGGAGTGTTGAAAACTGGTGTTACAGATCTAAATAGAATTCAATATTTTGGATTTTTTTGGGATGAGAGAGAGTGCCTAATAATGGATATGGGACACCTCCCTACACACTTCTTACATACAGGATCTGGCATTTAAAAATTATTCTCACTGGGCAGTGGTGGCCTATGCCTTTAATCCCACCACTCAGGAGACAGAGACAGAGACAGGTGGATCTCTGAGTTTGAGGCGAGCCTGGTCTGCAGAGCTAGTTCCAGGACAGCCAGAACTGCACAGATGAACTGTGTCTGAGAAAAAACAAAAAACAAAAAAGCCAACTTCTTTTCATTCATTCTTTGAAAATTTCGGTGTATCTTGATCACATCCACCCCCACGTCTCTCTCGACTGCCCCTAGTAGCTTCTTTACTTCTCCCTTCCAACTTCACATCTCCCTTCTGCAATGTTTATTTTCTTACTCATTGTGTCTGACTAGCACTGCCCAGATGCTCGAGGACGTGGAACCATCTGCTGGGGATGAAGAACCTACCAGTGGTCACACTCCAGAAGGAAAATGATTCTCCCTCCCACAGCAGCCAGCAACTGCCAATAACTCCTCAGCTAGGAGGCGGGGCCTTGGGAAACCCCTCCCACTGTGGGGATTGTTAACCAATCCTTAGAGAGGATGGATATGGGTAAGTGGTCTGCCCGCAGAATTATTGACTGTAGCCTCGGGTTTCAGTTTATTATGTATGTAGCAGACAGAAGTAAAAGAACAAATAGCAAGCCGCAAATCATTAAGAGAACACAAAATCAGACGCAACATCCCACAGAAACGACTGGAGACAGCCAAACTGAACCAGGCTAGCTGGAGTCCCGGTGGAGAGTGGTTCCCCCTCAGGTAAAGCTTCTGCATTTCCATGTTTTATCGGCATGTGTACAACATGTAGGTAACAGCCACAAAAGCCAAAAGAGGTGTCCGATCCCCTGAAATTGTAGTTAGAGATGGTTGTGAGCCACCCTGTGGGTGCTGGGAATTGAACCCTGGCCCTCTAGAGGAACAGCCAGTGATCTTAACCACTGAGCCATCTCCCCAGTTAGACAACCCCTCCCCAAATTCCCCCTTCCCAAATTTCTCTCTCTCTCTCTCTCTCTCTCTCTCTCTCTCTCTCTCTCTCTCTCTCTCTCTCTCTCTCTCTCTCTCTCACTGCAGGATGAACAAATAGTAATCTAATTTGATGTCCATTGTCACAGCGTTGTGGGTCAGCCTGGGCAGGACAAGCAGACTCAGAGAACACTTGAGATAAAGAGAACCCGAGGCAAGGGAGCCCATCTTTCTCCAGAGTCTGCTCTTAGCAGGTGACAACAGTCATTAAAGATGAACATACTTTACACTACATTTGGCCCTTAAACTATGCGTGTGTAGTCATTTTGCTAATTTCACCTCCTGGCCTTGCAGCACACTTAGCACCGTGTCTACAGATACACAGCCCTAAAAGATGTTTCACAGCAAAACAGAGACACCAAACGAAAGGTAGAGACACAGCTTGGGTGGGAGAAGTGAGCGTCCGCAAAGCGCAGAGACAGTGCTGCAATGCCCTGCAGTGGCTGCATTAACAGACTTCTGGTGGATGTGGCATTAACAGAAAGGCAGTAAGGTTTACCCTCGAAACATTTATATACGTCTTTGGAGACATTGGACTCATTCCTATTAAGCTACTTTGTTAACAGACTTTTACAAGGACAGTTAGTAGTCATACAAAAGGTGGACTGATTTTACACACGTTTTGGGGCTGGGGAGATGGAGCAGGGTTAAGAACACTTGATCTCTTGTGGAGGCCTGGGGTTCAGTTACCACCAGGACCTACATGGTGGCTTCCAACCATCCCTAACTCTAGTTCAGGGGACCAAACTGACTGCTTGGTCAAAGAGAAGTGCCCTTCTGGCTGTTGCGGACACTACACATGCACATTTGCATATAAATACATGCACATCAAATAAAGAAATCCAACATAAAACAAAACAAAAAACAACTTAGCTCTAAAAGCTTCCTGAAAGCCATGTGGGGCCTCTTCTGCCCAGATTAGCATCCCTCCCCCTCCTGCTTCTTAATTTTTCAGGTTTTTAGACTTAGACTTCGGTCTTTCTTCTTAGGTGGGCCTCAGGGTTTCCAGCCTTGCTGTTCTAACTTGAATATTTATTTATTTAGTTTTTTTTTTTCTTTTGAGACAGGGTTCCTCTGTGTAGCTTTGGAGGCTGTCCTGGAGCTCGCTCTGTAGACCAGGCTGGCTTCAAACTCACAGAGATCTGCCTGCCTCTGCCTCCCGAGTGCTGGGATTAAAGGCGGGAGCCACCAACACCTGGCTTACATCATATTTCTTATTCTGTTTTTTTTATTCTTTTATTACAATTTGATAAAAGTTTCCACTCCCTCACCTTTCTCCAGCCTCCCCTCCATCTGTCTTCTCCCTCAGATCCACGTTCCTTTGTCTCCCTTCAGAAAAAGGGCAGGCCTCCCAGGGACATCAACCAAATCCAGCATAGTATGCTACAATAAGACTTGGCACAAACCATCACATCAAGGCTGGGCGAGGCAACCCAGGAGGAGGAGGCGGGTCCTATAAATAGGCAAAAGAATCAGCAACTGCCCCTGCTTCCACTGTTAGGAATCCCACAAGAACACCAAGCTACCCCGCTAAACATATATGCAGGGGACGTAGGTCAGACCCACACAGGCACCCTGATCTCTGTTAGGCCCCTTGGGTCCTGGTCAGTTGATTCTGTGGGCTGTGTTGTCTTGTTGCCCTGACCCGTCTGCTTCCTCCGATCCTCCCTCCCCTCCTCCATGCGGCCTGTTATTCTTGTTCTTGGTGGGTGTTTCTCATTTGATGTGCGTGTCTGGAACGAGGACTCAGCTCAAAGGTTTGAGAGACAAGAGGGTTGTGACATGCGGCCAGAACCCAAGCTTTCTGAGCCACCTAGACTTCTTCACCTTTTCTTTACCCAGTTTGGGAGTATTTGCCTCAAAACAGGGAAAGGACAACACACCTAGCCGGATACTGGCAGCAGTCACTGTTATAATGAGCCCAGAACCTCCCTCCTCCAGCATTTTCTCTCTAACTATTGATGCTTTAATCCAGGGTCCTGATAAGATATGTGAACAGTAGTGCTCATAACATAAGAGTATGGAGTGCAAGAAAAAACAGGCCTGGCTCATTGATGGTTTCTTCCTCCTTGTTCTCCGGCCCGCGCTGCGGTGGTCCCTCCCTTACATCTTCTTGAGTTGCCTCAGACATTTTATCCTAACTCCTCTTTCCCAATTGAGCCCTTTCTGCTTCTGTCCCTCAGAGCAATGGCTTCCTAGCTGAATAAGCATACGACATGCCAACTATGGCCTTCATCCTCTGACACAATTCCAGAGGGAGATTGTATGGACAGCAGGCATGCAGTCTCACAGACCCCAGAAGACTTCTGTGGAAAGGCACCCTCCCCCAGGAACTCTTTGTGCCTCATGTTTAAGGACAATAGTGATTATTCAGCCGGATCTAAGTCTTAGGAAAGGCTTGGGCTATCTGCTGCCATCTCCTTAAGGGACGCCGACACTTCCTTTCCCAGCAGCCGGCAGCTGCCAATATCTCCTCAGTCTTGCTATTAATTTCAGTTGCTGTATGTTAGTTGTCCACAGTTTCTGGTTTTATAAAGATAACTTCTCTCACGTATATCATGCATTTGGCCATCTTTACCCCTCGTTAACCTTGTTTCTCTTTTCTCCCTCTGTCTGCCTCCCTCCCGAGACTCCCTCTTCATGTGTAATATACAACCTTCCTTTCTGTCTTACTGTCTGTCCATCAAGAAGGAAAGCTCCCTAGCGTCATTGAGTCATGGGCGATAAGGAGAGAGACCCTCCCCCATTCCCTGGGGGAGGCGGGGGAGAGGGGGGGGCAAACAACCTTTCTCCTTTCTCTACTTCCCAAAGGAGAGGCCCTCACATCACAAACTAGATGAGAATATGGCACATTCCAGAACAGCTCAGAGGGGAGTGAAGAAGCAAACCACTGCTACATGGTCCAGTGCTCTATGGGAGTCACTGCCAGACCTCTCGTACGTGATCTTAGGTGACAGGTATTGCTGCTTGACCACAGAAATGGAAGTCATCGACCACACTGCCTCCCCGAGTCAATGATGACACCTAGCAGGTTTGTGGCCAAGCACTCCCCTCTAGTAACTGACTTTTGTGACTTCTGGAGCTGTGTTCTTAGGATGCAGAGGTGTGCCATGTCAGGGAGGCATGACTCTCCCACTCCACACTACGCCCCACACCCACCCTGAGTAGTTCAGTCCTCAAACACAGACCTTGAGAGAGCTCCCGAACGTACGCACGCACGCACGCACGCACGCACGCACGCACGCACGCACGCACGCACGCACGCACGCACACCTCTTTTCAGGGTGAAGAATGCGATTAGTTTCTTCTCCAAGAAGAAAAATTGCTTTCAGGGCAAATTCCCATGTGGGGTTTAAAGGCGTTTCCTCTTGCAGTTATGGCCATCCTCAGCAGTGTGTGTGTGTGTGTGTGTGTGTGTGTGTGTGTGTGTGTGTGTGTGCGCCGCGCACGCGTTTGCGCACACGCGAACTGCGCATGCCTGCAGTCTCTAGGGTGCCTTGAGCTCCAGTCACCACCTGCTGGGTACCCAGGTTGGAGAGGGGAGTTTCCTGCTTCTCCTCCATCCCACGTTGTTGTTAGGATTTTCATCTCCTCACTATTTTTTTTGGAATATGGTTTCTCCTTTGCCATTGTGGTTGTGAGGGTTTGGAGGGAGGAGGGAGGGGGGAAATGATGTTAGAATATTATAATCTCAAAAAAAGACTTTTAAAATTAAGAAAAACAAACTCATTGTGATGAATCTCTCTGACCCATGGGGCTTTCCTTCTTTCATCCTTCCTTCCTTCCTTCCTTCCTTCCTTCCTTCCTTCCATCCTTCCTTTCTTTTTTTCAAGACAGGGTTTCTCTGTGTAGCTTTGTAGACCAGACTGGTCTCGAACTCACAGAGATTCGCCTGCCTCTGCTTCCTGATTGCTGGAATTAAAGTCCTGTCCCACCAAGGCCCCACTTAACCTGTGGGAAATTTTTAAAAGAGCATTTATGAATGAAACCTTCCTTTAAATGCCATGCCATGCTATGGCTGTTCTTATTTCATATGTTTGTATGTATTTATTTTTGTTCCATTATGTAAGGATTCTATGATTTAACATATGATATTTCTTTGAACGACTGTTACATAAATCTGCATTGCTTTTGTTGATGTCACTTAGCCATTGCATAATTTGTACATGTATCGGATACACTCCAGTAATGTGGATATGTTTTAAAGGCTTATTTTAAAATCGTGTGTATTTGTGTATGTCGCTGGGTGTGAATTTTCATAGACATGCATGCGCCCATGGAATCCAGAAGAGTGTGCTGGATCCTGGAGCTTTAAGCTGCCAGACATGGATGCTGGGAACTCAGTTCAAGTGCTTTGTAAGAGCAGCCTATGCTTTTAACCACGGAGCTGTCTCTAGCTCCTAATATGTGTAATTTTTATTTGTCAGGGAATGAAAAAAATTGACAGGCATATTTCTTAATTTCCCCATCCTTGTGGCTTTTGTGGTTTGACTTTGCTATTGATTTCTGGCTGCATTCCCCTTTGTTCACCAGAATTACTCTAGTTAACGTAATATTTATAAAGAGACTGAAAATTTTGTGCCCTGACATATGGCTTATCCTGAAGGTTTCAGATGCACTTCATCAGGATGTGTGCTCTAATGCTATTGAGCAGAACATGGTTGGATATAATATGCCTTGTCTCAGCAAACTTGGTCATGTCTTCATGAGTTTAATTTTTTTCCAACATTACGGGGTTTTCCTCCCTCCTTTTCAGACAAAGGCTTGCAAGCCACCAAGTCTTCCCCTGTAGATGTCTCATTGCTAAAATTGAGCTAGCCCCTCTTTCCTGTGTGTGTGTGTGGGGGGGTGTGCATTAGGGTGACAAGCATATGCCCCAGGCCTGACTCTCAATGGGTGCTGGGGCTCCACAGGCATGATTGTTTGGCAAGTACTTATTCAATGGAGCAGTCTCCCCAACCCCCTTCCTCTCTTCATTCTCCCAGGAACTATCTGAAGCTTGTGGGATTGAAGTCTGCCGCCAGGGGGCGCTTGCGATGCAATTCCCAATGATGTCATCTCGAGGCCCTGATACCCGCCCCCTTTGACCTGAGTCTGCCTGATACAAACATCATAAAAACAAGAAGAGATGCCCAGCTGATGTGCCCGCTGTTGCCGAGACTGTGCATTGCTTTGCTATCCACTCATCGGATTTATACTGGTGCCATTGGAACATAGACTTTTTAAAACTCTTAACTGGCTCTGAAAACAACCTGTGGCAGAGTATGTGGTCATGCGCATCCCGAGGAAACCCGCAAAGCTCATTCACACACACACATCCATGAATCAGCACGATATGTGCTCATGCGCATCCCGAAGAAACCCCCGCAAAGCACACTTACACACACATCCATGGATCAGCACGGACCCATGACAATGTGCTGACCCTAAGTTTTCCTGACCGTCTCTGAAAGTATCTTTCTGTACCGTGGACCTTGTTAAGAAGCCCGATTCCAGTTCTCCAGATGGACTTTGAGTCTGACACAGTGACTTTAACTAACAAGGCATGGGTGATGATGCCCTGGCAATGAATTCTACGAAAGCAGAGTAAAGTGTGGGTGAGTTGAATGGTGATGCCAGGTTGGCCGCCCACCTGAAGCTCTGGAATACCTCTAGGCAGGATGATGTGGCAATAGACTGAGCTCTCGTTTTATATGAAGTGTGGTGACATTTGAAACCTCGCCCAAGGCCAATGCACACAGATATTCCTCCAAGTACTGTTGAGCTCTTGGAATCCGTGAGACTTCAGTAAACTTAGACTAAGGAAATATTATGAGGTCATGAATGTGCCTCACTAGTAAAATGGACGTGAACCCTCTCCCTTCCCATTTGTGAGCATCAAATGAGATCACAAGACCTGTTAGCATAAACCTGACAAAGAATATACTTATTCTATAAATAATGTCTACTTTATTATTATTATTATTACTATTCACAACATAGAACATTTCCCCTTTCTCTCACTCTACCTTGAAATGCCAGTCATTCTTCACCAAGTCCATTCCGTATCCTCTGTCTCTCTTGTCCCTCTGACCCCTTCTAAGTCCCAACCCCTCACTAGCCTGGTCTCCATCCTTCCCTTTACCCTCTTCCAGCCCTGGCTCAACGGGACAAAAAACTCATGGTGTAGTTTGGTGGGATCGTGGCAAAGCCCACGAGTCTAGGGGACACATCGATGTCCTGGGGGGCCTGTGGGGATCTGAGGTGGAAGTTCTGCAGGATGTTGGTGAGGAAGAGGAAAAGCTCCATTCTCGCCAGTCCTTCTCCGAAGCAGTACCGCTTTCCTAAAGAGAGGAGACAGAGGAATGAAGATGGAACCCAGTTCTCGCCCTCGCCCCCATACCAAATCCCTGGCTGCACTCTCTGTGGGAGGAAGGGCTGAGACCTTTAAAGGAGGCTCGAATCTCTGAGCCCACGTTTCCCCCATACTTGTGGTGGATTGGTCCATGCCAGGTTGCAACAATGAGAAACCTGTAGTGGATTCCCTTCCCTACAGAGGTGCTCTCCAATATGGCTGCCAGGTATACACGTCCTTCTCTCTCTTCCCTCCCTCCCTCCCTCCCTCCTTCCTTCCTTCCTTCCTTCTTTCCTCTCTCTCTTCCCTTCCTTCCTTCCTTCCTTCCTTCCTTCCTTCCTTCCTGTCTTTTCTTCTTTCCTCTCTCTCTTCCTTCCTTCCTTCCTTCCTTCCTTCCTTCCTTCCTTTCTTTTTCTTCTTTCTCTCTCTCTCTC
This sequence comes from Cricetiscus sungorus, assembly GCA_030556225.1. NCBI lineage: Eukaryota > Metazoa > Chordata > Mammalia > Rodentia > Cricetidae > Cricetiscus > Cricetiscus sungorus. The sequence goes on from JANBXA010000303.1 coordinate 2,362,530, forward strand.
TCTCTCTCTCCTTCCTTCCTTCATTTCTTTTCCTTCCTTTCTTCCCTTCTCTCTCTCTTCTTGTTTCTTTCTTCCTCCCTTTCCTTTATTTCCCTTCTTTCTTTTGAGACAGGGGTTCCCCTGTAATAGTCCTGGCTGTCCTGGGACTCTCTGTAGATCAGACTGGCCTACCACTCACAGAGATCCTCCTGCCTCTGTCTCCCCAGTTCTGGGATTAAATGTGTGTGCTACACCCAGCTGCCACACCCTTTCTAAGAACTGGTTGTGTGACCTGAGAAAGACTTCTGACTTTCATTTCACTACAGTTTGAACATCACTTCTCCAGGGTTCAGATACATGGCACTTGGGAATTATGTAAGTTACAGCTGATTGGCTGAGGGTTCAATCCAAGAGAATCTTCCAAGATGGAGGGATATTTGGTTGGATTGGAAGTGCACTATGGATGAGGTGTCTCTGCTGGTATGAGCAGTGGCCTGGCACTAGACAGTGACCTCTTACCTATGGAAAAGGGAACAAATGCATCACTCTTCTTAAACTGTCCTTTGTCATCCAGAAAGTGCTTTGGGTTGAAGTCGTTGGGGTTGGAGAAGAACTTGGGGTCCCTCAGCACAGAGCCCAGCATAGGAAACACTTCAGTGCCCTGTCAATGAGGAGGGTTTGATAAGGTTAGTTTGGATGAATGTCCTGCTGGCCCACAGGGGTTAGAGGGGTGAGTTAGGGTATCACAGGTGAAGATAAAGAATGTATGTGAGTAGGTGGGGGCCTCGAGGGAGGCGCTTTGAGGAAACTAATGTCATTATCCTTGAGACAGGAGATGTGGGGCTCACGTTATATGGGACAGGATGAGTGAGTTTAAGTTTATAATGACTTGTGACTCGATGGTTGAAAGGCACAGAGTTGAAACTCCCAGGTCAGAAAACTACGTAGGAGGGTGGAGGGGTGTGGTGGTAGAGAAAGTCTGCCACTGAGAAAGTGAGAGAGGGCTGGGTGGTTTCTAAGAAGAGGAGGAGGGCTGCGGGCCCATGAAGAAGGCTGGAGGTCACTCTAGGCTGGGCGAGTCAGCACCTTGGGAATGAAGAAGTCCCGGAACTTGGTGTCCTTGGTGACCCTGCGAGCCAGGCCCATGGGGATCATGTCTCCAAATCGTTGAATCTCATGGATCACGGCCTCTGTGTAAGGCATCTTCAGGCGGTCCTCATATTTGGGCTGCCGGTTCTTGCCAATCACCCTGTCAATCTCCTCTTGGACTTTGGCTGAGAAGAAGAGAGATGTGTTTAGGGGTCCAAGAACCTCACCCTGGGAATGGTAGTGCAAAAACATAGACCTGAATGGAGGCCATGAGACAGTGTATGACACTGTCAGTCATTTTCAGTACACGTGAGCCGTAGGATTGTTGGACGAGGTTCTTGTTAACTGGATCATAACAGAATTATGTTGGAATCGTGAGGAAGGAGATTTAGTCTGGGGGACCAGCAAGGGGCTCCTTTGAAGTTCAGATGAACAACACACCAGCTGATTCAACACAGAGCACAGAGACCTGTGCTCATCATCTGACTCTGTCTCTGCAGAGTGGGGGATAGCTATCTGAGAGTTCAATTTCTTGAGAGAGGCAGGGGATAGTGTGGCAGATCAGTGAAGCAAGTTTAGAATCTATGACCTCCTCCTCCCCTTCCCATCCCTTGTAGCCTCACCCTCCACATCTGGGTGCTTCATGAGCAGCAGGAAGCCATAGCGTAGGGTTGTGCTGACAGTCTCTGTGCCAGCAAAGAAGAGGTTCAGGGTAGTCAGCACCAAGTTCTTCATGTAGAACTCTGTATTGGGGTTCTTCTTCTCCTGCAGGAGGGAAGCATTCAAGTCCAGCCCACTCCTATGCTTTTGGTGTCGTTCTGTTTTGCACCCTCCTACCCAAATTCACTTGTCTTTGGCCCAGACCTAAGGGGAGAAGAGGGATCCTGGCTATGCCAGGTTCTCTCCAGGTCCCAGACTTTGGAAGTGAGCCAGCGCCCTAATCCAGTGCTCTTCCGTCATTGTCTGAGCTTTGATGACCATGTTTAGCTGTCAGTTTTCATTTTATGTGCATTGGCGTTTTGCCATGGGTGTTGGGTCCCCTGAAACTGGAGTTACAGACAGTTGTGAGCTGCCATGTGGGTGCTTGGAATCGAACCCCAGGACTCTGCAAGAGCAGACAGTGCTCATAACCACCGAGCCACCTCTCCAGCCCTTGGACTGTCATGGCCAGATACCACACATTGGTTATCCCAGCCTCCAGAAAGCAGATCCAGGAGGACCACTACAGGTTTGAGGCTAGGCTGACCTACAAAGAGAATTTCAGGCCAGTCTGGTGAACATAGCATGATCCTATCTCAAAACCACCAATGACAAAATCTCCCTCTCTCTTCTGAACAGATGGGAGAAGGTCCCAGTAAAGCTCGGGTCCACACAGATGTAAACCAGTCATGAGGACAGACAAATGACATCAGTGTGATAGCTGGAAGCTCCAGCTGGAGCCAGAGAGGTATAATGCACAGCCTTCATGCTGTGATATCAGACAAATCACCCATGTTAGCAGGGCTGCAGCCTCCTCATTTGTAAAACGGGAGTTGAAACACAACCTTGCTCAAGAGTTGTGGGTACTAAATAAGTTAACAGAAGTAAGCCTTTAAAACGGTGCCTGGAACATGGCAGCCCTGCCCCCTGGCTGCTACCTCAGGGGAGGTACACTCTCCTGAGAATAAGAGAGGAGTGGATGGAACAGTGATGTTGAATAAGGACTATAACGTGGGAAGGGATGAGTGGTCCTCCGTTAACTCCCCATGCCCAAGCCTGATTTCATCCTACATGGCTTTGGATCTCCCATCATGCTCCGTCTTCTGGGATTACCTCCTGCATGCGGATGAGGAAGGAGTCGATGAAGTCCCTTGGGGAGTTGGGATCCAGGGTGCTTTGGTTCTGTTCCACCTTCTTGGTTATGAAGTCCTCCAGCCCCTGTAGTTCCTTAAAGGCCTGTTGCTGTGGCCCTGGCAGGTGCTTCATCACCGAAGAGAACATCTCATAGAGCTGATGGTGGGAAGAGAACGAGAAACCAAGGCAGCTGTGACAAAAGCCCAACAGCTGTGACATCTGTGTTAAGACCAGGGATACTCATGCCACCTGCCCAGGAGTTTAGGCACCCAGGTGGGGCTGTGTGGCAGCAGAGTTGTGTTATAGTTTAAGCATGAGGGCTACTGCCAGAGTTTGTAAGTGAGATGGACTTGGGAACACATGCAGGCTCAGGGCATTCAGGTGAGGCTGGGGTGGGAGGCATCCAGTAGTTGGGTAGTGGCTGCCTATGTAGATATTTAGGTGGTTGGGTGACTTCAGCTGGAGACAGCTGTTCATATACTAATGGGATTTTAATTCGTGAGTTCTAACAGTTGTTCCAACATTAATTTAGTGCTGGCAAGGCCACAAAGCTAAATTATAAATCAATCTAAGTGTCCAAAAACAGGGTAATCTACAAGGAAAGTGTGATCTGGACTGTTTTCCAGCCATTAAAAACAAAGTTACAGCATTTTCAGGGAAATGGGTCCAACTGGAGATAATGGTAATAAGTAAATTTAACCAGTCTTAGAGAGAGAGAGAGAGAGCTCATGTGTGGTTTTTTTTTTTTCGTTTGTGGTGTAGATAGTTAATCATGTGTGTATACATGCATGCATATAAACATACATGTGTATTACTTGTCTCAGAAGTCAAAGAGGAGTAAAGGAGGAGAAGGTGTGAGAAAAGGGAAGGCGGAGGGTATGGGGATGAATAAGCTCAATACACAATATAAACTTGTTCCAACAATTTTTAAAGTAAGCATATTTAAGTAGTGCTGACATTCACCTGGTTATGTGCATTGTTATTGAAACGGCTGCACAGAGGGCCCACTAGGTGTAGGTGTGTGAGTGATCTGTGCTGGAAGCCCTTTAACTAGGGTGCTTGAGGGCTATTCTGTGCGGATTTTGCTTAGAGGGGCAGGGGTTTGGGTATTTTTGTGGCTGAGTAAGGGGCACTTGTGTACATGGTCCAGCGGGCTGGCTCTGAACATTTTGCAGAGGGCACGTGGTTTCAGCGGTCTGGATTTTGTAGCACCTGGCACTAGGGAGCTGAAGGGGACTAGCGTGCATGCAGGGGGCTTCCTTTAGTGACCTTGTGCTAGAGTAAAATGAATTGATGAATTGTAGTGGTGAAGCGTGCCCAGCGGAGACAGCTGTCTCTCCTTCTCCCCTCACCCCGTGTGTACTCTGCGGGCTCTAATGTCAGGCACAGCTGTATAAACTGTGTTTTGATTTGTGTTCTGGCGCAACTGCTGCGCTACTTTGAAGCCACCTGCTGGAAAGAGGCTGGCAGTTTGGGAGTGAGTGAGCTGGCAGCTTCAGTATGGGGGTGGCAGGACAAGGTTGAAACAGGTTACCTGCCCAGTGGAGGTAGCTGTGAACTGGAAACTGCCCAGCATCATCTTCAGCAGTGACAGGAACTCTTTGTCCTCATAGTCAAAGCGGTCGCCGAAAACGATGGAGCTAATGACGTTGGAGACTGTTCTGCTCAGGTAGAAGGTGGGGTCAATGAGAGCACCTGTGGGTGGGGAGGGGGAAGGAGAGAGAGGCATTGGAGCTAGGGAAAACATCGCCGGGGTAACAGCATCAGATACTTTGAATCAAAGAATTCAAAATGAGCACTGGCTGCAGCGCGGAGTCGGCCAAAACCCGGACACCAGCGGGGACCAGGCCTCTATTCCCTTGTCTAGTTCCCATCCTGGATCATAGTGCTGCTTTCTGCGGGGCTCTGCTTACCGTTTGTCTTTCGGAATGCCTCCAGGAGAAAGCCCGCCTCCTCTTGGATGCGCTCCTCAATGCCACGCTTGCCCACGCCGAAGTCCCGCAACGTGGCGATGGAGAAGCGCCGCAGCTGCTTGGCGCGCTCGCCGCTGCTGAAGGCTACGCCTGGGACGGTGAGTGGGGGTGGGGGGAGAAGTCAGAGAAGAGGGGCGTGGCTGGCCATCCTTGCACTGTTCCAGCAGGGGAGGAAGAAGCACAGATGCAAAGATGCGCCACAAAACTAGGCGGTGGGGGGGGGTGTAGAAAGAGAGAGCGAGTTAGAGGACAGTAGGAAGAGGGAGACATTAGGGCAGATGCAGGGACAGAGAGACAGGACAGAGATCTGGGGGTGGATAGGGTTGTGAAAGATTTGTGACCAAGCTAGGGAAGAGAGATAGGGAAAGAGAGAGATGAAGAGAGCCTGGGAAGAGGCGAGATTGCTGCCTGGAGACTGGGCTTGGGAACAGATTTCTGTGATGCTCTGACAGGAGAAGAAGAAAGCAGGGGAGAGAAAGAGAGACAGAATCCTGGGTAATCACAGAAGCTAAGAATGATGGGTGGTGGTGGTGGTGGTGGTGGTGGTGGTGAGCTCCGGAGTCTGTTAGAGGCACGGAATTCCGATAGAGAAATCCTTAGGCGCAAGAGAAGGCATGGGTGGTGGTGGTGGGGACCAGGAGATAGGGGAGAGAGAGAGAGAGGGAGGGAGGGAGGGAGGGAGGGGGGGAGAGAGAGAGAGAGAGAGAGAGAGAGAGAGAGAGAGAGAGAGAGAGAGAGAGAGAGAGAGAGAGAAGGGGGAAAATTAGGACATGATGAGATGATGAGTTCGAGACTTGACACAGCCAGCCGCAGACAGCAATGCGGGGAGAAGACAGCCTTGAAGGGAGGCAAGAGTCATGTATGTTTATATGCATACATGTATACACACATGATTAAAGAGGCTGGGGAAACTGATACCTTGTAAATGTTCCCTGCCATCCCCAGTATCTTGTCCCTTACCATAGCCTTTGAAGAGCCAGTCAAAGGTGGCCTGCTCGCCACGCCCACTGAATTCCTCAGCTTGATCCACTAGAGCCTCCTTGACTGCTTCCTGTCCGCATAATACCACAACTGGTCGAGGCCCCAGGTGGATGGTGAACACAGGACCATAGCGTTCGCTGATCTGAGCGAGGTTAGAGGAGAGAAGTCATACCTTGATCTAAGTCTGGGATTCCTTTCTCTGGAGTTGTAACAGCTATCAGATGGGATGTCCCAAGATGTGATCTCACATGCCTAGGAATTTTTGCTGATTCTTCAAATTCCCCCTGGCCTAATACTACACTCCCACCGGGTCAATACCCTATCACAAAGTCTCAATGAGATTTGGGCATCCCTCTGTGCCCCCGTTCTACCCATCTCCCTGCCCAGTGGCACCTTCATGAGGGAGTTGTACATCTGCTCCGTGTTCAGCTGAAGGTAGTTCCCAATGAAGGGCAATGGGGTCGGTCCTGGAGGCAGCTTCCCCGAGAGCTTCCTCTGCTTCCAGACAGACATCACGACCAGGACGACGAGGAAGGCCAGCACAGTCACGAGGAGCAGTCCCGAGGCCAGCATGGTTGCAAGTGAGGGTGACAGACAGATGGTGATGGCTGAATTTGTTTGCTTTTATACATCCTGGGTGGAAGGGTGGCCTTTGGTCTTGGTTATGCAATTGACTCATTTCACCTCCAGACTACCCCCTACATTGTGCACCAAGTTTGGGACATAGCCAACAATCAAGGAGGAGGAGGAGGGCCCCAGGAGGGATTAACAGGGAGTAGACAGAATTTGTGACATCTAAGGAGGAAGTACTCCCGGGCTATGCCTCATAGAGGAATTGGACAGTAGACAGAAGCCAGAATTGAATCTTTCATAACATTTATATCGGAGACTCTTCCGAGCTTTGGGTGTGGAGTGCATTCCCCTGGGAAGGGACCAAAATGGTGCGATATTAGGGTCTCAGGAGAGCAGAATCTGTATTTCATTAGCTTGATACAGGGTAAATAGCAATGAATTTGAAAGTCAATTTTCTTCCTTGTTTGAGATAAGTTCTCACTATGTACTCCTGGTGGGGCTGAAGCTCAATATGTAGATCACAGAGATTCTCCTTGTCTGCCTCCCGAGTGCTGGGGTTATAGTCTTACCTGACTCTGGGAGTCCTTCAATGAAGAGTCCTAAATTTAAGGGACTGAGAAGGGGAGGCTTCAGGGCTATGGGTTGTGGATCTCAAGGCAAGAATGACTGTGGGTGAGGAGTACTAGGAAATCCCAACAGGATCTTGAGTCAACACCTGTACCCAGGTGTGGATATACTTTGGATTTGGCCCCAGGTTTTCCCTTGATGCTCAGAACCTTGGGGGAAGTCCCCGAGTGTAGGCTAAACCTCTGGAATGTAGCATCTGGGAAAAGTGGGGGGAAGACGAGAGTCCAATTCCAACAGAAAATTTGCACAGCACTAGAGACAACATCATAGGGTCACTGTTGTCAGAGGGTCTGTCTAGAAATGATGATAACAACCACAAATACAGCAGAAAAGTTCCAATTTACAACAGCACTCCCCACCCCATTTCTATCCAACCCCTAGGAAAGGCCACTAGGTTTCCTGGCTCATTGCTGTTTTTATGTACAAAAGCTCCCTATTTTACATATGGATGTACAGATAATAGAACACGGAGGGTGGCATGGGGCCACATACCAGAAAAGCCTGCGAGCCAGCCAACGGAGGCATCAGAATCTGCCTTAGCCTACATCTTCAGCTTTCTCTTTTTAGACTTCTCCCACCCCCCACACCAGTGGAAAGAGAGCTTGGTGGGGATCGTAACTGGGATGTGTGGTTATTGGGCTACTGCCTGCATTGCCAGGGGGAAGCAGGGCGAGGGAACAGAGGTGGAGAGACTTAGTTAAGCCTCGGGCAGAGGGAATGGAAAAGGACCTTGGGATTTTATGGGACCTTTTGATGAGCCGGTGCCCCCAGGAAAATTATTTGTATCCCAATCTGTGGAATGTTAGTAATTATGGAGTTGTTACATCATCAACCTCACTGAGATTGCCAGGATCATGAAGGAGCTGGAATTTCCTCTGTTCTCTCCATTGCCTGACCCAGATCATCTTGGGAGCCACTTGGGGGCTGGGTGGGTGCTGAGATTGGGATCCTATGGGGCAAAAGACCGGACATGGCACTCGCTATGCCAGTATGGAGCAGACCCAGGAGGGAGGAGGATAAGGTTGGCATTGAGACTGTCCCCAGGAGGCACTAAAGCCAGAAAGAAGTTAGCGTTGAACTTGACTCCAAGGGGACTTTAGTAGAATCACCTCTATGCTAAGAGGGACCTTGAGAGTGGAGGCAGATTGTCACTGGGATTGCCTGGATGAAGCTATGAGTGTGGCATCATACAGGCTCTGGGTTAGGTCCCATCAGGTTCTGATACAAGCACGAGGAACTTGCTGAGATTGGCCTCAGCTAGACCCTGGGAGGGGCCTGCAGTGGACACTGGCAGGCTTTGATGGATGGAGCATCCATGGTGGTACCCTAGCTTTAGACAGGTGGAGGTGGGTGAGGCTGGAACTCCCATGACTGGCATTTTGCTCGTCTCCTTCTGGGCTGTTGGACTCTGTTCCTGTTGGTGAGAGACAAAGGGTAGAGAAGAAAGTGGGGAGGAAAGCTGTTTGTTGATTTGGGAGGAGGAAGAGGTGGGGAATGGGATTAGCCTAGGTTTGGCAGGTAGTGATATCCCCTTAATCTCTATTACCAGTCTGCACCTGCACCAGCCCTGAGCCTGGACTTCTCCTCTCCCCGTTTCGGCAGGGAGCAATTTGGAGACTTTGTTTCTCAGTGAAGGTGGCACCAGGAAAGACCCAGAGTGTGCAGGCAGGCCCTCATGATCTGTGCAGGGGTGGGGGTGGGAGGGCCAGAATGGGAACTGAGCATGAAGAGCTCGAGAGAGATCAAGTTTATTTGCTCTTATTGATTTTTACTGAGGTCATGTGGGAGAGATACAGGCACGTGAACGAGGGATTAGTGCCCGCAGTCACAGTCACCTGGAGGACACATGTGCAAGTGGCAGTAAATCAAGACAGGCTTGCAGAGTGAGTTAGCGGCAGACACAGAAAATCGCCCTCTTGGTGGGCCTTAGTTTCCCTTTCTGGTTGAGCAAAGACAGGTATGGAATAGAACCCTAATCTGAGCAGATACCATCCCCCACCACCCTTCAACCCTGCCAGTATCCCTGAAATCCTCTCTCTTGTGAGTCCTTGAAGAGCTGACTTCATGGACACTTTGAGCTTTAGGGGCCCAAGGACTGAGTGCCTGTACCTCTTGGTAGGAGTGTATAAGTTAATGCATAAAAGCAACAAATACCAGCTATTTTATTCAGTTGTGATTGCAAGTTATTAATCTACAGTACAAAGGAAATGGATTGCTCTTACTCTAAACTTCAATCTACCTTTTGCAACTCTGGTTTTCATTGTAGCACAGAGGGTCCCGCACTGGGTAAGACCATTGATAGAGGTTCTCCCTTGGAAGTTTCCAACCCACACCTTCCAGCAGTATGAAAGTCAGCCTGCAAGGAGGCAGTTTACTGCTCAGTTCAAGACTGATGTCTCTGTGTGCTGCAGCCAAAGTTAGCAATAGGGGCCTAGCATCTAGTTATGGGGGGGGCAAGCAAGAGCAAAAGCCATCACCCATCTTGTTTCGAGTGCCTCCAGGACTGGAAGAGGGTTCCTGAGACCCCTTCAATACTTCTTTACCGAAGCCAAGCATGACCCCCCTCCCCATGCTGTGAACAGGAAGTTTACCCTGGAGGTGCTCCATCGGGCAGTTTCTGAGCAAGCATTAGGTTATTAGATGGCCAGGCTGGGCTGGGTGGAGCTGAAGCCTGCACAGGGCTTTGCCTAGCTGTCTCTCCTCACTCCTCACTTGAGACTGTCCACTCGTCTTTGTCTTTCTCCTTACTAGCAAGTCACTGCTGTCCCCAAGAGTCCTACACTAGTGGACTAGTGTAGGACTAGTGTTGTTATCGTTTTGATTATTAGTAAGTTTCAACGGGTGCTTCCGGCTTGCTTTGTTTCCACATCCTTCTGCGTGTGTTGTTTTGAGTTTGTTTGGGGTCTCTGTGGGAATTCATGTTGCCACAAGTGTGTATTAGTTACTGTTCTGTTGCTTGATAAGACACTATGACCAAGACAATGTGTAGAAGTTTATTTTGGCTCATGGTTCCTGGGGAATAATAGTCCATTGTGGTAGAGAAGCATGGCAGCTAGTGGCAGGCACCTTGGCAGTGGCAGGAGCTGAGAGCTCAGCAACTGAGCCCCAAGCACAAAGCAGAGAGGACAAACTGGAAGTGGTATGTAGTCTTTTACTCTCAAGTCCAAGGCCCAGGGAGACTATACCACCTAAACCTCCTCAAACAGTGCCACTAAGGTTGGAGGACATTTCTCGTTCAAGCCATTACAATGCCCACGCTGACGGATTTAATTTGTATCCATACCAGTCTTGGTTGGATTCGTCTGGGGACATAATCGGTGGCTATGCAGTTCATGCCTGCAGGCATCTTCACATCTGTGAATCTGAGGGTATGCGTGTGTGTCCGTGTCCATCAGCCTTGCATGTAAACATCTGAAATACATGTAGACTTTAGGATGTGCCCATTGCAGTATGTTTACCATGTGTATGTTGTGTGCAATGTGGTGCTTAACTCCATGTTAACACTTGTGGGAATGAATGTTCAAGTAGGTGGCTGCTTGTAACTAAGTGGCTATTTTTGTGTCTACTATGGTATACATTTGCAGGCACGTGGAGCCATATCGTGTAAAGGTGAGCAGTTGGCGGTGCCTGCACGTTCTTGTCCCTATTTGTATTTAAACATAGCCTTGGATCAGTTTCATTTATGCCCTTCAGTAAACAAGTAGCACCCACATTTTTAGAGTGCTTACTTCCTTTGATTTTCAAGAGTGGAAATGCTCCTGTGGGACAGGTGTGTCCTAGGACATTTAGAGGTGATCAGCAGGCGGTGGGCCCAGCCTCACTGAAGGCTTTTGACTAAGGATTCAGAAGACAAATTATCAGTGACAGGCTAGAATGGATGGTTACATGGAGGAAAGTCACAGGGGGTCAGGCTGAATAGAGAAGAAATAGCTGTCAGTAGGAAGCCAGAACTGGCAACAGACTCAACCTTGTGTGCTTATGGTAGGTCACCAGAAGGAGAAGTGGGGATGCCTCACAGGAGAATAGAGAAAGTTAGGAGACAGAGTTCCAGGCAGAAGCAACAGAGAGCACAAGGGACCTGCATGCCTGGCTGAGTGAAATTAGAGATGGGAGACTGCATTCCCTGGCAAGGCCTGGCCCTGGTGAGAGCCAGATCACCTGGAGCTTTATGTAAGGCAGTGAGGAGCGTGGGATTAATCTTGAAGCAACGGGGAGCCACGGGACAGGTCTAACCAGGGTAAAGAGATGCTCAAATTTGTGTTTGAGAAAGAGCCTTCTGCTTGGGGGGATGGGATAACAGTGGAGACTGAGAAGTGGGGGAGTATTGCTGCAGGCATCCCCGTGTGAGGGTGGGGATGGAGGCTGGATGGAGAAATCATAGGAGGGACAGCTAACCATTGCTGCTTTACATGCTGGCTCTGTTGGTGATAGATGGGAATGTGCCATGTTTTGATTTGAAGGCCCAGATCAAGATCAAGTTGGAGATAGGACATGATGGGTGTAGCTTGGGACATTGTGACAAACCAGGCCAAGTCATTTCCAGGGATCTCCAAGCAAAGGCAGAGAAATGAGTGTTAGATGGTCCTATTATTCCTTATTATCACTTGTACAAATGGACCACTGAGGAGGGGACATGCCTAGAAAAGCCCTGTGTGAGATGCTTCTTGCAGAATGGGTTCTTGGGGAGAAGGGGAAAGAGGAGCTCAAGTGATGTCACTCCCACACAAGCCAGGTCTCAGACATGACACGAGTGGGATGGAATGTCATGACAGACATGACAATGGATGTTTGATTGTTCTCCCTCTCCCACCTTCCCCCTACTCAATCTTTAATCTCATCTGTTTGCTTCCTGTCTTCTCCTCTCCCTCTGACCCAATAGCTTTCAGGACAAAAATGGCTCCTCCCAAACGTACCCAAAATCTATAATCCTGTAGAAAATGAACCTCTCCTCTATTATTGTTGTCTGTGTGTACATGTGCATGCGTGTACATGTGGAGGACAAAGACCAATGTATCTTCTTTAATTGCTTTCTACATTAAGACCTAATACATTTCCCCCCCTGAACCTAGCTAGCGCTACCTTTGTGGATAACAGTTTGGCCAGCCTGTGTGGACAATGAGGCTTGGGGATCCTCCTGGACCCATCTATCCCAACCCCAGCACCTTGAGATGAATAGAACAAAATGGGTTAGAGGTATGTGCCACCATGCCTGGCTTTTGATGTGGGGTCAGGGATCTCCACGCTTATACAACATGCCTTTCACCCAGTGGGGGGTGGGGCATCTCCTCGACGTCTCTCCTTTTATTTTAAATTGAGATGAAATAACACAGGAACTAAATGTTCATAGAGAAAAGGCCAGTAGAATTTAGTGCATTCACAGTGTTATGCAACCACCACCCCTATCAAATATCAAAACGTTTCCCAATGAAAATCTTTAGTAAAACTAAGGTAGGGGCAGTCTTCTTTGGGGTCTGCACTAGTGAGAGTTTGCCTGGGACTGGCCTGTGTGTCTATAAGTTCCATACCTGTTGTAGCCCTGTCTGCTGTATGAGGTTTTGTTGTTGTTGTTGTTTTTTATGAAACACCAGAAAATTGTCTCTAAATACCCATGACTCTTAAATGCACACCCCATTATCACACGCTCCATACAAAACACCTCCAGAACGAGACAAGAACAAGTGTATCTCAATAAGAGAGATATTTAACCTTTTATCCCCTTTGCATTCTTTGGTTTCTTAACCAACCCTGACCTGGTCAACCGGGGTACATGGCCTCCCACGGCCACTGGTAGTAAGGTAGTGAGTGAGCCTAGAGAACAAAAGTCTGTGGCCAGGGAAGGAAAATGTTTGCATTATCAGATTTCATGGTTATGACAAGGATTAGGGAAGAGTTTGGGGAGTGTTGGCTGAAACCATGTGAAGAAGAAAAGAAGAGAGAAGAAAGTCCAGCTGCTTTCTATCTGGTTGTTAACTCTCGGCCAGGAATGCGGATGCCTCCCCACCAGGAAAATGACAGGACATATGGTGGAATGCATGCCGAGAAAGAGGTTTGATGGACACACGGGATGGAGACGGCCTGGAAGAATGGATTTGTGTTTATTTAACAACCCCAGCTTAAGAAATATATCTAATTTACATGTATACATACCCATATGTGGGATATAACAAACTGTTACACCCATGTCTAGCATTCCAGCCAGCTGTGGACGGGACACACTTCATCTCATGAATGTGTTTCTTGCATTTCCTTGGTTTCCTGTAAGGAACCTGTAGCATACTGGGGGGAAATGTTACTTCAAAACACACAGGAAATTATTATTTAAAAAAAAGACAAAACACCTTCTTGCTGTCAAAGAAAAACAAGTCCAAAGCCAGGCATTGATGGCACACGCCTTTAATCCCAGCACTTGGGAGGCAGAGGCAGGCGGATCTCTGTGAGTTTGAGCCTGGTCTACAGAGCAAGTTCTGGGACAGACTCCAAAGCAATACTGATGGGAGATGTTATTCTGTAAATATGTTTCTCTTATTGGTTAATGAATAAAATCCTCTTGGCCAATAGGAAAGTGAGATAGGCAGGGCTAGGAGACAAGGAGGATTTTGGGAGATGTAGTAGAGGGGATTCAAGATGTAGGACATGAGAGAAGAGGTCTGGACCCTCTCTCCGGTAAGATAAGACCACGTGGAAACACTTGATAGAAATGAGTTAATATTTAAGACAGAGCTAGTCAATAAGAAGCTCTAGCTATTGGCCAACAGTTTAATAACTAATAGAATCTTTGTGTGTTATTTTGGGGCTGACGTGGCTGTGGGAATAAGCTGGTGGGAAAGTGCATGAAACATAATACAGAGAAACCCTTTCTTGAAAATAAAACAAACAAACAACAACAACAAAACAAACAAACAAACAAACAAAAAAAAAGAAGGAAACCAAGTCGAAAGTGCTTACATTTTCACCTCCACTGTCTAAAAGGAGGAGGCTGCTGTTCCTTATTTGACTCTGGGAGTTCTTAATTCTGTTCATTTACTTCATTCTTCATCTGCTTCCTTGGTTTTTGAGCTTGCTGTTTAATGTGAACACCTTTGACCTGCAGGACTGTGTAGCTGGTTTTCCACACATGATTCTCATCACCTGGAGGTGGGTCTTTATCAGCTCTGGCAGCTGTAGTTTCTGCTTTAATTTTTTATGAGCCCCCCAGCTACACCCAGTTTTTTCTTTTATTTTCGAGATTATAATATAATGACGACACTTCCTCCCATTCCCTTTCCTCCATCCAAACCTGACCATTCGCCTGCTTGTTCTCTTACAATCCATGCCCCCTTTTCATTAATCATTGTTACATACATGTATGTGCATGTATGTATACATCACAATATATATATATATATATATATATATATATATATCACTACTTGAGGCTGTTCATCTTCTTTGTCATTATGATCAGCATCTTCTTTGGGACCTGAGACTATGGCTCTTGGTCTCTCTGGGAGAACCTCCCTGTATCCCACCCACTTCTTGAAGTAGGGCTGGAAGGTGCTCATGGGGACTCCTGATGTCTTGTATCTTTCAAATGATATTTGCCACATTTTTTTATGTTAAGATTCAAAATCAACATGATTAGCGCGTAACATAAAGGGTTCTCTTGTAGCACTTTCGTGCACACTTTGTTTTGTCCTCTGTCTTCACGCCCCTCCCCTCTCCCTCACCTACTCCCCTGGTCTTTCTCCTAAAAGCTCTGCTTCTGTGTTCATATAACATGTATTCTACTATCTCTCCTTCTTAAGGTCTCTTTCTCACTGACAAATAGCAACCAGATATTTTGAAGGTGTACAATACAATGTCTTGATATGTTATATATTGTAGAATGGCCAAATCAGGGTAATTAGAATACATATTGTGTCACAAAGGATTTTGTGTGAGAACACTCAGAATCTTAGCAGTAATCTAGAACATGATACCTTGTTTTTAACCACAGCCTCTGTGTTAGACAATAGATCTGTTTATATCTTGGGTGTACCTGATATTTACATCCTTTGGCCAATACCTCTCCCCTCCCAACCTCCAGCCACTTCCTGTCTATTTTCTTCTCCTATGAATTAGCTTGCTAAGTCTCCCAATGTATGGGAGATAATGTACTTGTCTGTCAAAAAAAGTTGTTTTAAAAATGAAGATGAAGATATTGCAAATATTCTATAGGGATTTCCATTTCTTATGTTTTTTTGGTTGTGACCCTAGCCTTTAATGGCTGAGCCATTTCTCCAGCCATAGGGGATTTCCATTTCTGACAGAGGCTGAGTAAGCTCCAGTGAACAATGCTGAATCAATCAAATGAACAATAACTGCACAGTATAAAAGATATTTAAAATCTCCTCCAATTGGCTGAAACTTCTAGAGAGGAGCAAAAAGCAGATACTGGAAGAATTGTATGAAGGGTTTCCCACTTTTGGTTTTTGTTAGTTTTATTCTAAGGGCAGGTCATGAACATAACCCTTGGGATGCCAAAAACCCAGATAGAAACTTTTAAAAAAATTTTCTAGAGCTCACTGTGACGTATTACAGTGCCAGCTGGTAGTGATGATTGCCACTCTAAAGAGTCTGAGAAAACGAGACGAGATGAGACTGAGTCCTACGTATAGATCTTGCCTAAATTTCCGTCTGAGTATTTAGATACTTATGGACTGAAACAGCCAAGGCTGCTCTATTCACAATAGCTAGGCTGTGGTAACATGGTAACACGTCTGTGGATCTATCGACGTAAGCATGATAATGAAAATGTGGTTCATTTTCAGACGAAGGGGGATAATTGATCTCACTGTGAACCCCGAGTTTTTATTTGCATTAATTAAATTAAATTAACCTTGGGTCAGGAGGTTGAGTTAGCAACTAGTTGACATAAAGTAATCATAGAGCATCAGAGGGTATCCGGGAGGGATAGAGAGACACAGGAAGCAGTAGGGAGAGGTTTGGAGTGGTGCAGCTTTTTTTTTTTCTGGTTTGTTGAAAAAATGAAAAGATGCACGAGTCTTTCAGAGACACCAGCAAGGAGAGAAGGCTAGCTAGTTGTGACCCACCCTCTCTGAGCTAGCAGGTTTTCACCCCAACCTTTGAATCTTGAGTCTTGTTTGTAAGTAGAATGATAGAGATTTTGTTAAAGCTACTTTTAGCAGCAGTGACAGAGCTGGTGCCCGTGGGAACAGAATTCCCAGCAGGTTGCAGCCTGAGTGACCAGACCTCTGCTTAGAAGCAGATTGGTAACGGCAGAGTTGCAATTGATGGCTGAGATAGAAGTAGATTAAGGCGCAGCTGCTGTGCAAACGTTAATACAGCAATGGGATTCCATTCAGTGCTAAAGAAAAATATGAAATTTGCAGGAAAATGAATGGTACTAGAAAACATTAAGTGGGGTCCAAGAACCGTATATTTTCCCTCATATATGGAGCCTAGTTTAAAACTTAAGGTGTATGTGTGATTGTCAGGAGGAGGCCAGGAATCAATAAAGGGTCCATGAGAGGTGGGGCAGGGGGTGGTAAAAAAGTTGTTGTATTGGAGGGAATAGTAAAACCTGTGATGGGTAAACAAGAGGGGAGGAAAGGCTTAAACAGGGTAGGGCAAGGAGCTGGGGAAGGGCAAGGATGGGGCACAAGAAAAATTAAGCATTTATGAAAAAGCCATGTAGAAGCCTATTATCTTGTAAGTCGAAAATACAATTTCAAAGAAAAAAGAATTTGAATGGAGGTACCCTGCATGGGTTGATATTGGTGTTTCTGTAAGCCATGGGTTATAGAATACTCCCCAGGAGTTGTTGGTCAGGGAGGTCCCAGATGCTGCTAAACAATACAGCGATAGCCCTTGTTCTCCGTTGTCTGCCAGAACTAGATGGTAAGACCCTGTTGCCGAGGACGCCAAGCGATTTTGTTGCGACGCGTAGAAAGATCTATTTGGAACAGGGCTGGGAGTTTCTTCCCTGTGCAGGCTGCGGGGGTAGATGAGTCATCAGTATTTTATTTACCCTGCTACAATAATGCTTTGCCAGGCAAGTTGAGCCCATTGGTACAATAGTGACATGCATGGTTCAATTCAAGGCCAGTTTCACAGGAGGGAATTTATAGCTGGTACTGTAAACCTGGTTAAAAACCCAATGTTAGGAAGGTTATGGGCCTCAGGGAAGGATGCACGCACTACTGTTGTTTTGCTAAATGGATGTGGTATCAAACCACCTTCGGAATATTTGTCCCATTGTCAACCACAGTTGGACAAACTTCTTTTTGCTGTGGTCAGCAGTTAATGCAGAGACTCAGAATGTGTTCAAGTGCTGAGAATAAAGGGCCACTAAGTACTCAGACCTGGCGAGACATTTATATCCTTCCCTCGACGAGGCTCAGGGAACATTGTGGAGGTGGGGATGGTAAGCATGTAAGAGCCAGAGGATGGCAGTTGTGAGGAATGCTATGAAATGCTCTCTTCTGGCCACGGCGTTGGCCTCACAAACTCACTGTTTATGGTTACCTGCATGAGATGGATCCTGTCAACGTTATGGCATAGATGGGGGTGGGGCATTGGAGGATCCACTCCTAACTGAAGACTTATGGGTAGTGGTGGCACCTGGGAAAGGAGAAGCCATTTTTTCCTCTGGGGTGTAGCCATTTTACATACCCAGTAATTAACTCTAAAACCATGTGCATTCAAGCAACCCTAGTTATTTTTTGAAAAGACATGAGAAAGGGGGGATTTAGAAGGGTATTGGGAAGCTAAAACGTTCCGTAGAGAGTGGGAGGGAGATAATTGAGAGGAACGGAGGTACGTATCTTTAAGGTACATTCTATATGTGTGTCCTACTTAGGGTCTCCAGTGCTGCAACGAAACACCAGGACCAAATGCAACATGGGGAGGAAAGTGATTTTTTCTTTTTGGCTTACACTTCCCCATCACTGTTCATCACTGGCAGGAACCTGGAGACAGGAGCTGATGCAGAGGCCATGGAGGGGTGCTGCTTACTGTCTTGCTCCCTTGGCTTGCTCAGCCTGCTTTCTTAGAGAATCCAAGACCACCAGCCCCCGGATGGCACCGCCCACACTGGGCAGGGCCCTCCCCCATTGATCACTAATTGAGAGAATGCCTTACAGCTGGAACTCATGGAGGCTCATTTCTACAGCTGAGGCTTCTTCCTCTCTGATGACTCTAGCTTGTGTCAAGTGGACACAGAAAATCAGTCAGTACAATGTGTATGAAATTGTTGGGTAAATAAAAATATTATAAAATATGTGCTTGTTTTTCAGTTTATATTTTAGTGTGGTGAACTCTCTGGATATATCTTACACCTTATTAATCTTTTTTGTTGTTGTTCAGATAAGGCCTGTTTAGTTTTAAACACATCGAAAATAGTCATTTCTGTTGTGTTTTGATTTCAAGCATCTTTAAAATCCTCTCAGGGCACTTTACTCTCTTCTAACACTGGTCTTCAGCTCTCGTGTGTCCTTCAATCTTCCTTTACAGCTCTAACTATGATCATAGCCATTTAAAAATTCCCTGTGGAATGCGGGGGTGAGGGGGTGGGGGTGGGGGGTGGATGAGATGGGAGGGTGGTGGTGGGGGGGTAGGAGGAAGGGAGGGAGGGAGGAAGAGGGAACTGGGAT
Organism: Cricetiscus sungorus; assembly: GCA_030556225.1. Classification (NCBI taxonomy): domain Eukaryota; kingdom Metazoa; phylum Chordata; class Mammalia; order Rodentia; family Cricetidae; genus Cricetiscus; species Cricetiscus sungorus. Next base: position 2,381,218 of record JANBXA010000303.1, read on the forward strand.
CAATCTATAAAATAAGAAAAAAAAAATTCCCAGTCAAGGCAAGGCATGGCTTTGCCTAGCAATTTCCATTGAATCAACTCCCCCCGCCACAATGGAGAATGTTTGCTTGTTTTGTTTGCAGATGGGTACCACCAGCACACACTGCACCTTTGATAAATACTGACCGGAAGAAGTGCTGTGCTGTATGAGGGGGGATGGGGTTCACAGACTACAGAGACAGAAGTATAGCAGCTGCGAATAATCAAGGTATACCCAAACAGAATACAGGTTGTGTAGATTTGCAATGAGCCAGCCTGATGCTTGATGCCACAGTCAAATCAATCAAATCAGCCGGGAATCAGTGACAAGCAGTCAAAAAGCCCATTTCAACGTCTACACATCACCCTGAGGTAGAAGACCCCTTCGGAAGCTAAAGAAAGAAAAGACCAGGCTAGCACCTCATGGGAGTTCACTGTGTCTCTGTAACTAGCCTCCCCCAACCCCCTCTTCTGCATTGAAAAATATTCTACCCATGACAGACTTCTATTTGGCGGGGGCAGTTTAATATATTATGTTAGGCACGTTTAATACAGCCAACTAAAGTATGTCACTCTGGGAAGAAGGGGGGGACAAAAGGCTCTGTTTAACGGAACTCAGGGGTCAGTTTTTGGACTGATGCCCCCCCCCCCCCCCCGGGCCTGTTGTGCTTATGATAAACCCTTCCTGGGTGCCTCATAGATTAATTATTTCCTGCAACAATAGAACTGTCAACAGAATCCAGCACAGTAAACTTGCTCTGGCCAACAGTTCTTTATTGGGGTGGAGAAATACAAGCAAACAGGAGAGAATTACAGAGTTCGCTCTGGTCATTGTCGGGGCAAAGGGCTGGGTAAACACACAGCATCTGTAAGAGTTTGGGGTGGACTGAGATCATGGTTGAGAAATCCAGTGACTTTAATTAAACCTTCAAACGGTGGCTACAGACATGCTTCATGCGTTCAGCCCTGTGTTTCCAGACACCTGTCCTGACCCGTGGCCTTGGCACAGCTTTGAGAGTGGCTTCTCTAAGTGCAGGGAGGATTGAGGAGAAAAGGGTGGGCAGGTATAGGAGGACTCATGTAGAGCTCAGCTCTCCACTTGTCTGTTGACCTCAGCGGGCCATGAAGCAGAGCTCGTAAGTGGGGGGGATGTTGCCAAAGCCTGAGATCCTGTGAGAGGTGTCAATATCAGCAGGAGGCACCAGAGACTTTAAGGAGAACCTCTGAAGGATGGCCGTGAAGTAGAGGAAGAGTTCCATGCGGGCCAGGGCCTCCCCGACGCAGATGCGCTTCCCTGCAGAGACACGTGATGGAAAGGGGTGTGGCAGCCCCTTACGGACTCCTCAGCATCTCAGCTCACGGCTGTATCCACGATGTGGGTTCATTATCAAAACTCACTGGGGTCCCACTGCTACTGCTCAACTAACAGTGTCACCTAGAGGGACCCCACAGGGCAACTTCTTATCTGCTCGCCCAGATTCTATCTGAGTTAGAACCAGACAGACTGGTTCCAAAGAATCCTTGAGGGCTGGGGTGCGACTCAACAGAAGAGCTGGACTGGATTACACCAGTGAGAGAATGCGGTGATAAAACATCTGCTCAGAGTGTGTGAATTCCATCCCTAGACCATAAAAAAACAAAAACTTCAAAACTGTTCATTTCAATTCCTCAAAGGTATTTCAAATGTCCTAGGTATCAAATACCAGTGATATTAAAAAAAAGAAAAGAAAAAAACCCTAATAATTGTATTTAAGGCTATCTTTCCGATGGCCAGGAACCGTTCCAACAGCAGGAAGGAATTAATCTCCATTTCATGCATGTTAAGGTTGAGAGTTGAATAAATCACCCACGTCTCCAGGTGTCCCATGACTGCCGTTTAAATGACAGGAGGCCAAGGCCACTCACTGGCCGGCAAACTTTTGCCTGTGAGGCCAGTCTATGATGCTGTTCGTGTCTGCATGCCCACAGAGGACATTTAGAATGCTTGAAAATATTCAGAGACAGAGAATATTTTGTGTAAGTGAAACGAGTTTCATGTTTCGGTGCTCCTGAATAAATATGTTTACATTTTCATGCATATATGACCACGTAGTCAAAGTGTTGTCAGTGGCTACATTTGTCCACAGTACATGGCAGATGTGCGTGGTTCAGACAAGGATCATATGGCTGACAAACTGTGAAATATTTTTAATTTGATCCTTAACACAATATGGTTAAGTTTACTAAATGCTTGTTCACTGCTGTTGGTGCTCTAATACTTTATTTTATTTTTTTTTCATTGATTTCAAGTCAGGATCTATCTCGCTGTGAGCCCAGGCTGACCTTCCTCTTGAAATTTTATTACTGCTGTCTTTTGACTACTGAGATTTTGTGCATGCACCACTATGCCCACATGTCCACAATCATTCTAGTGAATGGTTCTAATATTCCCTGATCTGGGATTTTAGGGTTCTTATAATCCTATAACATAGACCTTGGAGAGACTACTCTAGCTAGCGCTTATCTGGGGGGAAATCTAGGCAAAATTACCTACCAGAGGAAAAGGCCACAAAGGCATCGTTCTTCTTGAAGCGCCCCTGATCATCTAGGAAGTGCTGAGGATAGAAAGCATCTGGGTAGCGGAAGTATTTGGGATCTCTGAGGACTGAGCCAATCAGCGGGTACACATCTGTGCCCTGGGAGACAGTCAGAGGCCGTTAGAATTCTACACTGGGCACTGGGAGAGAGAGGTCAGGAAAGGGTGACAGGACAACAGTGGGCACAACCTCACCTTGGGCAGAAAGTAGCCTCGGAAATGAGTGTCCCGGATGACATTATGGGGGACACCCAGGGGCACGATGTCTGTCAATCTCTGTATCTCGTGGATGACAGCATCCGTGTACGGCATTTTGGCCCGGTCCTCCACTGCTGGCATACGGTGTGTGCCAATCACCTGGTTAATCTCCTCGTGAACCTTGGCTGTAAGACGGAGGAAAGTATACCAGGAAAGGTGACAAGAAAGGCTGACGTTTGTTTTCATGTTCAGGCTGTCTTTGAGCTTGTTGTTTATCAAAAGGGCATCACTAGGCAGTTCATGTTGGAATGGGACTCACTGTGTAGGTTTTATAGGGCTCAAACACTCAGCCTCATACGTGCTGGATTACATGTATGAGGCGCATGTCTGGCCAGGGAATGTCTGTGTTGAGAGGCTAGGGCAAGTCATGTTCTGAGCTGTGCACATGTCATTGAGTCAAGGATCTTGAGATGAGGATTTCCTTTCTCAATCCAGGAGGCTCACCACGTGTTTGGATTGTTTCATTATATTTAACAACAGGCATTACTGGTACTTGAACACTCATCTGGCATTGGAGGTACACAGCCTAGATCTATGAATGCCATATGGGAATTTGGTCTTTAATTAAAAATACCAAGAAACGAGGGAAAGATAATAAGCAGGACAGTGTGCTGGGTCCAGCGGCACTGTCACAGACAGGTGTTGCTTTTGCTCAGACAAAGGCCTGTTTTGGACTTGACCAGCACAGAGAAAGGCCAAATTAGAGAGTTTTCTTCAGCAAGAAGTGACTTTTGATGACTGGAGTTCCCCAACCAGATCAAACTCTAGTTTATTAGACACGAATTCTGTTTGATATGGACAATGTAGTCAGCTGAGCAATAGCCCTCACGTAGCCTTGCCCGGGTGTGATGACACATGCGTCATCCCAGCTTCCCAGGAGGCTGAAGTCGGTCATCGGACCAGGGCCAGCCTGGACTATGTAGTGAGGTCCCATCTCCAAAAGAGAGGGGAAGGGAAGAGGTCCACCTTCAAATCCTTGACATCAATGTCATGTGTGTAAGGGTGACATAAAGTCGCAGGTCTCACTAAGTTTCTGTGAAATGAAGAGATTAACCAAATCATACATATTGACTATGAAGCTGAATCATAGAGACGAAGGTGGGTAAGAATCGGGAGAGGAGGGATGGTGACAGAAGCAAAGAGACGGGAAGGTGCTCTGCTCTGGCTTTGTAGATTCAGGAAACAAGCTTGAGCCCAGGAACTCAAGGAAGACTCTCTGGGAACTGGAAAGGCAGAGAGAAAGTTACTGTCTTCCTTGATATCAGTCTAGTGGAAGCCACTCTGAGCAGAAGTCCCCACCAGGAGGGTCAAATGACAAATACAGGCTACTAAGACTCAACAGCCACAGAACAAACACAGCGTCGGTCAGAGAGGTGAAGGCCCCACGTTCTGAGGCCATCAAGGGAAGAGAGGCTGTGGGATTGTACAACTTCAAGATTGCCATCCTTGCAAGGAGGCACGGGAGGGGCCAGATGAGCTGCTCAGAGTGAAACTTACCCTCCACCTCGGGATACTTCATCATCAACAAGAATCCATAGCGCAAGGTGGAACTCACAGTCTCTGTGCCAGCAAAGAAGAGATTAAGGGTGGTGAGGACCAGGTTCTTGAGGTTGAATTCTGTGTTGGGGTCGCTTTTATCCTGAAAGCAAAGGGAATCGTCAATAGATTCACCCCCTTGAGCCTTTATCTTCTCTTTTCCTCTGTGTAGAAGATGTGCACTTGTGAAGGAAGAAAAGATGGGTTAAGTGGGTCCAGAAGAAACAATGCAAGCACAGGCGCGGAGGCAGGAGCATGCCCGGTGTTTTAGAGGAAGAACAAGAGAAGGTCAGTGGACATGCGGTGTGCAAGAAGGTAAGGGAGGAGGAAGCAGAATCTTGCACAATTTGGAAGTTTGAGGGGCATTGTGTTCAACTGCCAAATGCTCGGGTTCCATAATGATTTCTCTAGAGTTCAAATGGTCCACACACAGTCATGCAGACTGCATACATCCTGTCATCTAATCTCAATGACATTCGACTTGTGGTTTTGAAGTTTTAACTCCGCTGTAGAGAGTGAGCTTCCAAGATTCTCATTTCCAAGATCCTGAAGGCACATCCTGATTTTCAGTAATATAGTCTGTTGTCTAGATGGCCTTAACAACTGTAAGGTTTTTAAGTTTCTTTATGCTAAACTTTGTAGATTTGAAATCTATTTTAGAAAAATATAGTGTAGATATGTGTGTGTGGTGTCATGAAGAACAAGGAAAATGTCATTTGCAGCAAAATGGGTAGAAGTGGGGGGAATTAGGTTGCTGAAAACAAGCCAGGCACGGAGGTGACTACTGCATGTTTTCTATTACAGACGAAAGCTAGGAAACATTCACTTGAAAGTAGACCATGCTCACAAAGACGAAGGGTTTTGGTTTTGACCAGTGCACGCTGTATGCTTATAAGGAAGTATCACAGGAAAGCCCACTAACGTGCAATTAACATGTGATGGCTACTCTTGGTTGTCAGCTTTAAGTGGATCTTTGAGGTGGCAAGATCCACCTTTAATCTGCCAGCAGCCTATATGAAGGCTACAGAAGAAGTAAGCCTGCTCTCTTTGTCTGTTTGCTCTCATCCTTGCTGGCAAGTCCATTATTCACTGGCATTAGAGCTGACTTCTTCAGTATTCTTGAAGATACTGAAGACCGGCTCAAACATCCAGCCTCAAAGACTGAACAACTACTGGATTCTTGGACATTCCATTGGTAGACAGACATTGTTGATTAGCTGGACCAAGCCTGTAAGTCATTTTAATAAATCCTAAACACACACACACACACACACACACACACACACACACACACACACACGGGTCATGACCCACATTGCATATCAGTTATTTATATTGCAATTCATAAGTTGCAAAATTAGTTATGAAGTAGCAATGAAAGGATTTTATGGATGGGGATCACCACCACATGAGGAACTGTATTACAGCATTAGGAAGGTTGAGAACCACGGCTCTAGAGAATCCTGACTACATAATTTATGCTGAAATAAATCTGATTTTATTAATTTAAAGGGAGTTTATTTGGAAGGTTCAAGTGGCTTACATTTCTACAGTTTCCATATTTTATCTAGAGATTGAAGTAAATTATATGAGATAATATTTTTCTCTTTCCTGTAACAACAGTTGCAAGATGGGTTTGGCATATCAGGAATGGAGGCTTCAGAGGGCGGAAAGAATGGTGTAAGGGAGAAGTACCTGGTACATCTTGATGAGAAAGCAGTCGATAAAGTCCCTAGGGTTTGAGGGGTCAAAGGATGCTTCATTGATCTTGACCCTGGATGCAATGAAGTCCTTAAGCTCTTCTATCAAGTCATAGAGGTGGTTGTGACTTCCTGGAAAATACTGCATGACTCCCCAGAACATGTCATATAACTGTGGGGGAGAAACAAAGGGGTGTATGTCAGTCATGGGTGTCAGGGACCAGACAGGCCACGTTCTAAAGTCAAAGAGTGGTTAGGGCTAGGTCAGAGCAGAGCTCACTCTTAATTCCATCTCCAGGGAGACTGAAGAAGATCAGTGGTTCGAGGCCAACCTAAGCTACACAGAGACATCCTGTTTCACTAAATAGTCTACTATTGGGTCTGAGGTTTGGGTGTAACCCTTTGTTTCCTGAACACTTGGACAAATTGATAAGTGCCTTCTAGGGATGGAGAGCGGAGGGTTAGGTGGCAAACAGGGAAGGCTTGCTTGAGAATGAAGTGTGGGCCCAGAGCTGACTGGTGGCTGCTAAGTACCTGTGCCCAGGGCTTGCTCATCTCCACAAACGATTCATTGATCAGCTTCAATAGGTTCTGGAAACATTCATCCTCATAGTCGAAGCGTTTTCCAAAGACAACGGAACAGATGACATTGGAGACAGTGCGGCTCAGGTAGAAGGTGGGATCTATGGGTGCTCCTAGAGGTAGACATTGACTATGTTGGAGACAGTCACACGTGAGGTAGAGCAAGAAAACACTAAGTACCCAGGATAAGTCCTGGCCCATTGTCAGCCTCCCCCACCTGATCAAGCCACACAAACTGTCACCCACATTCAGAGGGCTTAGTTGTGTCCCATGCAGGATCCCCAGCAGTCGGTCCAGTGTCCGTGAGCATCCAGTGACTCCGGTCAGCGTCTCTGTGGTTTCCCTATCATGATCGTGACCCACCCCTGCCTTGCTCATATGATCCCTTCTCCCCCAACTTGGCATACAAAACTTTGTTGACTGCCAAGGGAGGCCTTACCTCCTCAGAGGGGTGGGTGTAGATGGGATGGGGAAGGTGGACGGGGGTGGAAAAGGGGAGAGGGGGGAACTGGTGCTAGTATGTAAGATGAAAAAAATTGTCTTGTCAAAAAGAAAAAAAGAAAGAAAAATGAAAGGAAAAGAAAAAGGAAATCACTCAGTGTTGGTACAGAGCCCCGGATTTACTGCTTAGTGGTATACATGAGTGCCTGTTTCATACCTGAGTCTAGTTTTACCAAACGGCAACCTGGTTTGGAAATCTCCTAATTGATCTGTGAGTGTTCAATATGATGGTGCTTGTAAAATGCCTGGCATGGCTCCTGGCCTGGAATAAACACCCAAGAAATGCTAGTCTTTTGTCACTGACACCTAAATGCATTTGTGGTGGGTGGAAAGTAATAGAGGACACATCAGAAAAAAGAAAAATAAGTTTAAAAAACAAAAAAAAAATCACTTGAGGGGCTGGAGACAGCTCATTGGTTAAGAGCGCTTGCTGCTCTTGCAAAGGACCCAGGTTTAATTCCCAGCACCCACAAGGCAGCTCACAACCATCTGTGATTCCAGTTCTAAGAACTGTCTGGTTTCTGGGAGCACCAGGCATACACAGGTACACAGACATATGTGCAAGCAAAACATCTGTCCACAAAAATAATAACACAATGTAAAAAAGAATACCTGAATTCAGTCTAGGTCTACCAAAAGAATCCATTTAACTTATTAAGAAATTCCTCCTGGGGCTAGGAAGAAGAGGGTTCAGCAGACAAATCGCTTGTCATGTAAACTGGAGTTAGATTCCTAAGCACCCAGATAAAAAGATAGGAGGTTTTTAAAAAGTGTAGCAGCTCATCTCTGGTTCAGCACTTGAGAGGTGGAGACAGGTGTTTTCTGGGAAAAGTGGTCTAGCTAGATTTGTGGTATCGAAGCAGTCTGGGTTCAGAGATCATCCATGAACCACTCAGTAAACAGAGGTGTGAGGGATGGAGAAAGACGGACGTCAGCCTCTGGCCTCCATACAGATGTGCACTCGTGTGCAAGTACATGTGCCTGCATATGCACCTGTACGTGTGAACATACATACATCCAACATGCATACATATGGAAAAAGAAATAATTTCGTTAAGTCTCAGATGCATTATCTGTAAAATGGAATCCTGGTCAAATAAATGGTGTAGGGTCAATTTCTCCAGAACCGTGCGTACATTCATGATGTACAACACAGCAGATAACTTCTGGAGGTAGAAGACTGCTCAAAGCCATGGGTGGACTTCTTACTCATCTACAGAGTCCAGACAAGGAATTCTGATGTAAAGAGCTGTGTGTCTATATCTCTTTATATATTTGTTTCTATATACTGCTCAACCTTTGCCTTTTCTTTCTAGACTCTATTGGCTCCATACCTTATTTTAGGCACCTTTTAAAACTGCAATAAAACAAAAAATCGCACACAAACAAAAAACCCTCAGAGTCTGTTTTGTGTTGACCTACTCCTGGGCATGGGGATCTCTGTGGAGGATGGTTGATATTAATTACGATACTCCATCAGAGAAACAGGCATCAACTGCAAATAGCTTCTTGGTTAGGGGTGTTTGTCTGTTTTGACTTTCATTGTCTTATTTTATTTTGAAAGAAAGAGCATGAAGTTGGGTGGGTGCAGAGTTGGGAATGATCTGGGAGGATTTGGAAGGGGAAATATAACATAAATAATATATTGTATATTTTTGAGAAAAAGTTGAATGTAGTAAAATACACAAGAGAATAGTTTTTCTGAAGAAAATGTGTGTGTGTGTGTGTGTGTGTGTGTGTGTGTGTGTGTGTGTGTGTGTATTAACTGGAGCGATTTCAAAGTCATCTGGCTGCATAGTGAACCCCCCCCTTCCCAACCCTCCCCACCCTGACACACACACACCAGAGGTGGGTGGGAGTAAAGACCTTCAAAATGAGACATTTCTAAGTATTTGTTTCACAGTGGTGTGAATATGTCAACCAGTGACTAACTATACTCTTTTAAGAATTCTGTTTTAATTGATTTTTTTATTTGTGTATAGATGTTTTGCCTGCATGTATTGTCTATAGTCTACATGCGTGCTTGGTATCCGTGGAGACCAGAGGAGGGCATTGGATCCCCTAAAACTGGAATTATGGACTGGCTGTTGTGAGCCTCATGTGGGTTTGGGAATCAAACTCAGGTCTTTTGGATGAGTAGTCAATGCAATAAGCAGCTGAGCCATCTCTCCAGCCCCCAAAACTGTACCTACCCTTAAAAATGGTGAAGACTGTAAGTTTTGTGTGTTTTCTTCATCACAATAGAGCCTGTATGACATAGCAACATTTGATCCTTTCTCTGAAAAGACACAAGCTCACCCAACACTAGAATCCTGTATGGTTTCTTGAGCTGCAGACCCCTGAGATCCACTCATAAGCATTTCTAGAGTGTCTCAGAATCTTCCATGTTGATTTTTAACATATGGAACCTCACTGGAAATCCCTATGAACCCATGATGCATTCCATCCTTTCCCAGTACAGGTCTTTCTCCCACAACGTCTCCCCACGAACTTAGCACTCCATAAACACCACGTCACTGGATGTGGTCTCCATACCCTTGACTTTATGGATTTCTTCCAGTAGGTAACCAGCCTCCTCCTGTATCCGCTCCTCAATGGTCCGCTTTCCCATCCCAAAGTTTCGAAGGATGGTGAGGGAAAAACGCCGAAGAACCTTCCATCGCTCTCCATTGGACAGTGCTAACCCTGCGGGAATGTCAGTGGTCAGGCCCCTGCCCCACTTCCCTTATGCTCTCAAGGCTGTGGCAGGCACCATTATGAAAGCTCAACATTCCAGACTCAGTGGGAAATCAAGATTCCCTCTGAAACAGTCCAGACTGAAGGAAAAGGGAATGAGGCCAGGAATAATCAGGGAGAGCAAGGAAGTTTTCTTATTGGCCAACGAGCTGTGGCTGGGTTAGTTTCATGTTTCATGCCTAGAAAAGTGGAGGAGGTAAGGATGGAATTCCATATAGAGAACTCCTTAAATAGAAATACTAATTTTACTTTCTGGGTACCATTGCATTATCCAAATATATGTATGTGTGTCCATAGATGCTTACAACTGTACATCAGTGCACCTGTACAAGAGGAGTTACCTTGCATGAAAGCTAGAGTAAAAATCACCTGAGGTGTGGATGGTGAACTGCTTGGAAATTTAATGAGATCATTTTAGGATATATTGATCAATGAAAGGAAGAGTGGAATGGTGGAGTTCAGAGGAGGGCATCAGATCCCCTGAAACTGGAGATATAGATGGTTGTGAGCCCCACTCGAGTGCTGGGAACCAAACTCAGGACCCCTGGATGAGCAGCTAGTGTTCTGGACTAGAATGGTGCATGGTGGGGTGAATGGGTGGGTAGCTGTCTCTCTGTCTGGTTAGCTGGCTGGACAGATTTGAGGACGAAAGACTCTGAGTGGAGTGTTAGTGGATGGAGAGATTAAGATGAGCAGATAGTGACTAAAAGAAAAGGTGGCTGGATGGATAGAGAAGCAGGTGGATGGAGAGATTAATAGGTGTGAATTATTCATTGCATGAATCAAAGTAGGGGTGGATTCATGGATGCATAGAACATTGAAAGAAATTTGAATAATAGGATGGAAAGGTGTTTGCATGCAAAGGATAACAAATATGTTTTGTTGGATTTCTAGAACAATGGGTAGAACTGAGAAAAATGTATATTGACATAAGGATAGATAGATGGGAAGAGGGAAGTGAGCCTCCTTGCATCTAAAGAATGCAGGCAAGTAGGAGGGGCAGCATAGGTAACACTAGACAAGAACATTCCTAAATGCAGGTGCTGGTGACATGTGAGATCTGCATATGGGCAGGTAGGAACTAAGCTTGGCCGTGAAGGCCTTGGGGGAGCGTTTACACAAATAATACCACACAGTAATTTATTAAGAGTAAAAATAACACTATAAGAACTTGATTCCAAATTCTGGAATCCCAAAACAAAGTAGCCCTTGACCATACTGTGTGACATTACCTAACCCTTTTCACTATCGGCTTTTGCACTCCTGGCATTATGGAGTGTTCGCTCCCTTCTCTGGGGAGTCAATGTAGGTGGCTCATGAATCACTTACCAGAGGCCCTTCAACACAGAGCGCGTTGTTTCTGTTCTTAGTGCGGCCACTTACCATGACCTTGGAAGTTCTTCTCGATTGTAGGCATTTCACCACGGCCACTGAAGTCATCTGCTTGGTCTACCAGAGCCTCCTTCACAGCCTCGTGTCCATACAAGACTACCACTGGCCTTGGACCAAAGTACACAGTGAACACAGAGCCATATTGTTTCTGGAGCTGGGAGTGAGGGAAGTGAGGGAAGGAGTAAATTGGAGTGTGACGAGACCCAGTCAAGGAAATGTAGAGGGTAGAGATGGTAGGAGAAGGAAAGGGTAGACTAGGGGAAGTCCCGGGTTTGGAAGGGTATTGGGAAATAAACCATCCAATTGATCCCTGTGATTTGGATGGAAAATGTACCCAATTTTGTACATCTCAGCTTTGCTTGTGAGACACTGGACTTGGAATAGTTGAACTCTGTGATCCACACCGCCTCTCTTTGAAATGCTAGGTTTCTGGCATCTTAAAATTCTAAGACAATTTGAGAACAAAAGTTGTGCTTAAAGAAGTGTGATTCCCCAAATCATTAGCCTGATCCAGAGTCCCTAGGAGAGGGGGGTTGTTCTAGTGTACTTAGAGTCTAAGATTTTTTCCCCCTTGATGTTAGGATTCTGTAATTTAAGTTTCCTAAAGTTTCTTTCTGAGTCTGTGTTTAGGAATCAGGAGGTGTGTACTCAGCTGTTTGCGGCCTTCATTTGCTGTAAGAAGAAATGGACGCACTCACCTTCAGGAAGGATTGGAATATGGCATCTATGCGGACTTGCAACAGGTTCCCCAAAAACGGTATTGGTGTGGGGCCAGGGGGCAGTTTCCCTCCTTTACTGGTTCTCTTCCAAGCGATCAAGATGAGCAGGCAAGACAAGCAGAGTGCCATAAAGATGCTGAAGGCCCCTCCCAGAGCCATGGTGCTATGTCAAGGGCTTGCATCCTTGATCCAGATCCTGCCTAAATAGCTTCTAGGAGATCAGCTTGTAGGGAAATCTGAATCCTGTGGGAATCACACTATCCCTGTATTAGGCCATCAGGAGGCAGGTCACTTGGTGGGTGTGGAGTTATGTAATTTGTAATCTCTCACCTGCACAGAGGTATATTGAATTCACCCAGGAAAACTCTACAAGGGGTTATCTCTTTTCTTCCCATTTCAAGTTTCTCAACTGTCCCTCAGTTTCATATTATTTGTGGCATCTGAGAAGCAATTTGTTTATGGGGAATCTGCACAAACTATAGACTTTCCTACATTATCTTGTCACGTGAACTCTCCTTCCTCAGACTTTCGTTTCTTGTTCATGAAATGCCAGTTCCTTGGGCATTCCTTTCACCTGTCCAAAAAAACACTGGGGCAAGACGTTTCCTTTCCTAGTTTAGCACAACCAAGAACATTATGCAAACAGACCCTGAAACTTCCCCACCTCAGCCCCGAGACTCCCCTCCTCCTGGAGCACATATGGTGGAGGTAATGAGGGCTACTGTGTGTGTGTGTGTGTGTGTGTGTGTGTGTGTGTGTGTGTGTGTGTGTGAGGTGTGTGTGATGTGTAGTGTGTGTGTGTGTGTGTGTGTGTGTGTGAGAGAGAGAGAGAGAGAGAGAGAGAGAGAGAGAGAGAGAGGGAGGGAGGGAGGGAGGGAGGGAGGGAGGGAGGGAGGGAGGGAGGGAGGGAGCCAGAGAGCAAGCATGTGGAGTTGAAGGGGCATAGGAGAGGAACTGGAGGGGAGAGAATGTGATCCACACACATTATATTCAAGCATGAAGGAGTAAACCAAATTTTATACAAGTTCTTATTTTGTATGGTGAAAGATTAGATTATGTTGATTTGTCCAGTGTCTATGATGTGATGTCTAAGGTGCAGAGAGCCCCTCGGAAGCCCGCACGGTGGGTAGGATTCACCATGAGAGCTGCTGCCCAGCATTCACTGTTCTTAATCTCAACACTTCCCAGTTCTTTTCATGCCAAATGTCTGCAAAACTTCTTTCCAGTCCCATCTTTTTCTGTTCCAGGCACCATCACGCAGATCTGACCCTGTCTTCAGATGTCTGGCTTCTCACCTTAGGAAATGGAGTTCCTTTTATCTACCTGCTTGAGTCAGGCATGGCACCCATGACTGTAATCTCAGCAGCTAAATCAGGACTGAGGGCCAGCCTGGGGCTATGTGGTAAGTAAGAACTGGACAGGGAGGATGATGAAGATTTATTTGGCTAAGCTGAGGTGTCTGGTGTCCAGAAGTGGTGGGAATTCTGGGTAGACTGAATGTGTCACTTTCTTCATCGTAGGTCTGCTGCTAGTAGACCTTTCTTTCTAAAGAAACAAGAAAAACAATTAATTTTACATTTGTGTTCATGGTTCATGTGTCCCTAAACTGCATTCTGCCTTCTGCCCTTCCTCACTGCCTAATATTACCCTTTCTTCATCTTCTTTCCACATGCTACACTACATATATTTATGCACATTAGTTTATGTATATAAATGCATACATGATGGAAATTGTTCTGGAGGTTCCTCAAAAATAAATAACATACAGCCCTTCTCAAACAAACAAACAAACAAACAAACAAAAAACCAAACCAAATCAAAACAAAACAAAACAAAAAAAAAACCCCAATAAAAAGAAAACAAAAAAGACAAACCCCAGGCTGCCATATAGCCCAGCCATTTCACTCCTGGGCATCTACCCAGTGAATCCCTCACCATGGAGATGCTTGCACCACCACGCTCATTTCTGCTCTGTCCACTACAGCAAGGAAATGGAAGCAATGTGAATGGATAATGAAAACCTAGGGTATATCTGAAATCTAGTCACATTCCGCTCTAAAAGAAAAACGCAGCCATGAAAGCTGCAGGGAAACAGATGGATTTAGAGTATACAATATTAACCGAGGCTGTACACGCTCAGAAAGGAAAATAAAACTCTCATTTGCGGGTCCTAGGATGCCCTTCATAGGGTATAGACCCACCTCTAGGGACTCTCTTGACTTATAGTTTCAGTTTTGTCTCCCTTTCTCGTTACCTTCCATAAGCACGCATGCACACACGCACGCGCGTACATGCACACACACATATACACATACGACACACACATATCACACATGCGTATGCACACGAGCACACACAACACACACACACACACACACGCATGCATGCATGCACACATGCACACGCACACAGGTATAATCTCTTAATTCTGCCGCAGTTGTGGTGATGTAGTATGGGTGTGTGTGTGTGTAGTGACAGCTGTGTCTCATCTACCCAGTTGGAAAAGAATGGCCCTTGTCCTGGCTACTCTTCTGTCAACTTGACATACAAACTAGAGTTATTTGAAAGGAGAAAGGAGGGTCCTTAACTGAGAAGATGCTTCTATAAGATCTGGCTGTAAGGCATTTTCTTAATTAATGATTGATGGGGGAGGGGGCAGTCTATTGTGGGTAGTGCTATTCCTGGGCTGGTGGTCCTGGGTTCTATAAGAAAGCAGGCTAAGCGAGCCATGGGAAGCAAGCCAGTAAGCAGCACCCTATCCATGGCCTCTGCATCAGCCCCTGCCTCCAGGTTCCTGCCCTGTTTGAATTTCCTGTCCTGACTTCCGTCAGTGATGAACAACAATGCTAACGTATAAGCTAAATAACCCTTTTTCTCCTCATCTTGCTTTTTGATGTTTCATCGAAACATCATGGTGTTTCATCGAAGCTATAGAAACCCTAACTGAGACAGACCTAGAGAAAGTACCCTTCACACAGCTCTCCTCGGGAGTGGGGTGGGGTGGGGGGACTTGAACTCACAACTAGAAACAAGCTAGAGAGGGGTAATGGTCGCAGAATGCCTGCTTCCTAGTTACAGAATGCCTGCTTCCTAGTTAGCATCAATGACCAACTCGACGCAGCCCAGAGCTGTCTTGTGCGAGTCTGGGAGTTTTGGGGATTGCCTCAGGTAGATGGGCCTGCAGGCATGGCTGCGAGGGCTGTGAGGGTGCTTTTTGCGTGCCTTTGTCTTTGTTTTTATTGCTAATTGATATAGCAGGGCCCAGCTTGCTGTAGGCAGGTGCCTTTGTCTTTGTTGTTATTGCTAATTGGTATAGCAGGGCCCAGCTCGCTGTAGGCAGGCAGTTCTGGGTTGTATAAGGAAACTGAATGCACACAAGCCAGAGGTAGCAAGCCAACAAGCAGCGTTGTTACACAATCTCTCTTTCAGTGCCTGCCCTGACTGCTCTCAGTGATGGTCTGTGACCTGGGGGTGTAAGCTAAAAAGCAAAGTCCTTCCTTACAGCAACAACAGAACAGAACAGCCCGAAACAGAAGCACACCGGGAGGGCGGTTATGGAAGCCAACCTGTGAGGGAGACAGAGAACAAGACCAGAAGAAACCAAGAGGAGAGAGGCACAAGAAAAAATATCAGAGTGATGTTAATATTGAGCTAAAAGAAAATTTTTTCCAGGGGTGGGGAATGAATGCCGAACAGGAAAAAAGAAAAGAGAGAGAGAAAAAAAAAAAAAGCCAAGAGCAAATCCAAAGAAACAGAGACTAGAGTTAGCATTGGACAGAAAAAAAATCTCTGAGATTAATTAAGTAAGCACCAAGAAAAGATGCAAGAAGGACTGGGCCCAGCTCCTCCACGCCTCCCCAAATTAAACCAACCCTGATGGGGAGAAACCTAGATGAAAAGTTGGAACTCAAGATGGAAAAGAGAGATGAGCTGACTGGGCAGAGAGATGGCTTAGATGACTCAGCAGGTAGAGCGCTTGTTGCATTAAGGGTTGGCCTGAATTTCATCCCTAGGACCCACAAGAGGGTGGACGGAGACAACTGGCTCCACAGGGTCATCCTCTCACCCCCACGTGTGGCACACACACCCCACAACACCGCAAACATGGCCACACAAGAATAAGCAAGAAAAAAAATAAGTTTCAAAAGTATTTATGAAAATATGAAAGCAAGGAGATGATACAAGATAATCGTCTAGCGCTTAGCCGAGGCAAGAGGATCTCTGAGTTCAAAGCCGTTCTGAGCTACATACCAAGACTGTGTCAGAACCCTTCCTCCAGTACAGACAGTGGAAGAGGAGACAAACCCAGGTTTAAGTGAGTCTACCTCTATAGGTACCTTTCCAAAGCTGGAGGCCCCAGCTTCTAGTTCCGTCTGTGGTGACTGAAGGGTAGGGTATAGCGTGAGCTTTTTAGGTGCTTGCTGATATTGGGGGGGGGCACTTTACACGAAACACAAAGTCACCTACAGGACCTCATCCCCCTGTGAACGAGGCGATGGAGAGGGTCATGTTCAGTTAGGACATGAGCGCTGTGTCTTCTGCTTGCACAGAGCGTGTGTGGTCTTGGTGTGGGACATCCATGAAGGCCAGAGGAAGGTGAGCCTCCTCTCTGAGCCTTTCCTATGATAAGAATGTTTTAGTTCGTGTTTATGGGTGCGTATGACTGTACGTGTGGGGTACAAGGCAGGGTTTGTTCATGTACATTCTAGGTGATGGCCAAGTAAGGTGAGTCTCCCTATCCCTCACTCTTCCTTCATTTTTTTAAGACAAGGAAACCAACTCAAACCCTCTCTTCTATGTTTTATGATAAACAATGCATTATTGTCCATCACGGTCACCTTACTGTCCAAAGACCACCAGAACTTACTCTTCTAATTATAAAATTTTACCAGTTGACACCAAAGGAGCTGGGTACCTGTATCTTGAAGAAAGAAACCAGACCTTTGTCTTCCATCAGCTTCAAATAACTCAGTGTGAATTAAAGACTTTAGAACTCTTTGGAGATAACTCCTCAGGACATTGACCCAAGCAATAATTAGTTGAACATGAGCCCCAAGTCACAGACAACAGGAATTTAAAAAGGAGCAATGGGATCAGTCTAACAAAATTTACACATTTTTTCCCCTAGCAAAGGAAAGACTCAAGAGAACTTAAGAGGCAACCTGTAAAATCACAGAAAATGTTTTTAATGTCACATCTACTGCTGTGACCGAAAGCAAGTTGAGGAGGAAAAGGTTCTTTTGGCTTACACTTCCACATCCTGTTCATCACAGAAGGAAGTCAGGACAGGAACTCAAGCAGGGAAGGAACCTAGAAGCAGGAGCTGATGCAGAGGCCACAGAGGGCTTTCTGGCTTGCTTCCCATGGCTTGCTCAGTCTGCTTTCTTACAGGACCCAGGACTTTCAGCCCAGGGATGGCCCCACCCAAAATGGGCTTGGGGGGGGGGAGGCACTGTAACATAATTAGGTGTTTTTAAAATGACATAATCTAGCTGGACACACACCTATAGTCCCAGCACTTGGGAGGCAGAGGCAGGAGGATCTCTGTGAGTTTGAGGCCAGCCTGGTCTACAGAGCGAGTTCCAGGACAGGCTCCAAAACAATATAGAGAAACCCTGTCTTGAAAAACCAAATAAGTAATTAAATAAATAAATGTTCCCCAAGAATGAAGCCTTGGACATGTTTATGCCTTGACATTTCCACCCAGAAAATGGTTTGAAAATATAAACTGATCTTTGGGGGTCTTTGGGACAATTCAGTGAATCAATGGCAAAGGCATTTCATCTCTTTTGTACTTTTTCAGAAATCTCCCACGCCTATCAGAGGGCTCATTGTCCCTGGGCAATGAGATTCTCCTGAGATTCTCCTGCTCTCAATAGCCAGGTTGTCTGTAGCTTTTTGCCTAGGGGTGGGGTCTTGTGGCATTTTTGATTTCTTCTATTCATGTCAACTGCTGTTGTCATTGTGCAGGTCTTACTTAGACAATCACATTGTTAAGATGCCGTGGATATGGCTTCTCTGTCATGTCTTAGAAGACACTATCTTTCAGCAGGCCTCCTGGTTCTCTGGCTCTTGCAATATTGTCTAGGATATGTAATCAGAGGCTTTTCTGCTTTCCCCATCGTTTCCATATCATATTTCCCTTTCTTCTTTAGAAAGAGATTGACTGTGACCATTAACCATTTATAACCAACCCACCTTAAATGAAATAAACAAAAACATTCATAAACAATATTTTGGAGATTTGCGCATAACTCGCTAGAGTACTTCTTGTTGATTGTGGGATGCTGGTGATCTTGAGGGACCCTGAGAAAATTTGAGATAATGGCCAAGTCCTGGGGAGGCCAGTTATAATCTTTGTTGATAGACAGCATCTGTTAAGGTTCAAGAGGTTGCCCTTCATCAAATCTGGTCCATCTTACCCTGGAACAAATCCACAGCCTCTTGTTTCCTGTGGAAACAAAAGCAAAACCGCCTCTCCAAAGCAATGCATCTTTTATATTCCATTTTATAAATATATTTTTGACTTATGAAGGTATTTAAAAGATATTTAGGTTGGTATATTTTATCAGTCTCTCTTTTAATCCCATGCCTCCTAGCAGCTGTCTCTCTTGTCCAACAGCTGTCAAAAAATTCAAAAGCAATACAATAACATACAGGTTATTGTGTATTTCCATCTTTATGTGGCTTTTTTCTTTTATATTACTTTTACGTGTCATTAAAGACTTTATTTTATTTTTAAAAATTATCTATTTCTTTCTATAATTGTCTTACCCATTTTCTTTCTTTCTTAAGCCTATGCACATTGTAAAACACATTAGAATCTGTTTAGAGGTTTTTATATCTGTACCTCTTTTTACTGTGTATCTTTTAGCCTTTTTTTTTAGTCTATATGAGCAAAAGCTAAATCTGCCTTGTAGCATACTGCACAGCTTGAGGACACCCCTGTGTACCATGGTGGGAATCTGCCTTGCTATGGTCAAGTATACGACATGGCATCTCTCTACCACGGCCGCATGAGAGACACAACTAGAAAACTGTATTTGTATAGGTTCATGTGTTACCAGAAGCCCTTTGTAAAGCTTTCTCTGGCCTTGTGGAAATTTGAAATCCTCACATTGGGTGCAAAATGTAACCAGAGTCTTTTCTGTCTCACCTGGCCCTGCAGCCATTTCTAAATAATCACTCAGAGACTTATATTAATTATAAATGTTTAGCCAATGGCTCAGGCTTGCTACTAGCTAACTCTTAACATTTTAACTTAACCCATATTTCATATATACATTCTACCATGTGGCTTGGTACCTTTTCTCAGTATGGCAAGTTCATCTCCTTCTCTCCTCATCTTTTCAATATTCTCAGACTCTTCCTCTTCTTCTTTTTGTTCTCTTTTTGTCTGCCAGTCCCACCTAACCTCTACCTGTCCAGCTACTGGACAGTCAGTTTCTTTATTAACCTAACCACAGTGACATACATTCACACAGTATATAGGAATATTCCACAATATCACGACCCTTTCAAGGCTCAGGTATCACTGTGAAAGATGGAGTAGAAAGATCATAAGAGCCAAAAAGTAGTGGATGACTATGATGAGACAGTGTTTTCTGGACACAATAGGGCAGTTGAGCACAATTGTTGTGACAACGCGCATAAGGCTGATGAAAAGATCAAGCCAGAAAAAAACCCAACATGGATGTAGGAGGTGGTCACAAAGGCCCACTACTATCTTCAGAGCTAGTAGTCTGCTAGAAGAGAGGAAACATCAGTTTTCTTGATGGTTGTAGCCCCTGAGATGCTACCCATGATCCTGTAGGTCCAGTACTCATTCGCACACTCATAGCCCTAAGTGGACTCAGGATAAAAAAAAAAAAAGACAAAAAATGGAAAGGGAATGCAAGTGGGAGGGGTGGAAAGAAAGTGGAGGGGAAGGAATGGGGGACTTGATCAAAACCCATTGTAAGAAATTCTCAAATAATAAAAAAGGCACACTACATCATAACTCAGACACACAGTTCTAGAAGATGCTAAACACAGACTGAAGAGGAAAGGCCATGGCCAACCAACCATGTCATATAATACCCGAAGTTATGAATGACAGCTTTATGCTAATCTTCCCTGTTATTAGGCACAACACTAACAGGTCTTTGATAAATACAGGAAAACTCAACAGAGCTGTTGGATAGTAGCTTGGTCATCCTGACAACAGTATACTTTGGACAGAACACTGACAAAACATCAAGAGATTGCCATTAAATATACCATTCCAACATGCTGTTACCCATAGAAAGCTTTTATTCATAGCAACTGAAAGTAGGGAAGATCTGACTTAAACTCTGTCTTGGCCCATCTTCACATGCAACTTTTCAAACTTTGTCTAATCATTTAATACTAGTAGATTTAATACTAGTAGATGATTTAATACTAGTAAATCTTGAAAAAGCTAATCTGTGACTCCCCCACCCCCTACCCCGGGTTCCCTTCAGAAACCACGAAAGTAATTTTAAAGTGCAAAAGATAGCACACAGCTTTTATTTGTTTATTTTGGTTTCAGGTAGGGAAGGTAAAAGCCAGAGAACTGGATGCTAGGCAGGACCAAGCATTTCTGAGAAACAACACCTGGTGGAGACCGTGAATTAACCTGACGCAAAATACGGCAGGTTATTCTAGCGAGGAACAGGACCCTTGATGTTTGCACTGATCACATGAAGAGTAAAGAACAACCTTCCTAACGTGGGCCAGATCATTAATGATTAAGAACATCAAAGCTGAATGGACTCTGTCAACATTTCAACATTTCTCAGTTTCTACCCTAACTCAGAAACTATAATCAAAGCCAAGCAAGGCTCACTCTCCAAGTTTTATCTTTCATTTACCTTTTTCATATCCTCAGACAGGTTGGAACCTAAGGATAACACCCCACCTTCTTTCCCCTCCACCCCTGCCTCCTTGTTCCCACCTCCACCACTTGCCCTGCCTCCTCTCCTGTACAAGATTAAAAATGTGCACATTGATGCTGAGATAGTCTTTATGTAACTATGCTATTTCATCACTGCTATCTTCAAATGAATCAGAAAGTACTTTTCAGGAACACTGTAAATATACCCGAACAAAGGCTATTTGCAGAGATAATTGAGAAACTGAACCGATAGGCTGGGTCATATGCAGTTCAGTAATACAGCACCTGTCCCGCGTGTGCAAAGCCACTGGGTCCCATGCCCAGAATAAGAAATGGAAAGTGCAGACAGACTAAAAGTAAAGATGCTGGTGGGGGTGGAAGACTCCTGTAGTTTCAGCACAAGTTAGACAGAGGCAAGGAAGAGCAACTGTTCAAGCATTCTGGGATATACACCAAGTTGCAGACCAGCCTGAGCTGTGTGAGAACCTGTTTTGAGATGAGAAGAGTGGAGAGAAAGGGGGCGGGAACAGATGGGGAGCTGGAAGTGACCACAGCAAAAAACAAAACCAGTAAACAACATAAAAACAAGGAGTGCCAGGACAGTTGTTAAACAATAACCAGGGAAGCCCCACACAATGTGAGATGAACATGACAGCAGTCAACACATGCCTTTCAGTAATAACTCAATATTAGTGGTCCCGATACCCACACAAAAGACATGGGCTACCAGGTTCAATAGGTAAGCAGGATCCAACTTCCCAGTCTACAAGAAACACATCTCATTATCTTTGTAGGGGTGAAACGATGGAGCGAAGCATTTCAAGCAAATAGAACCAGGAGTCAAGCAGACATCATTCTTCTATTATCTGACAAAATAGACTTCAAACCATAACCAATAAGAAAAGATATTAAATTCACTTTTTACTGACCAGGGGAATAATCCATCAAGAATAAACTTTGGTCTGAACATATACACATCAAATTTGAGTGCACACAATTCCATAAAAATACTATTTGTATAATTGAATATTGATCCCAAGATAGTAGTAGAAGGTGATTTCAATATCCCACTCTCAACAAAGGATATGTCATTTGGAGAAACACTGAAGTTAACCTCATAGATCAAGTGGACCTAATTGTCTATAGAATATTACACATATATATTAAAGAAGGAGCGTTCTTCTCAGCAATCAATTGGTCTCTAAAGTGAACCATATATGGAGACCTGGATTTCTGGGATCTTCACCAGACTCTGCATAGCCTTCATCACTTCCGTGCTCTTTTGCAGGGAACCAGCTACTCTTAGGACCGCAAGCTGGTTCTTCATCCCCAGGAGCACAGAGTTCCTGTGCGCTTTGGATGCATACAGCGTGTTCACGGCCTTCCTTGACCTGATCATCTCCTTGGCCAGAACCACACAGACATCCTTTTGGCCCTTCTGGGCTGCATCTTTCACAGACCGTTTTACTTTCTCTTCTTCTCTTTAGATATCTCTTATTTGCCTGTCAACAACACGCATTTCCTTTCTGATCTTCAATGACCATTCATTGACCAGCTCCTTGGGAGGTTTCTCCTGGGTTTTCCCAACAGCTCCAAGACGTACTGGACTCCGCTTACCCCTTCCGGCTTCCCGTTCCCTGTGCCCAGGCAGGTCACCCGCAGCCACCTGGGCGGGGCCGCAAAGAAGGGAATCGATCTTGAACACTTTTTAAGCAAAGAAAGAAACAGAAGAATCACTCTAAACTTCTTCTATGAAGCCAGTATCACTCTAATTCCCAAACCAGGGAGAGATGCAACAATATCAACAACAAAACTACAGACCTATACCCTTGGTAAACACAAATGGAAAATTCCTCAATAAATCACCAGCAAACAGAAAACAAGCACCTATTAAGGAGCTCATCCACCACGATTAAGCTGGCATCATTCCAAAATGCAGGGCTTGTTCAATACATACAAGTCAATAAATAAATCATAAAATGAAATTTAAAAAAAATCACAGGATCATCTCACTAACTGCACAAAAACCTTTGACAAAATCCAACATATTTTTATGATAAAAGTTCTAGAGATAGTAGGGCAGGACAGAATATACCTCAATGTAATAAAAGCTACAGATAACCAATTCACAGCCTGCAGTGTCCTATGAGGAGAAAAACTTGAAGGAATCACGTTAAAATTGAGAATGAGACAGGGCTTGCCCTCTATTCCCACTCCTCAACGTAGGTTAGAAGCACTAGCTGGAGAAGTAAGGGAAGGAAATTAAAGGGATACAAACAGGAAGAGGAAGTAAAATGATCCCTCTTTGTAGATAATATAATGTTATACATAAGAGATACCCCCAATCTAACAGAAAACTTTTAAAAACAATCTACAATTTCAGGAGAGGGGCAGCCTACAAAATCAACTTATATAAAAGCTAGTAGCCAACGGCAAACTAACAGAGGAAGAGATTTATGAACATACTCCCATGCAAAAAAGAGACAAAGCAGCTCTATAACAAAAACTTCAACTCTCCAGAGAAACTAATTGAGAAAATCACACACACACACAGACACACATACACACAGGTAAGACATCCCATGTCATGTACCAAAAGCCATATACAGATCTAATGTAATATCAATCAAAATAGCTACAACAAGTTTTACAGAAGTAGAAAAAAGCACTAAAATTCACAGGGAACCATAAAAGACCCCAGATAGCCAAGACAACCCTGAGCAAAGAAAGAACTGGAGAGATCGGTATTTCAGACTTCAAGATGTTCTATAGAGCTGTTGTGACAAAGACAATATGATACTGGCCCATATTTTGCTGTTTTTAAAGAACTGACAGCAGGAAGGGGGCACTAGAACTCCTTTTAATGTGTTTGTATAAATGAATTCATTGTTCTAAGTCCTGCATTTGTGTATTTCCAACAGGAATTTGATGACCTCTTTATCCTGTCCTTGGTATGAATGGAATTGTTTCTTCGGATTCTGTACAGACTTCTGAAAACCCCTCAGTACTGGGAACCAATATTTGTTAGAAATATGTTCACAGGTCACTTAAAACACTGTCCCTGGCTTTTGAACTAGCAGTGAATAAAGTGAGGTGATGTCACCATATCTAATGTCAAGCTATCCTGCAGAGACATAGTAATAAAAACAGCATGGCACTGGCACAAAACAGACATGTAGAGTAAGGGAAGAGAATAGCAGGGCAGTTAGAAGTCCATAAAACTACAGCCCCATGAGTTTTGACAAATAGGAAAGACAGCAGCTTCAACAAATGGTCTCAGGCAAACTCAATATCTATGTGTAGAAGAACAAGATGAGATCATTATCTCCAAACACAAACCAATCAGTCCCCCAAAGAGTAAGGATCCCAATGTAAGACTTAAACCTAAGGACCTGTTAGATGACAAAGTAGAGACTACCTTCTGAGGCAGGTATGGGTGTAAGTAAGGACTTCATAAATAGAACCCCGATCACTCAGGAAATAAGACCAACAAACGAAACCTCACAAGATTAAAAATCTGTGCAGCAACATAAACTGTTGAGTGTAGAGTCAGCCTAAAGAATTGGAGAAGATCTTTGTCAGCTGTACATTTTCTAGAGTGCTAGTGTCTAGAATATGCAAAATCTTAAAATGTCAAATGGAAAACAATCCATTAGAAAATAGTTGATGGAACTAAGCAGAATTCCTAAAATAAGAAATACAAATAGTTAGGAATTATCCCAAAAAGTGTTCAAAATCCTTAACTAATACAAATGAAAACTATTTTGAAATTCAGTATCACCCCAGTCAGAATGGCTATTATAAGAGAGAGAGAGAGAGAGAGAGAGAGAGAGAGAGAGAGAGAGAGAGAGAGAGAGAGAGAGAGGGAACAGAAGCCAGCAAGCAAGAGTATGGCAAAGCACAAAACTTACTTGGTGTGGGTAGGAGTATAAACTGGCACTGTCACCCTTGAATACTGTGGTGCCTTCTCCAAAGGGGAAAAACAGAACTTCTGTATGAGCCAGCTATACCTGCTGTACTCTACTACAGAGATATGCGCACATCCACATTTATTCATAATAGCTAGCTAGACAAGGGAATCAACCCAAATGTTCACCACTTGATGAATGAACAGTGATATTGGGGTATAGATGCACACTGAAACTTCATTCAGCTGTAAAAACTGAAATTAAGAGATTCCAGGAAATAAATGACATTAGAAAAAATCATACTGCAATAACTCAGACCCAGAGAGATGGACATTACACGTTTTCTCTCATGTGCGGATCTTAGCTTTGAGTTCTTCGACAAGTGTGATTAGGTTGGAGGCCCTATAAAGGTCAGGAAACTAAAAGGGTGGCATAAGGTGAGGGGGGAGGAAAAAGCAAAGATCTTAAGAGGGAGGGCTGAAGAATTGCATGTGATATAAAATTAGAGAGGGAAACACTGGGGTGGAAAGGGTTAAGTGATGGTATGGTAGAGGATAGGGAATCTGAGTGGGTAGGTTAACTACAGAAAATTATATATGCAAATGCCCTATAGAAACCTATCATTTTGTAAGTGTATTTAAAAACATAATGTAAAAATGTTTGTACAGAGACACTCTGTTGAATGGACAATGTTTCTCCCAGAACTAGAAGGTTATAAAATGCAAATTCCAGCACCAGATATGGAATACCTTTCTATGTACTATGGATCAGGGAGGCCCCCCTGGGGTCTCAAACACATTATAGGCTACTGCAAATGCCCCTGATTTTCCACCAGAACTAGATTATAGGACACTCTAAATGAAGACACTAATATTTTGGTTGTAGGACACAAAAAACTAAGGTGGAACTGTCCTGGAATCCACCCTTGTGGACAGCTTTCACAATGCCAGAAGGTGCGGGGCAAGCCTCTGGTGGGGGGCAGGAGCATCAAAGGCTCTGTTGACAATGGGCATCACAAGCCATAATGGTATGCTCACTGTTTCAACAGTGGTATGGCTGTTATTGGGATAATCAGCTGCCTTCTGTTTGGGTTTGAGGCATAGCTGTAGAGGAGGGAATTTATGTGTAACCGTGCAAACTTGGTCAAAAGCTTGTGGCTTTGGAGGTCATAGGCCTTTGGGGGTGAGTCTACTATTATTTTGATAAATAGACATGGTATCTAAGTGCCCTCTCAGGACTCAATGCTTATAGATTAGGGATGCTCTCAGCCTTCAACAAAGCATCCTTTGATTGCCATGGGCAGTAATTAATGCAAAGACTCAAAACTGTAAAAAGTGACAGTGTAGTACTTAGCGTTAAATGGAATATCTCTCTCTCTCTCTCTCTCTCTCTCTCTCTCTCTCTCTCTCTCTCTCTCTCTCTCTCTCTCTCTCCAAGGCTCAGGGAATGATGCAGAAGACAGAGAAGAAAAAACATGAGAGTCATGGGTTGGTCCAGACTCCTGCACATGACCCGGCCACTGAACTCATGAACTCTCTGTAGCAGTGAATTACCACACAAGACCATCACAAGTTCAGATCTGCCATTATGTCATCACACATGGGTGGAGAGGCTCCTGAAGCCTCCCTCCCATTGAGAAACCACAGGCAATTAATAGGTGCCAGGGAGTTTATGTCACTTTCTTCAGTTGTGTAGCCACTGGTATATTGCCCATATTCTAGTAAATAACCCCCTAGCTCATGCTTAAGCAAGCAAAATTTAAATTCAGTGATTCAAAAAGTCCAAAATCATAGGAGGATTACTGAAAGAAAAAGGACTTTAGTAAGAAAAATGGAGGATGAGGGATGGTCATAAGGAAGAGTGGTAAACGACTCTGTCTACCTACTATCTGTTATCTAGCTACTAACAATCTATCGATCATCTATTTATCTATCTGCTATCTCTCTACACTTATCTGTCTGCCTGTCTATCTATTCATCTATCATCCATCTACCTGTATGCCCATCTGCTCCATCCATCCATCCATCCATCCATCCATCATCTATTCATCCATCCATCCATCTATTCATCCATCCATCCATCTATTCATCCATCCATCCATCCATCTATTCATCCATCCATCCATCTATTCATCCATCCATCCATCTATTCATCCATCCATCCATCTATTCATCCATCCATCCATCCATCCATCCATCCATCCATCCATCTATCCATCTTATTTCCTGGCTGCAGTTTCCCTTAGAATGAATATATTTCCCTTTAGCCTTTATTGTAAGCACTGTTGGCAGAAGTTTCTGTCCTGCCAGAAGCTCCCAAATAAACACTGACACTTTAAATATTGGATCCTCTTGATTGAAAATTTCAACCTAGATGATGTGACACAAAACAGATGTAACCAGGAAGTTTTCAGTCATGGCAACAGGACATCATTAATCTTCTGACAGTGGTATTTGGTGCCCATTTTCCCCCAATTTTAACTTCATTTTATCTAACATTCTTGGCTGTTTCTCTCTCTGTCTCTCTCTGTCTCTCTCTCTCTCTCTCTCTCTCTCTGTGTGTGTGTGTGTGTGTGTACGTGTGTGTGTATGTGTGTACGTGCATGCACGCATGTGTGTCTCTGTGTGTCTGTGCATGCATGTGTGTCTGTGTGTGTGATGTATGCATGTTGATTCAGGAGTTTAGCACGTATCTGGCTGGATCACTCTCTGCCTTACTTTCTTGAGATGAAGTCTTTCATGAATGGCCAGGAAGTTCCAGAGTTCCTCCTGTGCTCACCTTCCACAACCCACTCCCATACCTGGCTTTTTGTGTTAGATAGATACTTTAGATTCAGTTTGGAGAAGGCAATCACAACCTGGGAAATGATACTTGGTTACCCAGCTACAGTGATACAGCATGTAAAAATAAACAGGTAACACAATTGTAACAACTGTCCTGAAACTCTCTCTGTAGACCAGGCTGGCCTCAAACTTAGAGATCTGCCTGCCTCTGCCTCCCAAGTGCCTGGATTAAAGGTGTGAGCCACCACTGCCCAGCTAGCATCACTATCTTAAAATGAATTGATAAATTGTAAATTTTCTCAGCCTTGATACCCAATAATGTAAATATAGGCATCACCTACATGAACAAAAGCTCTTTATAGAGATGATTAAGATAGTAAAAGAGAAGCATGGGCTGTAGCTCATTGGCAGAGCATTTGGCTGGCAAGTGCAAGGCACTGGGTTCTATCCCCAGGACAGAAAAAAAGAGGGGATAAAAGAAAACTGTGCTGTTTGAGAAAAGGAGAGAAGAGGGGTAAGGGAGGGAAAGAGTGGAGAAAGAGAAGGGAAAGAAGAGAAAAGAAGGCTCAGTGGTAGAGCCTCTGCCTAGAATCCCCCAGTTAGGGGCTGGGGCGTGGCTCAGTGGTAGAGCCCCTGCTTAGAATCCTCCAGTGAGGGGCTGGGGGTGTAGCTCAGTGGTAGAGCATCTGCCTAGAATACCCTGGTGAGAGGCTGGGGGCATGGCTCAACAACAGAGTACTTGTCTAGCATGCACAAAACCTCAATTTTCATCCTCAGCTTGCAAGGAAAAAAACATTAGAGCTTTCTCGAGAATAACACCAAGCAGAAACATTTCCAGAATTAGAAGCTCTACTTTTTCACAATAGATTATTTTTTGCCTGTTCTAGCATTTCCTGTTCAGAATGTACCCAATTACATAAGCCCTTAAAAAACTCATGTTAAAATACAGCTGGCACAATATTTACCATCGAAACCACTTCTGATTGTACAGCTCAATGGCATTAAGTACATTCGTAATATCCAAGTGACACCACTATCCCTGCCCCCCCCCCAGTGAATAATGACTCCTCAGACTACCTCCAGCATCTGGAAGACCTCAGTTCTCTTTCTGCCTCTGGGTTTTCACTACTCCAAGGCTTACTTTTCTTTTTTAAGGCATAATATCCAGTGCTGCTCTCAGCCTTAGTCAGGGTAGCATCATTTTCCGTGGTGGTGGCTAACACAGAGACTCAGCTGGCCAGAGCTGAGAATTAGAGACTGTTGCATGCTCAGCCTATGGGATGTTCATATCTCTTCCCACGATGCCCAAGGGGCATTGCAGAAGAGGGGAAGGAACAAGTGTAAAAGCCAGAGGATGGGAGGGGCCACTGTGAAGTGCTGACATCTGGGTATGTCATGACCAACGTAATCACAAAATCACAAGAGCTGTGGAAATGAGACACAAAAGTGGGAGGGAACTAGTTGGAGAGGAAAATGTGGGGAGCTATGATAGGTAATGGGGGGTGGATACATTCAAGATATATTGGATATGTGTATGAATTGGCATTTATTAGCTAAAAATATGATAATACCATTGTAAAAAGTAGCTCCTATTCTGACTGTGGCCATCTGGTCAACCTCTTACTCTCTTCCTAACTCTGGTAGGCCTTGAACTTGTTATACTCCTGTCTATCACACCTGGTGGTATTTCTGCTTCTGTGACTGACTTAACTCACTTAGCAGTTTGCTTTCTAGGTTCGTTGGCTTGTACAGAAGCCCCTTCCTTCTTAAGGCAGAATCATGTGTTTGCATACTACATCCAGATTTACCCACTCACCTACCAAATCCCTTGGATTGTTTCTAATTTTAGCTGTTATGAACAAATGCTGGGTTTTTTTTATTTTGTTTTGGAGATTGAACGCAGGGCTTTGTACATTCTATGCAAGTGCTCATCCATTGGGCTGCATGCCCAGCCCCAGTAGACAATGTCTTTAGCTCAGGATGACTGAGATTCATTCATGTTGTGTTTCTCAACAGTTAACTGTGACTGAGTCCAAATCATCCAAACACATTGCAGTTTGTTTATTCAATTTCTTATAGAGAAACGCCTGGGCTTTTCTCTCCTTTGTTGTTATTGTGGTGGTGGTGTTACTGGAATTTCAGTTTGATTGCTATGAATAAAATTGTTGAAATATTTTTGTGCATGTTTTGTGTGTAGAGAATTAAAGTGAGAAGAGACAGGGAGAGGGAGAGAGTGGAAAGAGGGAGGGAGAGAATGTAGGTAGGTTGTGGACCACACACAGACAGAAGGTCTGTTGTTGAGAGGTAACTTCAGTGAACACAGACTATTTTTTTTTTGATAAATTTTTTATTTAAATTTGAAACAAGCTTGTTTTACATGTCAATCCCCATCCTCCAGTCCTCCCCTATTTCCCCCGACAAACCCCAATCCCATTCCCTTTCTGCTACCCAGGGAGGGTGAGGCCTCCCGTTGGGGAATCTTCAAAGTCTGTCATATCATTTAGAGCAGGGCCCAGGCCCTCCCCCATGTGTCTAGTCTGAGAGAGCATCCCTCTATGTGGAATGGGCTCCCAAAGTCCATTTGCATACTAGGGATAAATACTGATCCACTACCAGAGGCTCCATAGACTGCCCAGTCCTCCCAACTGACACCACATTCAGGGGATCTGGGTCAGTTCTATGCTAGTTTTCTAGCTATCAGACTGGAGTCCAAGAGCTCTCCCTTATTCAGGTCAGCTGTTTCTGTGGGTTTCTCCAGCCTGGTCTTGACCCCTTTGCTCATCACTCCTGCATCTCTACAACTGGATTCCAGGAGTTTGGCTCAGTGTTTAGCTGGAACACAGACTCTTGAAGCCAATAGAAAAGTTATATTCACTGGCCAGCAGGCTACATGGGGAACATACCCAAACTGTCTAGCCCAAGCCTCACGGTTCTTTGCCTTTTATGTGCAAAATCCATATCCTGGTTATGTACTTCATTTATCAAAGACAGTCATCAGTAAGCGGAGCTCCAGAAGTCAAAAAGCAAGGGTAGTATGATTCTCTTTTCTGTCAGGTACGGGGATCTATGGGCCAGCCTTATAAGTCAGAATGGTATGTAGGTACCTCTAATATGGTGTTAGTTGTGCTAAGGCCTGGGGTCCTGTTATACTGATACTTGCATAAACAAATATGACATCACACACACACACACACACACACACACACACACACACACACACACACCACACTTTCTGATAACCAGGCCAGAACAAAAAAAAAAAAAAAATCAACAACTGGAACTCTAGAAGGCATTCTGTACTCTTATATGATGTTGGGAGAGACCAGACCCTGCACAACACCATAATAATCTTAGTCTGCAGTTACATAGCTAACTTCAAATTTCAGTACAGGCAGTTCTCAGCTTGGAACCTAGACATTCGGGGTTCCCACCATCCACTAATTGCTAGAGTGTTCTTGCACAAGAGCTCCTTGACTGCGGTCACTGAAAAGGGTGCTGACACAACTTGGAAGGACTGGTCCCTGCGCCAGGCGTGCCACGGTATCTCGGTGTATACAGCTCACAACTGAGACCTAAAGCAGACCCCGAGCAAGCACCAGTATCCCTGCCCCAGAATTACTGCAAAGACTAAATGAGCCTCCTTTCCCAGCAACTTTGAACTGATTCTATGTCCTTGAGGGAAGGGCTTTGTAATCTATGTGACTCTGAACTTCCTGCGTCTGATAAGTTTTGGTTAGCTTCCGGGATTTTATGGATCTGCTTCTTTTGAAGGCGAGGGTGTAACGATTTCACTATACCCAAGATAAATGATAAATGGATTTTTTTTGGGGGGGGAAACACTTACACAGATAATAATAAAGAACTGTGACTGCTTCTCAGTGCTTCCTATCGGATCCACTGCCAAAGCGAGACCACGCCTCATGCTTTTCTCTTTCCATTTCCGTCCATCTGAAGCCCCACCCAAAGGGGGTGTGGCCACTATTACAGGTTCGCAGGCAAGAAGCCAATACATTTGCTTCTGGGTTGGGGGCGGTGTTTCAATTCAGAAGTGTCCACGAGACAGAGATATATTCCTATAAGAGAAAAGTTACTGGGCTTTTCTGTTGAGAATCAGCTTGATGGGAGGACCGTTGGAGCTGGAACAGCAGAACGTCTGTAATGAAACAGTCTCTCCCAGATCATAGGCAAGACAGGAACAAGGGCAATATCAATGGGCATATCCAGTTGTAAGAAGAAAATTTCACGAGGTCCCTTTCATCTTTCACATGGTCACACTGAGACTTGCCTGACGCCACTTGGCTGTCGTTTGTGTATGTGCCTCTGTGTGTGAGTGTGTGTGTGTGTGTGTGTGTGTGTGTGTGATGTGTGGAGTATGCATGTGGAGGTCACAGGTTGACCTTAGGCATGTCTTCCTTTATTGCTTCCCATCGTTTTTGTTCATTTGTTCCTTTGAGACAGGCTGTTTCTATTTAATCCTGGTTGTCCTAGAACTATCTATGTAAACCAGACTGGCCACAGAAATCCTCCTGCTCAGCATCCCAGTGCTGGGATTGAAGAAGTGCACTATTCTGCCTGGCCCACCACTATAGTTTTTGGAGACAGGTTCCCACTGAATGGAGAACTCTGCTTTGGTTGGGCTTGTTGACCAGTAAGCTCCAGTGGTCCATCTGTCTCTGCCTCCCAAGCACTGGGATTATAGATACCACCAGCATGCTTGATGTTTTACGTGGGTGCTGGACATCAGAACTCAGTTCCTTGTGTTCATTCAGCAAGAACTTCTACCCACTAAGCTATCTCCCTGGTCCTGAACCTGGCTTTAAAGAGCAGAGCTGGGGTCAGTGCCTCAGACTGTCCCTCCAAAGACTATCACCCCAGTACGTATACACACACACACACACACACACACACACACACACACACACACACACAAGAGAGAGAGAGAGAGAGAGAGAGAGAGAAGATGAGCATTCTTTCCATGTTGAAACCCAGCAGCAGTGTGCCAGGAGGAGGCCAGACATGCCTTCTGTCTCCAGATATCTTGGTTTGGGTGCTTAGAAAATGGAGCAATAGACTTTGACCATGCTGAGGGCACCCGTTAGTCTCCAACAACATCTTAATTGTATTGCTCTGTGCTTTTGCTGGGAGTTGGAGAGTAGCCCTTCTCTTCCTGGAAGCTCTACCTGCAGGACTGTCTCCTTGGAACATTTGATTCTGTAATGTTCCTTTTCAGAATATCCCATGTGAGAAGTTAGTCATCCAATCTCTCCACCCAATCTAAGAATAAGAAGTATGGGAAGGGTTTTGTACAGTCTCATTGGGGTTGTCTTTGTTTTGTTTCTGTGGTTCTGGGAAGGAAGGAAGGAAGGAAGGGAGGGAGGAAGGAAGGAAGGAAGACATAAAGCACAGAGGACACATGGAGATAAAAAGAAAGACAGAGTCAGGGAGAGATGCATAGCTAAAGAGACAGACAAAGAGTGACTTGGAGTCATGGAGTGACTTGGAGTCATGGAAAGGCCTTGACAGAAAGAAACAGAATTTCAAATGCCAGAGTCGTTGTACTAGGCTAGAGGAAGACAGACAATGGGGAAGGCAGGAAGAATGTGATTGGGCACAAACAGGGTGGAAGCAGGGAGGGGAGGTATAAACCAATCAGAGGAGCAAGCCCCGTGCCAGCTTGGCCTCAGAAACCCTGGAAGCAGCCAGCAGCCATTCTCTGGCTCCCTTTTAGTGTCAGGCACTGCAAACCTAATCTCACTTAACCCCAACAGCAGCCTTCAACACTACTGGTACAGCCAGTTCTTCAGTGCATTGGCTGGGTCCCAGCAGTTCCACTCACCACAGCTAATCCCACGAGCAGCTCTTCTGTGCAAGTAAATCCTGTTATCTCCACCACCTTACAAATGCCCAGATAAGACAGAGATGGGGATAGGTCCTATCTCAAAGTGACTCCACCTAATAGTTGAGATTCAACACTGAGATAACGTAGGTAGAATCTGTTATCATGACTTCTGTGCTGAGGGAGAACAGAGAATGCTAGAGATATGATCTCTGAGTCTGTAGAACTTGGAGATAGCCTGATCTCCCACTCTATAGACATAGGAGATAGCCTGATCTCATAGTCTGTAAATGTGGGAGACAGCCAAGAATCTAAAGGTCTTCCAAAGAAATCTATGAACTCCCCGAGACTATTGTGTCCACCTGGGAAAACTGTCCAAATATATTCGCATCCCTTGAGCACATGGCTATTCTTTACTTTGTGAATATTTGTTGTGAGCCCCAGCATGTGCTGGAAGTGTTCTAGACAGTGAGGGGTGTATATAAGTGAACAAGAAAAAGTAGACAGCAATAAACTAGTGAGCTGAGCCAGGCACACTCCTGTAAGACCAGCAGTCAGGTTCACAGTTGTAAGAACAACCAGGACTTCCCTACAAAAATAACAACAATAAATTAGTAATCCTGTTGTGGGCTGGGGAGATAGTTCAGGCTGTAGATTACATGGTACAAAAGTGTAAGGGCCTGAATTCAATCCCCAGAACCCACATAAAAGAACCAGGAATCCTGGCACAATCTTTACATCCCAGAGCTGGGGAAACAGGCAGGTGGATTCCTGGGGTTCTCTGGCCATCAGCCCAGCCTGGTCAGTAGCCCCCAGAGCCACATGAACTACCCTATCACAAAAGACAAAATGTGATGCTTGGGAGATGATTAGTGGGTGACATTGTCCACTGGACAAGCATGAGGGCCTTAGTTCCAATCACCAGAGACCACATAAATTCTGGAAGTCTTTATCATTTATTACAGAAGTAGCAATTAATAGTCTAGGTACCAACTCCAGAATATTTGGTTCTATGAATTTGGCTGTATGTAGAATATATACTGGGTGATTTGTGTTCTCAAAAAAGCCCCAGAAAAGGAAATTCCTTCTCGCTGGGGCATCAGCAGTAAGAGCTGCAGCCTCCGGATCTCACACTACATAGCTTTAGCTTTTCCCTTTTATATAGTGCCAAGAAGTCCCCTTGAATCATTTAACAGCACGTTTTACAAGTCACATGCCCTCTGAGACTTAAGTTTGCCTGGAGGTTTTACAAGTTCCATCTCCCCTTTGAGACATGAGGTATCCTGCTTTTGTCAAGACCTTATCTGTCTTCCTGGCTCAAAGGGGCATGTATGCCTGATATTCTGGCCATTGTCAGAGGGTTGTTAAATGAGTCTGTGGGTATATAAACTGGGCGCCTTGTGGGATGAAAGGGAACACCTAGGATAATTTTTAAGGAGAGAAAACTTTTAAGGAGAACTTCTAAAGAGAACTTTAAGAGTTTTTTAGAGAAAGAACTTTTGAGGAGAATCTTAAAGAGAGCTTTGGAGAGAACTTTTGAGAAGAATTTTGTTTTTTGAAGAATAAAGAGCCATGAGAAAAACGATGCCTGTATGAACTGATTTGTTTGCCTTCAGATCGTATTACTCAGCCTCAGCCACAGCCTGCCTGCTGTAAACTTCCTGCCTGAATCCTCAATACACAGATAACATGACTACGTGTTACCTGTTATCTCAGCATCCAGTAGTGAAGGTAAATGAACCCCCAGAGCTCACAGGCTAGGCAGCCTAACAAGAAGAGTGAGAGACCTTCTCAAGGCAGAGAGCAGTAGAGAAAGCCACACAGTGTCCTGCTCTGGCCTCCATGTGC
Source organism: Cricetiscus sungorus (assembly GCA_030556225.1). Classification (NCBI taxonomy): domain Eukaryota; kingdom Metazoa; phylum Chordata; class Mammalia; order Rodentia; family Cricetidae; genus Cricetiscus; species Cricetiscus sungorus. The sequence continues at coordinate 2,416,505 of JANBXA010000303.1, forward strand.
ATACACAAGGGTGTGTGCAACCATACCTCACAGGTTTGTACACACACACACACACACACACACACAGAGGGTCAGGGGGTGGGGGATCTTGGCTCTCATTTTGCAGAAGATGCTGTCAGATACTATGCTTGGTTATTTTGATTTAACTGCTAATTGGTCTATTGGTTGGTTATTAAATATTAGTTACTATTTAATTGATTATTAATAACATTTATTATTATTATTATTGATTCTGGAAACATTTGTGATTTTTGTGCTTATAAACCCCATTTCTGCCCCTGCTCAGGCTATCAGAAGTAGCAAGGCTCTGGAGTCTCGTCCTGCAGCCCTGATCTATCAGTAACCTGTTTATGTGGTTATTTAATAAAATCTTTGGAACTTGTTAAGTCTTGTCTCTCTTCTTCCTCATGCCACATAATGGGCTAGGTGTAACAGTGAAATTCTCAATGAATATTATTAAGAAAGAAAGAAAGAAAGAAAGAAAGAAAGAAAGAAGGAAGGAAGAAAGGAAGGAAGGAAGGAAGAAAGAAAGAGCTTGATTGGCTGCAGTTGGCTTCCTATGAAAATTTTGTCTAGTCAATTGTCAGTCTGTGATTGGTTGAACATCCAATGCAGTGATTGGCTGAGACTCAGTTGCTTGGTTACGCCAGAGTATATTATGAGGCTGTTATTGTATTTTTCCAGGAAGTAGGGTAGGACTTACTCTATACAGAGACCATTTTTAATCAATTAACCTTTATCACCTTGGCAATATGACCACAGGCCAAATTTATCTGTATAGTTTTCCCAATAACCATTGGAGGCAGAGATTAATTACAGATGTAGAAAGTGGCAGCTCAGTTTTAAAAACTTGCTTCAGCTCTATACAACTAAGTTCCAGATGCAAACTCAGATTCTTGGCTCCCAAATCTGTTATTTGCCACTCTGCTGGATACGCACCATAGTTCCTATCCCAGCTCTAGCTTGCCAGGATGAAGTCAAACTCAATACTGTAATAAAATCTGATTAACAAGCCTCAGCAACTGTGTGTGGAGATTTTAGTGCAGAGGCAGAACGACCAAAAAAAGGTGATTGTGGGGCTGGAAGGATTGCTCAGTGGTTAAGAGCATTTGTTGTTCTCGCATAGAACCCAGGTTCAATTCCCAATGCCTGCATGGTGGCTCTCAACCACCTGTAACCCCAGTTCTTGGGAATTTGATATGCATACATGTGGTACACAGACATGCATGCAGGCAAACCATTCTTGTACATAAAATAAAAATAACTGAACTAATTTATATATTTTAAGATGAGTGCCATTGAAGTTTATATTCGCCCAGAAGTGAGACTGTGGCATGGTACAGAGGGGAAGTGCCATTGTGGGTCAGGGGGCATAAAAGGAGGAAGGGGAAGGCATACACCACAACTTGTATTGTGATTTTAAAGAATTGGAATGAACTAATTAACAGAGCCCCTGCCTAGAATCCCCCAGTGAGGGGCTGGGGCGTGGCTCAGTGGTAGAGCCCCTGCCTAGAATCCCCCAGTGAGGGGCTGGGAGTGTGGGTCAATGGTAGAGCGCCTTGCTAGCATTCTCATGGATTCATTCAATTCACAGCACCACAAAGGAAAAGAGATTGTTGATTGAGGTTTCCACAGAAAAGGACAGGCACCAATGGTTAGGGTAATAATTTTGAACAATTCTCTCTCTCTCTCTCTCTCTCTCTCTCTCTCTCTCTCTCTCTCTCTCTCTCTCTCTCTCTCTCTCTCTCTCTCCCTCCCTCCCTCCCTCCCTCTCTCTCTCTCTCTCTCTCTCTCTCTCTCTCTCTCTCTCTCTCTCTCTCTGTTCAGGCATGTGCACACGCATGTATGCAGAGGCTTATACTAAGGGCAGGAGAAATTGCGTCTTGGTGTGTGACAGTGAGGCTTTTAAACGGTAGGAGGAATTGACTGTCCCACATATATATGTATAGTGTGTGTGTGTGTGTGTGTGTGTGTGTGTGTGTGTGTTAACTCAATCTGCTGAATGACCTTATTTAGAGACGGTAAAACTTTTTGGAAATGGGACCTTGTGAGATGTCTTTAGCCCTGGGGTAATTGTTGAAGAAGCTTTGGGGACCTCTGTCCCTCCTTTTTTTTTTTTTTTTTTTTTTGCTTCCCTGTTCATGAAGTAAGCCGCTTGCTGCACAAAATGTCCATCAGAGAGGGTCCACCGCAATGGGTCCATCTCCTTACAGTGCGCCCTTCAAACTTGTGATCTTAAATTAACTTCGCTCCCTGTAAATCAGTTGTCTCAGCTGTTGTCGTCATAGTGATGAAAAGCTGAGGATGGACAGTCTGAGCTCCTCTGGGGTTCGTCTGGAGCTGGGGCTCCCCTGCAGGGCAATTCCTTGAACTGCAGCAGTAACTGAGGGAGGAAAGGATTCTGGAGACAGCAACTCTGGTTCTTAGGCCCAGAGAATGTAAGCCTGCAGTGCGTCCACAGTCTAACCTATCCTGTACGGTTCAAGGTCACACCAAGCCCAGCTGGGTTGCTCAGGCTCGCATATAATACTAGCAATCAGGATTATCAGGCAATAGCGTTTGAGGACAGCCTGGTTTACACAGCACAGCTCTGCCTTTATTTACATCTCCATACCAAATTTTCCAGGGACCCAGGGATGCAGTAGGCTGTTTTGTTTTGAGACAGGGTCTCATTGGTAGAATCTCTTGGGAAGAAAGTCTCAGTGGGGAGAGTCTACATTGGGCCGTTCTTTGTGGTGGGGTGGGGTATCTTGGTTGTTAAGTGATATAGTATGACCCAGCCTACTGTGGCAGCACCATTCCTTGGTTTGGGGACCTGAACTATATAAGAATAGAGAAAGTTAGCTAAGCACAATAAGCAAGCGAGGGTCCGTGTGTTCATTTCTTCCTGCTGTTGACTATGGATGAGATCTGAATATGTTTGAAATGCCTGCCTTGACTTCCCCTCCACTAAGGGAATGAAACCTGGAATTGTGTGCAGAGCAAAACATTCGTGTGCTGTGCTACTGTTCGTCAGAGCATGTTATCATGGTAACTGCCAAATTCTATGTTTAGCATCTTGCGTGCCCCCTAGTGGACATTGAGGAAACATGTTGAATCAATGTTGGAAGACTGAAAAAAAAATTCCCTCCCTTCAAGGCATTGAAAAAAATTTAAGCTAACACAAGTGGTTTTCTGTTTAATGTGCTTTGTGGGCAAAATAAAGCCCTTTATTTGTGGCAGCTTCTTTGTGAACATTACAAAAGAATTAACAAAATATTTACTTTGTGAAATAGAAAATCTCTTTACAAGGATGAATGCTGTCAAAGGAACTGTGCAAACAAAAGTTCATTGTCACTTGTAAGACACTTTATAAGCCACACGGCATTTATGAGTTCAGTCTGTGCACAGTCTAGGACTGTAAAGTTTAAAGGGCTTTGCAAACTTTTAAGCTCTTTTAAAACCACAAAATGTTCTATAAACACCAGAATTGTAGAGTGATCTGTCGTAAACAGCAGACAGGTGCATGAAGGTTGTTTTTTTTTTTTTTTCTCTAATCAAATTCTTCTACATTAAATTCCTTTTTACTATACAGTATTCTCTAGATTTTTTATTAAATTTTATTTTTATTTCTTGTGTGTGACTATGTGTGTGTGTGTATGTGTGTGAGTGTGGTATGTGGTGTGAGTGTGTATGTGTGTGGTGTGTGTGTATGTGATTAAGTGATGTGTGTATGAGTGTATGTTGGTATGTGTGGTGTGTGTGTGGTGTGTGTTGTGTGTGTCTGTGTGGTATGTATGTGTGTGTGTAGTGTGTGTCTATGTGTGTGATGAGTGTATGTGTTGTTTGATGTATTTGGGGGGGTGGGTGTGATGTGTATGTGTGGTATGTGTACTGTGGTGTTTGTGTGTGTGCTATGTGGTATGTGTGGTGAGTGCGTGTGTGTGCTGTGTTCATATATATGGTATGTGTGGTGTGTGATGTGTGGTATTCATGGTGAGTGTGTATGTGGTGTGTGTGTGGTATGTGGTATGGGGTGTGTGATATATGCATGTGGTATGTGGTCTGTGTGTGGTGTGTGTGTGTGTGTGTTTGTGTATTTGTGTACTGCACATACCGTTTAATTAATTAATTAACTAATTAATTAATTAATTTTTATGTCAGGTGCTCATGCTTGCACCACAGATGGTGTAATCCCCAGCATCATTAGCATCATCCCAGCCTCTCCTACTCTCTTCCTTCCTTCCCTCTCCTTTTCCTTCTCTTTCCATCTTGCCGGCGGCATCCTTGGGAACAGGAAACTGCTGTCGTTCATCTGTCTCTGTTTTAAGTCATTTCTCCCTGAATAAACATCTATTCAGCCTATCTGCTTTCCCCGATCCTTATTAACCCACGATTTCTGGTGTTAGAAGTGGGATGTAGATTTCAACGGATCTGGCGGGTCAGGTCTCATCCAGGCGGTGGCACACCTTGCCATGCTACTTTTAAGTGCCCACAGGTGTCTGCGCTGACCTGAGGGCTACAGCTGCAGAGAGTCCGAGTTTCCTTCCCTGATCCTCTGAGGCCGCCGAGCTGACTTGTGCAGCGCTCTGGGCTGCCACCTCCCAAAGCCGCTGAGGGGACTACGCGGCATGCCTGGAGACTTCAGCCTTCCCCAAGTGGCTCCGGAGGAGCAGATAACTGCACTACCGCTGCTGCAGCTGCCTCTCACGTTATCCTGAGACTGCATGCAAGCTGTCTCTGCTTCTAATCCTAGCAATCTACAAAAAGCTTGATTTTACCCTTCCACCTAACAACGTTTCTTAGCTGGCTAAGACCCTACAGGGTCCGAGGTCGGAGGTATCTTCAGCTACCGGACACCATTTGGCGATACACCTGTGCCACCTACTGTCCAGGTGTAATTACTGCAGGTTGAGATCTGTAACCAAACAGGACTCTGCACTACTTACCACAAAGCCTCACAGCTGCTGGAATTCTTCCATCTGTTCTAGGACAACCGGATCCTGATAAGGTAATTGCAACATCTTTCGCAATTTAAGATGATATAATATCTAAGATAAATTGTTCCATACCTATGGCAGATAATCTTACAATGCAGGACTTTAGGAATCCTTTTTATTTCATGTATAGAAGGGATTTTAGCAGAAGAAAATCATGACTTAACCAATATACACTTTTTTTTTTGTAATAGCACTGGGTTTCATCATTAATATGATATTCTCAAAAAATAAGGAACTTTTACAAACCATAGGAGACTTAGTAACAAGGATTCAGAATATTGAAAATAACAATGGAGAGCTGAAAAACAGAACACAAAACATGGAATGCTTAAAAAAAAAAGGTTCAGATCTCTATTGCCATCTTAGGCAATAGAGATCTGTCAGATAGAATACAAAACATGGAATATAAAAATGACCAACTAGAAAGCAGAATTTGTTCCATGCCTTATGCCTCAGTAACCAAAATGGAGACAATACAATGCATTAATATGCTAGCAGAAACAGCTCATTCCTGGTTGGATGAAGCTACTAATAAAGTTAAAAAACTGGGACATCAGATGGAAAGACCAGCAGATAGAATCTGTTCCATGTCTGAGAATAATGGCAAGCTAGCGAATAGAACATTGTTTCTGGAAGGCAGTTTACATGCCATTCAGATAATATCTAAGGATGAGAATATTAAAAGCATAGAATCATTCATAGTTGGAGAAAACAAGAAACTGACTGATTCTGATTCAATGCAGTCTCTGGACAGTTATCTGATTCAAGAAGTTCAAACACTCAAAGAAACAATGGTGAATAGACTTCAGGCCTTAGAAGGCCTTCAATCTGATACACCAGAAGAAGAGGTACAGGTAACAGGGCATGAAAGAGACTTAAAATTCCCCACACCATTTAGGGTCAGAGGAGACTTGCATAAGATGGCTTTTCCTATATCTCTTACTGAAAAACCAGCAACAAAAAACACCCAAAAGGTGTCATTGCATATCAGTGGGAACCAACATGTACGAAAGATTTAAAAAGTATAAAGGAAGCAGTAGTCTCTTATGGCATGCACTCACCATATGTGAAGCAATTAATAGAATCATGGGCAAGGAATAACAAGGTAACCCCTAAGGATTGGGATCAATTAATATCAGCTGTCCTTGAGAACTCTCAATCAGAATGGAGGGCTTTATGAAGAGAAAAAGCAAAAGCTCTTGAACTTCAGGGCTTAAAGAAAGGTTATAAAGCTCCCCAAGATAAAATTATTGGTGAGGGTCTTTATGCTGACCCAGAAACTCAAGCTGCATGTGATGAACACATCTTGTGTCTATGCAGTACAGCAGCTCTGAATGCTTGGGAGAAGGTCCATGAACCAGGGGAGGTAACAGAATCCTCTACCAAGGTAAGGCAGGATCTGAGAGAACACTTTAGTATATTTCTTCAGATTGTCTAGAGCAGACAATTAGAGGTAGCAGACATAGATTCTAGGTGAATACTCATAGAACCATTAGCTTATGAGAATGTGAATCCACAATGCAAACAAGTGCTTGGCCCTTAAAATCAGATCACCACCATTGGATGAATGGGTCTTGTATACAGCCAACATTGAGTATAACATAACACTGATGCTTGGGTAGGAGAAGCCAACTCCAAATGTTTGAAAAAAAAATCAAAATATCAGATGTTTGAACTGTGGTAGGATAGGACATCTAGGGAGAAATTGTGGGAAGACTATTCCTAGCAATAACACTCCTAGAAATGAATAGAACAGAAGGCCCCAGCCTTCTGGGTTATGTAAAAGGTATGACAAAGGCTGACACTGGACCAATGAATGTAGATTGACCAGGGACAAGCAAGGAAACACTTTACAATGGGGAAACTCCTTGGAGGCCTCTCTCACAGGCCCCCATGTCAAAGGTGGTCTGGACATTCCCAATCACTGTGGAGGACAATCTTCCACAGAATGACTAGAAAGTCCAGTGACTATTGTAAAAACTCATACCGCTCTGGATGACAAATTAGCTATAGAAAGTGAATCAAACATGAAAGAAGGAAACAAAAGAACGTATATTTTGGCAAACCTCTATAAAGAGTCAAAGGCCTAGATTGAGAGTTAAGATGAGTAACAGACTGTTTGGAGGCATTGTTGATACGGGTGCTGACGTTACCATCATAACTAATAAAGCTTGGCCTCCAAGATGGCCCCTGCAAGAGGTAAATGTTCAATTCTTAGGGATTGGAACCCTATCTCAGCTAAAACAAAGCACAAGATGGATTGAATGTATAGGACCAGAAGGACTGAGAGGAAGGTTGAGATCATATGTGGCTGATATAGCAATAAATTTATGGGGTCATGATCCATTGCAGCAATGGAATACACAGATGAACATTCATCCAGTATTAAATATGAAACATAAATGAACTCATGTTTGTAGAAAAAATATTATAAAGTACTATGCAAGACAGACACCAAATATCCAGGCCATACAAAAACAGAATAAAGGTGCCAAACTAACAGGAACCAAAAGCTCTACCCTTAAAATGGCTAACAGATGAACCTGTCTGGGTAGGGCAGTGGCCTATGACCTCTGAGAAGCTAGAGGCTCTAGAAAACCTGGTTCAGTAACAGCTAAATGTTGGACATATAGAGGAATCTACCAGCCCTGGAAACTCTCCAGTATTTGTTATCAAAAAGAAATCTGGAAAATGGAGAATGCTTACAGACTTGAGAGCCATCAATAAAGTTATCCAGCCAATGGGCTCTCTACAGCCTGGAATGCCTTTGCCTTCTTTAATACCTAAAGAATGGCCTATTATAACTACTGATTTAAAGGATTGCTTCTTCACTATATCTTTACAAGAAAAGAAAAGAAAATTTTGTCTTCAGGTTACCTAATTACAATAATTTTCAACCGGTGAAGACATATCAATGAAAGGTTTTGCCACAGGGAATGCTAAATAGCCCCACCCTGTGCCAATATTTTGTGCAAAACCATTGGAAATAATTTGTAAACAGTTTCTACAATCCATAATTCACCATTACATGGATGATATATTGTTAGCTGATTATAAAGTAGAAATATTAGGAAAAATGTTTGAGAAAGTAAAGGAAGTTTTATCTCCTGTGGCTTACAAATTGCACCCCCCCCCAAAAAAAAATAGAAAAAGGAAATTCCATCAGCTACTTAGGTGTTAGGAGCAGTTTTTCTCTCTGCTTGGACCCAGTTCCATGCCAGCTCCAAATAACACACAGAGACGCTGTATTAGATATAATTCTGTTGGCCTGTTACTATCATTTCTTATTAGCTAGTGCTGTCTTAATTATTAACACATTTCTATTAATCTAAGTACTTCCACATGGTCTTATCTTACGGGAGAGGGGCTGGTGTTCTTCTCTCTCCGTCCTCCATCTTGGATCTCCTCCCTACTCCTTCCTCTCTCCACCTAGCCTCCTAGTCCCACCCATCTTGCTTTCCTATTGGCCAACAGTGCTCTATTCATTAACCAATATGAGAAACATATTTAAAGAATGACATCTCCCATTACTTAGGATATAAAATAGGTCTACAGAAAATTAGACCACAAAAAGTACAAATCAGGAGAGATCGTTACCAGACTCTTAATGATCTTCAAATCATGCCCTTCTACTCCAATAATGGTTTATAGTTGAGAATATCCTTCAGGGATTTTGATGCAGAGGGAAGATATATTAGAATGGATATTTCTACCACATAAACAGAATAAAAAACTAAAAACATATATACAAAAGATCTCTGACTTGGTTATAAAAGGTAAATTAAGACGTCACCAACTGACAGGAAGGGACCCAGCAGAAATTATAGTACCTTTAACTAATGAGGAAATTTCCTCTTTATGGAAAGATAATGAATATTGGCAGAGAACATGCAGTACTTTTTTGGGAATGGTTAGCAACAATCATTCCAAAAGTGAAAGAATCAAATTCATAAAGAAAATGATTGGATCCTCCCATGCATTGTAAGAAAAACACCTACCTGAGGAGTTCCTACATTCTACACTGATGCAAACAAATCTGGTAAGGCAGGATATAGGTCAGGAAAAATAAGCAAAATAGTTCAAAGCCCTTACAATTCTGTACAAAAGGCAGAATGTATGCCATTCTAATAGTACTTATGGATTTTACAGAACACCTCAATATGCAGAGAGTTGTCTTACACATTGAGACTGCAGAATTTATTCCCAACAATACAGAATTAACTTTATTGTTTATACAGTTAAAAGATACTATCAGAAATAGGACTCATCCTATATATATGACAGACATCAGATCCCATACAGGTCTGCCAGGTCCTCCAGCACAAGGCAATGATGAAATTGATTGGTTATTAATAGGAAGTGTGCTAGAAGCCTTGAAATTTCATAAGAAACACCACACAAACAGCAAAGGTTTAAAAAAGGATTTTTCTATCACTTTGCAACAAGCTAAGGAAATAGTAAGGAAATATCCTACTTGCTCATTCTTTAACCAAACTCCTTCACTACCAGGCAGTAACCCTAAAGGTATAAATAGGAATGAAATATGACAAATGGATATGTTTCATTTTGCAGAATTTGGAAAATTAAAATATGTGCAACACACTATAGACACCCTTTCAGGGTTTCAATGGGCCACTGCTCTGATCTCTGAAAAGGCTGATTCTGTTATCACACACCTATTAGAGGTAATGGCCATTGTGGGCATACCTGCACAAATAAAAACCGACAATGCTCCAGCATATGTCTCCAGCAAATTGAAACAGTTTTTTTGAATATTATAACATAAAGCACATAACTGGTATACCACACAATCCTACAGGACAAGCAGTAGTTAAGAGATCTAATCATACTTTAAAAGAAATTCTCTATAAATGGGCAGAAGGAACCAAAACACCCAAACACAGATTACATAATGCTTTATTAACATTACGTTCTCTTTTTTTTTCTTTAAACCAAAGCTGGGTTTTGTTTGTTTACTTGTTTTTAAGTTGACCCAAGACCGTGAACACAAAATGTCAACAGAAGATGATCCCTGCTCTAAACCTCCACACATGAAGGATGGCGTTTATGGTTTCACATCACAAGGCTGGTGCTAAAGCAAAAGTAGCCATTTTACTAACTCTATGAATATTGAGAAACTCAGACCATCACAACAATGTGACATTTTAATTCTGACTCTTCTTATCCTTTATAACAGTTATTTTATGCCAGTATAAACCACAGAATGTCAAGTCCATACACATCTAAATGCTGCAGATGGTGAACATTAAATTTTCTTAATGCTAATGAAAAAGGAAAACCAGCCGCAGAAAGAACTAAACAATAGAAAAAACTTCTGAACTAAATCTTCAAACAGCCAAAGACACTGAACATGTAGATACCTACAGAAGAGACGATACCTCTCCAGAAAGAACCATTTAATGAAGAGGTATCTGATTCGTGGTAAAAATATTTAATTCCAGTGAACTATTTCTATACAGGAATCTATTTCTCTTTACTATCTAGTATTCCTCTAGTCCCAGTTCATGTAAACCAATGCTGGCTTTGGAGTTGGATTTGGCTTTCCCTCTCTAAATTCAAGCATGTTATTAAGATTAAATTCACAGTTTCTGCCTTAAATCAAGAAGCCAATTGGTGTAAGGCAGAAGAAAACAAAATCTGGGGACTGTCATTTGCCTATACACAGTTTTCTCTCTGAAATCCTAATTTTCCTCATATATATTTTCATGACATATATTGTTGCCTTTCCCAATAAGCATACCTTAAAAGTTGAAAATTTTACATTGACATTGATGTTTAAGTTTTCCACAAGGAATAATAACAATTCCTAATATCAATCTTTGAATTCTCTGGAAAGAAGATGGTACCCTACTTTGTCATTTCCACTTGACTCAATCTGATGCATCTGGACTATAAGTATCGCCCTAAAACTGGTGTGGGGCTGTTATGTTCGAGACAACTCCTGATTAGCTAGCTGAAATGGTGCACCTTCTTATTACACCCTGGCCAGAGTTTCAGATAGAACTCCAGTCAAGCATTTCCTGCCACACAGAGACTAGCCACATAGGTCACATTCAGTCCCGTTGAGAAATTTTGTTGCCAAAAATTTTCTTCCTACAGGACCCCGTGCTACAATCATTGTCCCATTTCAGCAGGAAGTAATCTTAAGATAACGATGCCCCCTTTCCCTACTCTTGGCTTTTAGGATAATATTCATCTTCATAGGGTTGGTTTTAGTTACTTAGGGTTGGGTATGGAAGGTATCTGGTATCTCTTTTAGACAGGAATAGGATATGGTTGGGAAAGAATGGATATAGGTAGATTAGCCAATCTTCTGGTGAATTATTTTAGTAATAGTGAGATATTAGGATTATACAGTTTACATTGTTATAGATTCTTATATGTGGTAACCTATGTAAAATTAATTCTATATTCCCTCCCCAGATGAATTTTATATTACATTTTTTCATATTGTGTAAAATCTTTCCATTTATAATGTTTTGTGCACAGTATCCTTACCATATTTTATGTATGTATACTTTTACTTATGTTCAAGACATTTTGTATATCAATATAATTTAGGATATTTTTATCATGCCACACTACCACACTATATAGTTCTACCTCTAGACATTTCTACTTTACTTCTGTTTTAGAGATTTACACACACACACACACACACACACACACACACACACACACACACACATATATATATATATATATATATATATATATATATATATATAGTTATATTGTTTAGGTATTTGTCCCTGCTTTACTCAGAGAATTTTCAGTTTTATAGCTAGGTTCCTGAGTATTACAGATTATGTTTCTTATACCTATGAGATTAGTCAGACATAGATGCTTAATCTTCAAACAGTTCATAGACCTGCAGAACATGGCATTTAAATGTTTTACTATTAGTACTCCATTAACATGAGACACTATTGCTCCTGACAGCACCATGCATTTCCCGACTTGGGCTCTGTGGTTTCAGGTGGCCATCTCTCACATACCATTCCCTGAGGGCCCTGCTCCTAGCTATGCTGAGAATTTCACAGCTTTGAACTTGGAGTTTCATAGACTCCACATATGCAAATGCTGCTCTCCACAATGGAGACCATAGTGCATCTACCAAAACTCATCTCCCTATCTACCTTCCCACAGTTTGTTCTCTTAAGAACTCTAGAAGCTTCTCTATTGCCACATCATGGCTGGAAGAAGAGAAGTTCCAACCTGGCCAGGAGATACCTATTGAACCATAAACTTGCAACACCTTGTTGCCCGAGGATCACTTCCTTCCTCCTCCACCTCCTGCCTCCTCACCCTGACCTCCTGCCTCCCCACTCTGACCTCCACTTCCTGCCTCCTCACCATGACCTCCTCCACATCTCACCCCTTGAAAGGATAGAGTAAGTCCATAGGATCTGTTTGCAAACTGCTTTCCAGCAAAAGCAGAAGCCCTTGTCCAGGAGAGAGACAGTCCTTGAGCTGGAGCCACCTCAGGTCCAGACTAGTCAGATGCCCAGGAGGAAAACAGTAAAGGGGAAGCCATGGGGAACATTGTGGAAGATGGGGTGGAAAGATTCTAAGAGCCAGAGGTTTGAGTAGTTTGCTGTGAAATCGTGTCTCCAAGGAATGCCAGAAGCTACACCTATAATGCCTCACCAACATGAACAAGGACATCAATAGATGTGCTATAGCAGAAGGGAGAAAACACACAAGGTCTCAACCCTGCACAAAGAGCTACAGGAAGCTAAGGATACTGAGAGCTGGCAAAACAGCCTTCCCATAGAAGAACACACCAAGTCATTCAATGCCAATTGGTCAGCCCTGAACACATATGTACAAGCAGCGTTATACAGACCAAGCAGGTTGTAGTTATGTGTTTAGAAATATAAATGTGTATGCATATACATATATACAAGTAACAACAATTAATGAAAAAATTGAACATGGAGGGTCACATGAGAGAATTTGGAGGGAGGACAGGGAAAGAGTAAATGATGCAAATATAATCTCAATAAATAAAAAAGCAATTTAAAAAAGGAGAAGGTGGCATTTTATGGCTCTCCTTTTTACATCCCCCTATTTTGCTTGAAGGGCAAGCCTTTCTATTGTTTTATTTCTGTGGTTGGTGGAGGACTGTGTGCCAGAAATCTACCTTGACAAAGCTCCTGGTAACTCCTGGGCTACAAGGAGCCCTGGCAGAAACTGAGAATCTTGGATTTAAGGCTGAAAGCCAGCTATCCATTGGCCAATAGCAGGTTGGGAATGTCATCATATTGTGGATGTTCAATAAACATTGCTGTATATATGTTTCTGTTATTGGTAAATGAGTAAACACTGGGGTTACCGGACAAGGAGAATGCTGGGAGAGGAAGTAGAGAAGTCACCAGAGAGAGACACCATGTAGCTGTTGGGAAGATAGGATGCCGGATGTTCTCTGGTAAGATAAGACAATGTAGAAATACATAGATTAGTAGTTATGGGTAAATAATTGAGGGAGAACTAGCCACTAAGAACCCTGAGCTATTGGCTAAAACATTTCTAATTAATATAAGTCTCTATGTGTTTATTTGGGGCCAAATGACTGCAGGATCAGGCAGAACAAGAACTTCCAACTACAGTACTTTCCGTAAGGGATCCTGTGGGTCCATACCTGTGGGTGTATGGAGGCTGAGAGTTTCAGTTGGCTCCAATGAGAGTGTGGCTCCTGGCCACCTCCGTTAGAAAGTGACAAGACAGCAAGAGGGATCAAGGGTAAACCGTTTGAAGAACTTTGGGAACAGGGATTAATTCTGGGCATCATAAGAAAGTGAGACAGACTAGAGATAGGTCTGGCCACACAATGGGTGATCCGAATGTGTGGCTGTTTCTTCACTTCATTATGTATTTACTTATTTCTTCCTTGGCAGATATTTTAAACATCTGGCATCAATCACCTGTTGTTCCAGTTGCTTACAATACAGCGGTAAAGAAAATAGTATGTTAACCCTTCACAAACCTGCCATGGCTGTGATGGAGAACTTCTCAATGAAAGGCCTTCTGGAAAAATCCCTAGGTATCTGAGGATGGACAGGTTACATACAAAAACAGAGATAGAAAGATGTCTCAGTGATTAAGAGAACTGGCTACTCTTCTTGATCTTCCAGAGAACACAGGTTCAATGTTCAGGACCCATACTCACAACCATCTGTAACTCCAGTCCCAAGGGATCAGATGCCCTTTTTGTATTCCATGGGCACCAGACACTAATATATTACACAGACATAAATGCAGACAAAACACCAACACCAACACCAACACCAACACACACACACACACACACACACACACACACAAAAATCCCAACAGTGGTTAAAGAGCATGTGCTGACAAAACCTTTAATCTCAGCAATCAAGAGACTGAGGAAAATGGATTTTAATGAATTCAAAGCCAGCCAGAGCCACATAGGGAGACCCTGTTTCAATAAACAAACAAGCAACCTCCACCGCCAAACAAAACACAGCAAGGATGCCTCCCCCCACCCACATACACACACCGCAGGGAGATGGCTTTGTGTGTTTATGAGATCCTTGGAAGACTTAAAGGGAAATGTAAGAGAATCTATGTAGTCTCACAAAGCCCAGAGCTGTAGGATGAGAAGGTCCTTGCATAGAGAGAAGATGCAGGAAGATGATACTAAGAAGATGCAGGAAGATGATGCTGAGAGAATGGAGAAGGCCTATGAAGGTGTATAGCCATGCCCTGAAACATACAGAAACCTGGAAAACATGGTGTGACACAAAAGGCACCTGACATAAAAGATCACACATTGTTGGTTTCATTTCTATGAGACACACAAGTCAAGCAAACCCATCGACACACAAACGGTATTCTGTGGGGGCTATGGGCAGGATATCTTCATAGGTCAGGGCTGAAAGGGGGGCGGTTAATTATGACAAAATACCTGGAATTAGATATGGTAGTTGTACAGTGTAGTGAATAAATGAAAAAGACACTATAATGTAAACATTAAAATGCAGTCAGTTTAAAATCTGGATGTAGCTCCATGTGCCAGCACCTGGGAAATGCAGGGAAAGAGGTCTAGAATTCAAGTCATCTTTGAATGCATATAGCATTTTGAGGCCATCTGAGTTACATGAGACTCTGTCTTGAAATGCCAAATTAGAAAATTAATTATTTTGTTGTATGAATTTCGTCTCAATTTAAACACACATAAGAAGGGGAGTTGCCAAAATAGTTTGTTCTGGACTCATGGTGCTATCTTGATCCCCCACTCACTTGCAGTGTGACCTCTGCTACTCATCAGTAGAATGGATCATGACCCTAAACACAACACATGGGAATATGATGGAGACAACTCGAGAGAGACCATACGCAGTCCATTAGCACAGACCGTGGAATACAGAGTGTGTATAAGTGGGCTGAGGCAGTTAAAGCATGGGAGAAGAGATGAACTGGAGCCTCCAGAAGTTTCTCCATTCATACTTCAAGAAAGGCATGTGACCTTTTTCCAGTTCCATTCACAGGGGAGAACATGAGTTTGTAAATGGACAGAAGTGAGAACACTGAAGCCCATTGACTCTTCCCTCAGCCCATTCAGCGGGGCAGGAAGTGAATCTGGTACCTTGGTGGGATTTTGCTTACACCACTCTCCTTGGGACTGAGGTCAATGTCCTTAGGAGCCACAGGACTGGACACGGAGAAGTTCTGGAGGATGGTGGTGAAGAAAAGGAACAATTCCTTGCGGGCGATGCCTTCTCCAAGACAAATGCGCTTCCCTGTGGGCACAGAGACAGCCATGTGTGCCCCAGGGCAGTATACAACATTTAGGCGGTTCCATCCCTAACCCAGACAACTCTGCCATTGCAATGAGTAAGTGTGAGTTTGACTCTTAGCCTACAATTCTAAGAGACTGTAAAGAAATCCTCCAAACCTAAAAAAAAAAGGGGGGGGGTGTAAAATACTAGGTGGATGGCCTGCATTCACTTGTGACAGAGTTGGATTTCCAAAGCATCTATTGCCTCAGAGGAAGTAAAGATCATCTTGGAGTTGAGCATGGATAGGTGGGTGGGGTGTGTGTGTACGTTTATAACATGACATCGTTAGTATTCTTAATTTCTCTTATGTGGACAATGGCACCCAGCTCATAAGGCTATTATGAACACAGAGTTAATGTTTGTAATGATTCTTCAGTTGACACCTGGTTGATATTAATAATTCTACTCGAGCCAGGCATGATGGTGAAAGGTTGTAATCCTAGCATGTAAGAAGTTGGTGCAGGTGGATCATGAATTCAAAACTGCCTGGGCTGCATAACAAGACTCATCTTAGAAACCAACAAGAGGAGAAGGAAGGGTAGAGGAGGAAGCACAAAGAAGGGAGGGTTGGGGAGGAGAGGAAGGAGGAGGAAGACGTTCTAGAGCTCCCACACTTTCTCCCATCCCTTTCTGGTCTTAGCCCTAAATGAACTTCAACAAGTTCCCAAACACAAATGTCCATACAATTGAGAATGGGTAGGGGCACATGATGAGGGGGTCTATGGCACCCAGGGGATTCCTCGATAGATTGTTACCTCAGGCATGGAGCACCACAGAGCAGTGGGAACCTGAAAACTCAGGCAGAGGCTCCACCTCTGGCCCTGTATTTCCGTGATTCTTAATCTGCCTGGGGCCTTCAGGTGGAGGAGGGATTTCAAAGCAACCCCTGTGCCCTCCAGTTGTTGGGAAATCGTGCCTGTGTGGGAGTATTTAGGGAAATCACACTATCTCTTTGGACATCTCCTTTCCAGAACTTAGATGGCATGAGCTTAGAAATTCATGGAGTAGCTCTCTGAGATGTTTCACCTATAACTGGTTTTGTGACCCAGATTTCTCCAGAGCAGCTTTTAATAGTTCATCTCACCCTCAGTACAATGTCCCCAAGCCTGGAAGTGGTGATGTGGAGATCATTCATGTCTCTTTGACTTTAACACTTTTAGACTACATTTTTCCCCTTGTTCATCATGGTTGTCAACTTGTATCTTTTTACTCAACAGATACTTTTTTCTTTCAGCCTTTTCCTTTTCTGCCTATTTGTGCCTGAACTCTTTATTGTTTATCTCTCCCCTCCCCCCAATTCCTGTCCTCCACTTGTTCATTTTGTATTTTCCTCTTTATGTCCCTCTTCATTTTCCATCACCCCCTCTCTTCTGTTCTTACAATTTTACTTCCTTATTACACCTCTCCCTCCCCTTCTTCTATTGCCCCATTTCACTCTCCATCTCTCAGAAAATGCCTCTTCCTTCATGGTCTTCTGTGTCCTGAGTTCTTCTGTGTCATGGTCTGCTGTTGTGACAAATATCCTGACAAAAAGCATCAGAGTTGAGGAAAGAACATCTCTCTGACTTACACATCCAGATTTTTTACTATCATGCTGGAGGAGTAAAAGAAACAAGGTCTGGAGACAACTGGTCAACCCACATCCACAGGAAGAGCATGCTGCCTTTTTCTGTGGAGCTCAACATAGACCTCAAATCTCTTACATGGGCCTGGGCCCTAAATGAAGAGTAATGTCACCCACAATGGGCTGGGTCTTCCCATATCAATTAACAATGAAGAAAACCTCCCACAGAACATCCTAAAATAGGCAATTTCTCAACTGAAATCTCTTCCCAGGAGATTCTAGATTGTCATGTTGACACAGAACACTGAACAGTACATTTTGTTCCAGTCTCACTGTACCTCTCTTTGTTAAGATCTCTGTTTCAATTCTGTTATCTCTCCATCTCCTAGGTGTTTCTAGACTTACTTCTCTGCATTCCGACTGTCCTCAAAACTTACAACTATGGAACTTTTATCCTACTGCTTTATATGTCCCCACACTGAATGAAGATTCAATAGGGGAGAAAGCCCATACATTGGATATTTTAGGGTGGAGCTGAGCCCCGAGTTATTGAAGTCACTATGACAATCAACTCTAGATAGTTTTTTTCATGGGGATATATGGTTTAATGGTAGAATACCTGCCTAGAATCCCTCAGTGAGAGGATGGGGGCATGGCTAAGTGGCAGAGCCCCTGTCTAACATTTACAAAGTACCAGGTTTAATAATTAGCACAGAATGAAAGTTCTAAGGAGCCCTTTCTTTGAGTGATAAGGAATCTATGTACATGAATGCAGGTTTTCATGGTTAGAGCTTGTTAAAATGAAATCAATTTGGTATAAGGCTGCCAATACATAACAAAAAGTAACCTCATTAACAGAGAACTGCAAAATAAATCAAGATTATATTGTGCCAGCAAGTAACTGGGTCAGAGCTAGGCATAGTAGCAATCCAGTTCCAGGATGCCAACTACTGCAACATGGCCAGGTAAGAGAATAGTGGAGCTTGCCCAAGTCAAATTGAATCTGTATGCCTAGTGCCATATCACTCAACTCCTACCCATATTACTAACTGAATTTTCTCTTGTTTAGGATACTATCCATCATGGATTGTTACTTGGTTCAAATAAACACTAGTAATTCTCTTTTCTCTTACAATTTCACAAGCCGGAGTATTTACTGCAAACATGTCAAGACATGCCCCATCTCCCTAGTGCTCACAGCTAAAGTCAATGTATCCACAACCTACTCATGGCAGTGTTCATAGATGTCAGTTGTTCATGTTGCTGTTTCTTAAAAAAAAAAAAAAAGATTAAATCAGGTATAGAGGACTTTAAAACTTCCCCAAAGTCTTCATGAACAGGATACACCTTTAGTTCAAGAGTCCCCTTGTGGGACTGTAGCCAGAGACCTAGCCCGGTCTGTGTCCTGGAGGATGAGCCTGCCCTCTAGTGTCTGGGAAAGGAAGCACAGGTCCCTCTCACCTATAGAGAAGGGCATAAGAGCATCATTTTTCTTCAGGGCCCCATTGGCATCCAGGAAGTGGTCAGGATTGAAGGTGTCTGGTTTTTCAAAGTACTGTGGGTCATGGAGAGCTGAGCTCAGGATGGGGTACACTTCAGTGTCCTAGGAGGCATTACGAAATACAAAGGTGTCAACACACCCTGACTCACACAAGCAGACATTCAATCAATCAATAAGACACCAGGAACGCTGGGAAGTCAGCAGCAGACTGGGACTAGGATGGAGAGTGCAGGAGGCTCATGGAGGAGAGCTGTGGAATGGCAGCTGGATGGCCTCACCTTGGGGAGCAGGTACCCTCGGAACAATGTGTCTTTGGTGACTTTGTGTGGCAGACCAATTGGAACAAGATCTGAAAATCTCTGAATCTCGTGGATGACAGCCTCAGTGTATGGCATTTTGGTGCGGTCGTCAAGGGCTGGGAGTCTGTGTGAGCCGATGACCTGGTCGATCTCCCTTTGGACTTTCTCTGCACAGAAATGGGAGACAACAGACAATGCCTCCCACCACCCCCAGCCCCGCTTCACAGAGATAATGCACAGTGACCTTGTTTTCTGAGAGCCCATAACCTAGGAACAGTGCAGAGCAGGAGACTCTGCTGAGAGAGACACACTGCACTCTTGGGCACTGTGTTTTCCTCAGGCACCTGCCTCTCTATTAATGCTTACGGCTATGTTAGAGTGTCTTTCAAAAACTCCAACCTTGCTTGTAAAAGAGAGAAAAGGAAAACCTAAAGCAAAGGTCTATTTTCATCAATCTGGACTGAGGGCTGGAGGGGGAGATCGTAAGAATTTGAAATTTAATGTTATAAATTGTATTCTTACATAACACATAAAGAGACACAGGTGGGCAGATATCTTTGCATGGAGTGTATATTTAAAAATCCATGGGCTGGAGAGATGGCTTAGTCGTTAAAAGCTAGGCTCACAACCAAAAATATATTTAAAAATCCAGGGGGCTAGAGAGGAGAGGAGGCTCAATGGTTAAGAGCTCTGGACCACTCTTTCAAAAGATCCGGGTTCAATTCCCAGCACCAGCGTGTCTCACACTGTCTGTGATCCAGGTCCAGGGAATCCGACAACCTCACACCAACATATATGCAGGCAAAACAACAATGTACATTAAATACAAATAAATTTGAAAATAATCGAGGCTAAGAATCTGAGGTTGTATCCTCAGGAATAATGGGAAGTAAAGTAATCTCTGTATAATTGAATCCTAAATACGAATACGATGGTGAATATGTTGGTGGATGAAATGGCTCAGCCAGTAATTGCACTTGACTTGTATTCTGACAGCCTGACTTTGACATCTAGAGAGCATGAAGGTGGAGGAGAGACCCAACTACACAAAGTTGTCCTCCCACCTCCACACATGGGCTATAGCAAGCATATTCACAATAGCATCACAACATTTAAAAAATATTTTAATGTGAGTATGTAAGTCAACCAAGCAATGGGTTAGCCATTTAGTGACAGGAAAGACTGCCGAGTGAACGCAATGAGCTAACTAAAATCTTGATGGATATCTTCTAGGTTCACTCATTGTATTCAGCAATGAATGAATCAACAAATGGTTCATACACAAACAAACCAATGGACAAAATTAACCAACAGTCAAGTGAATGCTAGGTTTATCAAAGGAATACATGAAGGAAAAAATAAGTAATTATAAGAATAAACAGATAGGAGTGTTGAATGATAAATACCTCACAGGTAAATGAGTGAGTTATTAAATAGATACACAAAAGAATTGATGGACACATGAAGAAAGAATTCCAAGTCTAATTGGAAGGATTAAGGAATAAAAATATTTGTATATGAATGAACTAATGAATCAATGACAGATGGCTCACTCAACTAGGCCTGATCAAAGAATACAACTCACAAGCCAATTAATCCAAATAACTGAATGAAATGTATGTCTTTAGATGAAGCAGAGATGAAAGGATCAAGGATTAATAATTTTTGGATATACAGTGGGCGAATAGATAGTGGTGTAGATGAATGGATAGAAAAATGGATAAATGCATGGATGGATGTATAGAAAAACATAAATAAGTGGGTGGATGGGTAGGTGGATGGATAGATGGATGGATGAACCTTTAAATGATAGGAGAGAACAAAGGAAAACAGGTCAGCTGAGTGTTCACTCACACAGCACCCACAGCACTACCCTAGTTTAGAAGTAGACCAAAGCCTTCAGAGTTCCAGATCAAAGAGGCCCAGATCTCTCTCATCCACACAAACCTCCACATCCAAAAGGAAGCTAGAAGCTCTCCCAACTAACCTCCTGGGGCGTACCTGAAACATGGGGGTATTTGAGCATGAGCAGGAAGCCATAGCGGAGTGTGGTGCTGCTGGTCTCGGTGCCAGCAAAGAAGAGAGACAGTACAGTGATCATGAGGTTCTGGTGATGGAACTCGGTGTGTGGGTTGGACTTCTCCTGGTTCCAGATAGGAGAGAAGGGAAGGTCAGGGTGACACACATCCTGGGAACTGTCCACACTCTCACACTATGTGGACCACATGGCATTTCTCAGTCCTTGACAACGTTGCCTGAGCTCTTCTTGTTCTGCCTTCTTCTTCTTCTTCTTCTTCTTCTTCTTCTTCTTCTTCTTCTTCTTCTTCTTCTTCTTCTTCTTCTTCTTCTTCTTCTTCCTCCTCCTCCTCCTCCTCCTCCTCCTCCTCCTCTTCCTCTTCTTCTTCCTCCTCCTCCTCCTCTTCCTCTCTCTCTCTCTCTCTCTCTCTCTCTCTCTCTCTCTCTCTCTCTCTCTCTCTCTCTCTCTCTAGTAGTTTATCATGGTTTTTCTCCTGGGTTCTTTCTTCCTCTGAGGTCTTTTCTGCATTTTGTCCCTTGCCCGTGTTTCTTCCACAGCCTTCTTTCTCCTGATTTCATTTTCTACTCCCTTTTCCTTTCATCATTTTCAGATGCTTCTGCATCTCCTCCACTCCATTTCCTGTCTCTCATCTCCCATCCCCTGCCCCTCATTTCCTCTGCTTGCATCCTCAGCCTCCACTGTCACCCATCCCCTCTCATCCATGCAGGGCTCACCTTCTCCATGCGTAGAAGGTAGGTATCGATGAAGTCTCTTGGATTGCTGGGGTCCAGCATTGCCCTGTGCTTCTCCACACTGTGGCCGATGTAATCAAGGATTTCCTGAAGGTTTTTGGAGATTTGTTTGTGGGGACCAGGAAAGTATTTCAGGAATCCAGAGAAGAGCTCAAACACCTGCAGGAAAGAAGTGTCCAGAAGGTCACCTGGAGCTACCAGGTCTCAAGGATCAGGATGTGCTCCTAGATCCCCATATTTCATGAGGATCTGTGCCCTCTCTTTCTATCCTCTCCACCTCCCCCCTTTGTTTCCCTGCACCCCTTCATGTCCACTCTCATGAACATTCACATAGGGCATGCTGTCTCTGAATCTTTGTCCAGCACATCTCTGTTATTCTCAATCTCTCTTTTTTTCAATTTTATCATTATTTTCCAATCATGGTTTCCTATCTTTCAGACTGTCCTCAAACTCAATATTTATCCAAATGTGGCCTCTGACTCTGATTTTATATGCACTGGGATTGCATATGTGTACCAACCATGCCTGGCTTATTTTGTGCTAGAGATGAACCCAAGCATTTAAACATGATAGATGAGTCCTCTGCCATCTTAGCTACAGCCACAGTCCCCAAGTCATCATTTTCTCATGTTAGATGGCTCTGTGTTTCTGCATTCAGGCTTCACCACCCTGTTAGCCACTTTACCTCCTCCCTATTCCCCATCACTCTGTCACTCCTGCTCTCAACCTCCCTGCCTCTCTATGTAGTCTCTGCCTTTCTTCCAGCACTATGCCATTCCCTTCTTCACCCACAGAGCAGCCTGTTCTTCCTCTACCTTGGATGCTCCTCTCTTCCCACCCACTGACCTGGCTGGAGAGTGAGCTGATGAGTGAGAAGGTCTGATAGAACAGATCCAGTAGGTGCAGGAATTGTGGGTCTTTGTAGTCAAAGCGCTCTCCAAAGACAATGGAGCAGATGATGTTGGCTGTGATGCACTGGAAGAGGAGCATGGGGTCCAGGGGGGCTCCTGGAGGAAGAGGATGCATGACAAGACACAGGTGATATAGAACTAGGGTAATATTTGGCCATAGCCCCATCTTTGTAAAGCTGTCATCACCACTCTGTACTCAAGGAACAGCAATAGCTGCTACTGGATTTACACTCGTGATGCGCATGTGAGTCTAGAACCTTCACTCAGAGATGCACGCTTTTATTTAGCTTCTCTCCACTCTGTATAGAATAGGGGGTGATATTCATATACATAGAAAAGGAGGCTAACTTCACCAAAGCAACTCAGCTAATCATGGCTGGAACTAGGATGCTAGGATGGAGAGGTAGGGTGTACGTAGTTAGATTCCACCTGCACATCCCCAGGAAAGCATTCTGACCCTGAGCTGATAGCCACCTCCCCTAGCAGGCATGGTTCAGAGGAGGGTTCTGGAATTTCCTGTGTGAATTTACGAGCCCTACATGCTCCATGCCCATCTGCCAGTCTTCCTCCACCCCTTCTCTGGATTCTGGGCTCTGTGGTGTTCCAGAAGCCATCAGCACCTGCTGCCTGCAGCCTTTGTGTAGCAGGTTCAGTCATGGACGCTGGAGGTTGGAAGGCTGTTGTCAGTCCAACAGTATTGGGCCACTGTTGTCCTTCAGATTGGGGCTGGCTTGTGTGGGGTCTCTGATCCCATGTAGATGTTTCCTTGGGGCTCCTCGGCTTCACCATCGTCTTTATGCCTATTCTCAGATTCTCACCCTGGGATTTCCACAGCTCCTCCACCAGACACTGGGCCTCCTCCTTTATCCACTCCTCCACGCTCTGTTTTCCCATCCCATGGTCCTTCATGGTGACCAGAGAGAATCGCCGAAGAGCCTTCCAGCGTTCCCCATTGGCAAAGATCAATCCTAAGAAAGTAGGGGAGGCATGAATGGATTACAATGTTAAGTTCAAAGAACTGAGTCCTTCCCCACAGCTTGGACTCCACCTCTCACCTCCCTGAACCACATCCCCATCCCCACAACACCCTGTGCCATATCTCACCATATCCCCGTACAATTGGCTCAAACACAGCAATTGTCCCCCGGCCAGAGAAAGCCTCAGCTTGGTCCGCCAGAGCCTCCCTTATGGCCTCTGTCCCACACAGCATGACCACGGGCCTCGGTCCCAGGTGCACTGTGAACACATCTCCATATTTTTCTCTAAACTGCCAAGCAGAAGGGCACAAGGTTTGTGGTTAGTGTAGATGTTGCTGTTACACTGCTAACGTATGCACAGACTGATGAATAGGTACCCCCTCCTCTGGCCACTCTTCCCCTTCTGGAAACCTAAGAGTTGAAGAGTTAATTCACCACTGATGCAGAAGTCTATGCTGATGGTTTTGATATTCTAGTCAGTATAGCAGAACAATAGAGTCCTGGGGGATGGCTCTAAACACGTGGCTATAATCCTAGTCTTGAGGACATAGAGGCCAGAGAATCAATACTCATCTTTGGATATCTATCCAGTTAGAGGCCAGCCTAGGCTATCTAAGGTCCTATCTCAAAAGAAAATAAATAGATATGGATATAAGTATAGAAATGGATACTGATACAAGTAGAGATGTAGAGCCTTGTTCATACTATTCAGTCTGGCCTTCTGTCCCTGGAATCTCGATCAAGAACCATGCTGACAACATTCAGAGAGAACAGCCCTGACCCACCCACTAGATTACATGGAAGGGGAAGTGATGGTCACCTATTTAGTGGTCCCAAATGTGAGTCATGACTATAGTACAGACAGTTGGGAAAATACCTGCCAATGCCACCATCTATGCATCTAAGGGAATGGGTGCTAAAAGCCCCAGAAGAGAATGGTGCAATGTTTGCACACAGCCCACCCTCACCCACTTGTAACCTTTAACTCACTCTAGCTTGCAATGTACCTAGTAAAATGGAAAGGCTATGACAATAGTCAGTGATCAAAGTTGTTTAGGAAACAATGCTAAAAAAAGGCTCTACATGTTTCATATTGCCCTACTTACATTTTCAGGCCTGTTACACCATTGAATCTTATGCAACAACGAACTAATAATCTACAGTGCAGATCAAAGATATTATATGAAACTTGTAGAAAGATCAGAAGTTTGACATTAACAAGGGCAGCTTTGTCTCAAAAGCCAAATAAAAATAAATGAGTGATACATTAAAAACCAAGGAGTAGCAGGAAGTCAGGATTGTTGCCAGTGCATCAACCATCTAAATGGGAGGTGGAGCCAAGGATGCTAATTGATTATTAATAAACAAGTAGTAATTGAACAAGAAATATCACTGGTGAAGACTGATAAAGATGGTGGTAGGGTCAGCTGCTTGGATGGTCCATGGTTTTTATAACTGATAAGCACTCCCTGCCTACTCCACCTCCCGACTTGCCTCTCCTCCCCTTTGTTCCAGTACACAGCAGGATAATTCCTTGAGCTGGCAGAAGCAAAAGTTAGCTGTTGATGCCTCTGACATTGTTATTTCTCTTCTGGAACAAAGAGGAAAATTGCAAATTCTTGGGTCACAACTCCGCACCCCAACCCCTGTAACATTCCAAGCACAGTACCCCACATGATTCCAACATAGCAAGGATACACCTGATGATCTGAGCACCATCCATCACCAATCACCATCTTACCTTTTACTCAGCAACCTTCCCATGTGAACCTATGGCCTGAGAGGGGTCCCTTGTTCATCCAGCTGAGTGATCTCCAAGAACAAATATGGGGCTAAGCCATAGGACAAAGTCCTGTGCATGTCTCACCCTCATGAAGGAGTTGAGGAGGCCTCTTCTGTCCATCTGCAGGAGGTTCCCCAAGAGGGGTAGGGGATAGGGTCCTGGTGGGAGGTGGCCATGGGCCTTTGTGTGGCCCTTGACTCGAAGTAGTAAGAAGCCCACAAGGAGAGTGAGGAGGAGCAGGACACTGGTCTCCATGGTCCTGTCTGGTCACCGTCCACTGCACAATCCAGCAGGACCTTTTATGCTGAACCTGCCTCTCCTCTCAGTTGAGCAACCTCAGCTATTCCTGCCTCCTGTCTCATCACTGTCCAGGAGTGTGAGCACCCATACTTCCTGTTTGCGATAATGGTGATTTGCTCACTCTCTATTCCATAGATGTTGGCAAGGACTATGAAACGTATACACAGGACAAAAGAACGTTGGGAGTAATGCATCTTGATTTCTGGGGGTGACTGTGCACTTGTCAGCTCAGTTTTGTCTGTTTATTGACTCAAGCATGGATGGATATATATGTGCAGGGATATTTCTTATGTGAATATGAATGTGTGTGCATATGTGTGTTCCTCTAGATGTGTGTGTGTGTGCACGCACACATGTGTGTGTGCATGTGTGTGTGTGTGTGTGTGTGTGTGTGTGTTGTGTGGTGGTGTGGTGGTGTAGAAGTCTCTATTGATTGGTTTTCCAAGAAAGAGTTTCTCTGTTCAGCCGTAGATGTTCTGGAAGTTACTCTGTAGACTAGACATGCCTCAAACTCAGAAAACCACCTGCCTCTTCCTCCTGAATATTGAGATTAAGGGTATGGGTAAGGGTATGGGCCACTATGTGTGGCTCACAGTGCATTGTGGGGCTACTCTGTCTGCTCTTACTTTCTCATGAAACTTGAGCGACAGGAGTACAGTTGCCTATTACTGGGTAAGTCTCTGTGTGGTTGTAACAATTACCAGTGTGGTTTCTCTGGAGTCTCCATTTTACCCTCTGACCTGTGACAGCCACAGATGGGAGAAAAAAGGAGAAGTAGGGAGGCCAGAAAAAGGAGTGTTGAGGCTCAGCCGTCATTTGGAGAAAGAGGCTTCAGCCTGGAAGAGGAGGAGTGGGAGCCTTTGGGTCCCTGATCACCGTGACAGGTGGTCACTTTCTCCTCTTGGCTGTCTGACAGAGCAAGAAGCTCTCTGGTCTTCCCCCTGACCCATCTTACTCTGGGACTATCTTACTGTTTTCTACTGAGGCAGAGTACCAGAGACTGGGAAAGTATGATTATTAGATGTTTTTTACGTTTGTGTTTCGGAAACAGTTATTTCTGAGAGCACAACCCTGGTGTCTGATGAGGCATTTGCTGATGCAATATAAAATGACATGCAAGCAACTGTGTCTAAGACTGGTATTGCTGAAAAGGAGACTGAACACTCCCATAGAGGACACACATCTATGATAATGACATCAATTTAGTCACAATGTGCTAAGGTTATAATATAAATGTGAAGGATATCTCACAGCTCCATGTATTTGAATGCTGGATCTCTAACAAACACTGTTTTTAGGACGTTCTCAGACTTGTTGGAAAGAAATAGGTCACTTGAGGAAACCTCTCCCTCACATTCTTCCCTCTCCTTCCCACCTGCCACATGCTCCCACAGCAAACCTAGAGGCCCAGCTGCCCTGCATTCTTGCCTTGAAACAGACCCCAAGTAAATCTATTCTCCCCCTTGATTCTGAATATATATTTAGCCACAGTGACAGACAAAGCAACCAAGGCAGAAAATGAGTACCTGGAGTAGGTTTTTTTTTTTTTTTTTTTTTTTTTTTTTTAATCATAAAACCCATCATTTAGTTTCTAGGTTGAAATTCTTTGGTAGTTTGGGCTGTATCTTTGATATGGGAAATTATCACTAGTCACATATCAGTATCAGAAAAAGAATAGAGAGAGGGACAAGAGACAGACAGACAAACACATATAGACAGATAGACTGAGATTATTCTACTCACATGCAACATCCTGTCTTTACCTAGAGATAGGAGACACAGAGGCAAAGACAGAGAGCCTGACTTAAACTGGAAGCAGGGCCAGAGGGAAAGGATTTTGACTGCCTGCCTGCCCTCACTCAAGTTCATCTAACCTGTTGCTGTGTCCGGCATGAAGTCCAAATTCTTCTGGATTTCCACAGAGACTGAAAACCATCAGCTCTGCAGGCATCTTTCAGAACTGCAGCACCATGTGGGACAGCTGAAGCTTACAGACTCTTGCATGAAAAACCCCAATTTTCTCAGCCTTTTCATTATGAGACAGTCATTGTTTTACTAACATGCCATAGCCTGTAAGCCAGTCTAATAAATCTGACAGATAAATAGATAACAGTGTAACAATGTATGGATAAATAGAAGGATTGATATAGACAGACAGATAGAGAGATACATATATATGTACATACATGCATACATACACACATACATATGGGTGATAGATAAATAGATAGATAGATAGATAGAGATAGATAGACAGGAAGACAGAGAAACTAATTCTGTCAGTCCTGTTCCTTTAGAGAACCATGACTAATGAAGGTATTGTTGTGATTCTTGTGAGGTCATAAGGTACCTTGAGGTCAGTGTTCAGAATCACATAGCTTAAGGTCTATGGGCTGGGGAGGCCTCTGCTCAGAGAGAGGATGCTAAGGAAGATGGTGATGAAAGCATATGATGGTGTCCTTCAAAGTTTAGGAGTAAGTGAAAGACACAAGATACCAAAGGTCACACACCATGTGATTCTGTTTATGTGAACCATACATATTAGGCAAGACCATATATGCAGAACTCAGACCACAGAGTTCATTAGATTACTTCACGGTGAATCTGGAGCTGATACATAGGATGGTGGCTGTTGAGATCAATAGGGAGTGACTCAGTATGAGATGTGGCCTCCAGAAGTCTCTCACTTCACACATTCACTTGATTGATTTCTCCAGTACCACTCACATGGCAGAAGAACACACCTTGGAGCTTTGGAGAAGCTGTAGTAAGGTGGCAGGGTGTGAGCAGTGACCCAGGGCCTGGTTTCCATCAAGTCTCTCAGAATCAGAGGGATAGGACCATTCTCAACAAGAGGGGGAACACCCAGCCATCTCAGTCATTGGGCCAAGAAGCAGATGTGGTATGGTATGGGCACTCTGCCAAAGCCACTCTCCTTGGGACTGAGGTCAATGTCCTTTGGAGCTACAGGACTGGACACGGAGAAGTTCTGGAGGATGGTGGTGAAGAAAAGGAACAATTCATTGCTGGCGATGCCTTCTCCAAGACAAATGCGCTTCCCTGTGGGCACAGAGGATGAGCCATGTGAGCCCAGGGCAGTAGACAACCTTCAGACTGTCCCATCCCTAACCCAGACACCTCTGCCCATTGCAATGAATAAGAAGGTTTGACCCTTAACCTGCAATTCAAGTGGCAATGTTAAGAGATTCCCAAAACCTTAAAGAACTGGTTCAAGACCAATGTCTTAGCATGGAAAGGAGCCTGCATTAATCCTGAGGACATGAGTTAAATCCCCTGAACCCACATGCTGCAAGGAGAGAACCAACCCCAACAGTCTGTCCTCTGACATAAAACACACACACACACACACACACACACACACACACACACACAGCATAGCACACATGTATATGTATGCAAACACATATATAATAAGCCAATCATAAAATCCTAGAGAGATTGTTGCGGGATGTCTCAAGGTCCCTTCTCACAGATTTCTAGCTCTTGTTAGATTATTAGAGTCCCTTGATCCAGAAATGTAAAACCCCACTTATAGTAGGACAAAGTGTGTATGTGCCCACATGTATAATGCAGCATCTTTAGTGTCCCTCTTTCTCATGTGAGGGAATTGGTACCCAACTCATTTGGCTGCACTGAGGGTGAGCTGCATGGTGTAAAGGGGCCAAATGAGCCAGACAAGGAGGCTTGTGAGACTGCAGCAGGAAGATGATGGACTACATAGCAAGAGGTCTCTCTCTCTCTCTCTCTCTCTCTCTCTCTCTCTCTCTCTCTCTCTCTCTCTCTCCTCTCCCTCTCTCTCTCTCTCCCTCCCTCTCCCTCTCCTTCTCCCTCTCTCCACTTTTTCTGTCTCCTCTTCACTCATCCCCACTCTCATCCTTTCCCTTCCTCTCTGCCCCTTTGCTTCTTCTGCTTGAAATCAATGAACTTCAACAATTCTCTACCACAGAAATGAGAATGGACAGGGGCACATGATGCTGGGTCTACGGCACCCACCTGGATTCTCAGAGGACCAGGAGCCTGTGTTTGTTTGTCACCTCAGGCATCCAGCACCACAGAGGAATGGGAGCCTGAAAGCCCAGGCAGAGGCTCCACACCTGCCCTGTACCTCAGAGATTTTTAATCTGCAACTGGCTGCCCTGGGTGGAGAAGGGATTTTGCAGCAACCACTGTGTACTCCAGTTGTTGGGAAACTCTGCTGGAATAGGAGTATTTAGTATTAGTACACTATCTGCTTGGGCACCTCCTTTCCAGAATTTAAGTGACATGAGCTCAGAAATCAATGGAGTAGCTCTCTGAGATGGTCCACCTAGAACTGGTTTTGTGACCCAGATTTTTCCAGAGCAGCTTTTAATCTCACTCTCAACACAATGTCCCCAAACCTGGAGCTGGCAATATAGTACACTGCTCCTGTCTCTTTTTCTCTAACCTCCCCCTCTCTCTGACAGCCTACCTGAACCTGTACCTGTAATTATCTTCATTATATATCTTTTGATCTATTTCACCCACTTGTGTCTTTCTGAACTCCCTAGATAGCATCTTAACCCCTCCCCTTTCTCTGTCTAAGGACACAGTGTCACCTGTTCCTTCTGTGTCTTCCCTCACGTTTTGTAGTCTATTTCTAGTTGTGTCTTCTTGCCCTTCCCTCTGTCTCCCCTTCCTCTCTTCCTCTCTCAATCCTTCGCCTCCGGTTTCTCACCCTTCTTTCTCATGTGCGCTCTTTGAATCCTACCACATATCTCCTCCTATTGTAGCTTCCTCGTGTCTCTCTGTGTGCCTCTCTTTATTGGGATCTGTTCCAATGTCCTTAACTCTACTGTTTATTTGTCTCTGTCCCTTTTCTCCATATTTCTGCCTTTCTAGACTTGGAACTCAATGGAGCAGACTGAGCCCTGGGTCACTGAAGTCACTTGGCCCTCAAGTATAGACAATTTATGGCTCAAGAGGAAAGCAATTGCCTAAAATCCCTCAGTGAGGGGGATGAGGGTAGACAGGGTCAGTAGGAGAGCATCTTCTCTACATACAAGGGAAACATTGGAGATTTGGGCTCTTTTAAAGAGAACTTGCTTAACATAGTAACACACACACACACACACACACACACACACACACAAATCTGTGTTCCCACACTAGTATGAGTGGGGTGGGAGGCAAACAAGGCTGAGGAATTGTTCCTAGACCCTCCCTTTCTTCAAAAAAAAAGACTGCAAGCACAAAGTTTACATCTCATAGAGTCCAATAAACTGGATTAAACTTGGCCAGAGGCAGCTTCTGTATGTAACAAACTAAGCAAAAACAGCAGGCAACCAAACCACACACTAACTTGAGATTATATTCTTCTGACAAAGAAGAAGTTTCAGCCACTCACAGCAGTTGACCTACCCCAGGCTGATGACTAACAAAGCATGGCCAAGGAAGGGAAAAGCAGGGCTGGCATCCATCAAGCTATGGATCAATGTCCAGCTCCCTCTTGTCTACAGACACTGTGTGCTGACACTGATGAGTTCTGGAACTCCAAACTTTCTGTGGCTCAGGAAATATTGATCATGGATGGTTTCTTGGCTCAACTAAATACTAATAATTTTGATGTCTCTTACAATTTAACAAGAACATGAAAATGAGGCAAGTGTGTGAAGACCTGCCCCATGTCACCAGTGCTCAAAGATAAATGCTTCCCTCCCCCAGACCCTACCAAGATCATGGCAGTTCACACATGATGACATTTGTTTTTGCCATTGATTCTAAAGAAAGTGAATTTGCACTGTCTCTGCTAACCCACAGGCCACTCCTGCCAGGGAACCAGGTAGGCTGACTCAGATCTTCATCTCTCTCTCTGTTCCCCAGGACCCAGTCCCCAGCTTTACCCCAACTCTGCAATGGAACACTTTCTGCAGCCTTCTGTTTCCCCTCCACTGTCTCCTGTGGATCCTCTGAATCTTCCCAGAAGACACCCCTTACTAACACGAAGTCATTCCTGGCAAGGAAGCAGGAAGGCTGACAGAGGATTCACCCCTCTCTTTCTGCTCCTCCTGATTCACCTCTGCCCCAGTCTCCTCCCATGCTCTGAAGCAGAATGCCTGATGTTCTCTCCTTTCTCCCCCGACTCCATGTCCAATGAATCTCAAAGATCTTCTTCTCCAACCCACCTTCCCCCAACTCATCCCATTAACCCTGCTTCCATCACCAGCAGCCATTCCCTGGGAAGACACCAGCTGGACAGACCAGGGAAACAAGTCCACAGAAAATTTTCTGCTAGGGCAACACAGCCAACATGCTCACCTAAAACCCAGGGAGGAAACAGAGATCAAGAAAACAAAACAAAACAAACAAACAAACAAACAAACAAACAAACAAACAAAAAACCCACCCAACAAAGACAAACTCAAATATCAGTACCTAGACCTAGAATCACCCCAATCCCAGGTTACTGGATGCCAACATAAAACTACAAACAGTAACAGCTGAGGCAATATGTCTCCACCATATTGCCAGGAACCCTACCACAGTAGGCCTTGGGCATTCCTATATAGTGGAAAACCAAGAAATATATGTTAAAATCACTTTATGAAATATATGGATTTTCTTAAAGAGATAATGAAATGTAGGAAAATACAATGAGTGGGAGGAAATGAGTAACTCACTACAGGAAGACACAAACAGTAGAATGAAAAAATGATTGAAAATCTGAAAAGGGAAATGGAATCAATAAAGAAAACCTAAATTGGTGGAACTCTGGAAATGAAAATTTTAGAAATTCAAACAGGAGCTATACAAGATAGCTTCACCAACAAAATACAAAAGATTGAAAAAGTATCTCAGGCTTTGAAAATAGGATAGAAGAAATAGAGACATAGGACACAAAAATGTTAAGTTTAAAACACTCTTGTCACAAAACATCCATGACATCTGCAATACTATGAAAAGGATAAACCTAAGAATATTAGGAATAGAAGAAGGAGAAGAATCTCAGCTCAAAAGGCCAGAAAATATTTTCCTGCAATATCATAAAAAGAAATTTTCCTAATGTAAAAGAAGATATCCATAAAGGTACAAAAAGCATACAGAATCCCAAATAGATTGGACCAGAAAAGAAAGTCCCTTTAACAGATAATAATCAAACACTAAATGTACATGACAGAGAAAGAATATTAAAAGTTTTAAGGAAAAAAGGTCCAAGTAATGTATAAAGGCAAATCTATTAGAATTACACCTGACTTCTCAATGGAAACTCTAATAGCCAGGAGGGCTCAGACAGATGTGTTACAGACTCAAGATCCACATATGTCAACAGATAACTCTATACCCAATAAACTTTCAGTCATTTAAATAGAGAAAAATAAAATATTCAATAATGAAGTCAAATTTAAACATTTATCTTACAAAAATCTGGCCCCACAGAAAGTGCTCAAAGAAAAACTCAACCTAAAATATTAACTACATACAAGAGAAAACAGAAAATAATTAATTGAGACCAGTAAAATCAAAAGAATGGAAGTAGACACACACCACCAACAACAACAAAATTAAGAACAACAAAATAAGAGGAATCAACAACCATTGGCCTTTGATATCTCTAAATATCAATGGTTTCAATTTCCCACTTTAAAAAAATACTGACAGAATGGATGCCAAAACTAGATCCATCCTTCTTCTGCATCCAAGTAAAGTACCTCAACATCAAGGATAGACATTACCACAAAGTAAAGGGCTAGAAATAGTTATTCCAAGTAAAAGACCGAAGAAGCAAACTGGTGTAGTCATTTTAATATATAACAAAATAGTTTTCATACCAATCTGAAGACATAGGGAAGGATGCTCCATAGTCATTGAAAGAAAAATTAACCAAGAGGACATTTCAATTCTTAACATCAATGCCACCAACACAAGGACAAACACTACTATTGTTTTAATCACAGATTGACCCTCACACACTGATATTTGAAGACTTCAAATCTCCACTCTCATCAATAGACAGGCCATGCAAACAAACAAACAAAAACAAACAAATGCTGGAACTAACTGATGTTATAAACCAAATGGACCCAGCACGTATTTGCAAAGCATGTCACCCAAATTCAAAAGAATATACCTTCTTCTCAGCACCGCATGGGACTTTCTCCAATATTGACCACATACTCGGTCACAAAGAAAGTCTCAGCAGATACATCAAAACTAAATAACACAGATGCATCCTATCAGGCCACCATGGATAACAACATCAACAGAAAGCTTAAAAACTCATGGAAACTGGACAACTCTCTACTGGATGAAAATGAGTCAAGACTAAAATAAAAAAGTAATCAAAGATGCACTTGAATTCAATGAAAATGAATACATAGTATACCCAAACTTATGGGACATGGTGGAATCCATGCTAAGTGTCAAGTTCATAACACAAGCTGCCACACACACACACACACACACACACACACACACACACACATACACACACACACACACACACACACACACTGAAGTGATCTCATACTAGCATCTTAATAGCACATCTGAACACTTTAGAATAGCAGTTCTTAACCATTGGGTCACTGCTATCCTATATATCAGATATTTACATTATGATTCATAACAGTAGAAAAATCATAGTCATGAAGTTACAAGATAATTTTCTGACTGGGAGTCACCACAACACGAGGAACTGTATTAAAGGGTTATGGCTTTAGGAAGGGTAAGAACCACTGCTCTAGGACAGAAAGAACTCACACCCAAAAAGAGTTAATGGTAAGAAATATTCAAACTCATGGTTGAAATAAATGAAATAGAAACAAAGAGAACAATACAAAGAATAAATGAAACAGAGAATTGGCTCTTTGGGAAAATCAATAAGATCAACAAACCCTGATACAAATGACAAGGTGGAAAGAGAACATCTAAATTAACAAAATCAGAAGTAAAAGGGGAGACACTAGAAACACTGAGGAATTCAGGAGAATTTTAAGGGCATACTTAAAAAATATTCCACCAATTGGGAAAATCCAATAGAAATGGAAAATTTTCTACATTGGTGTGATTTTCCAAAGTTAAATCTAGATCGGATAAGTAATTTAAACAGACCTATAACCACCAGAGAAATAGACTCTGTCATTAAATGTTACCCCCCCCACATACCCCAAAAAAGCCCAGGGACAGATAGCTTTAGCACAGAATTTTGCCAGACTTTCAAAGAAGGTTTCATGTCAATACTCTCCAAACTATTTCACAGAAGAGAAATAGAAAGAATATTGTCCACTTCATTTTATGAGGCCACCATTTACCCTGATACCCAAACCATATAAAGAACCTAGAAAGAAAATTATAAATTTCACTTACAGATGCAAAATAATACTCAAAAAGTATTTGCAAAACAAATTCAAGAATTCATCAAAAAGAGCATCCACCATGAACAAGTAGGTTTAATCCTGGAGATACAAGGATGGTTCAATATAGGAAGCATTAATGGATGTATCCAACATAGAAACAAACTGAAAAAGAGAAAAACTACATGGTCATCTCATTAGATGCAGAACAGGCCTGTGAAAATATCCAATGCCCCTTCATGATAAAGACCTGGAGAGGTTAGAGATACAAGGGATATATTGAAATACAATAAAGGCAGTTTACAGCAAGCCTACAGCCAACATCAAATTAAATAGTGATGAACTCAAAGCAATTCCAGTAAAATTCAAAACAAAACATGGTTGTTTACTATCTCCACACCTATTCAGTAGAGTTCTTGAAGTCTTAGAAAGAGCAATAAGATAATTGAAGAACAAGGGTAAACAAATTGGAAAAGAAAAAGTCAAATGATATTATATGTATATAATATATATATATAGTTAGATGATATTATATATGTATGTATGTATGTATGTATGTATGTGTGCGTGTGTGTGCGTGTGACCTAAAACTTCCACTGGGGATTTTCTACAGTTAGTAGACACTTTTAATGAAAAATATAGATACAAAATTAACTCACAAAAACTGATAGCCTTCCTATTTATAAATGACTAATGGATTGAGATAGAAATCAGGGAAGCAACATTTTTCACAATGGTTTCAAATAATACAAATATCTTGGGGGTAACTCTAACCAAGCAAGTGAAAGACTTGTATAATACAAATGTCAAATCTTTGAGGAAATAAATTGAAGAAAATATCAGAAGATGGAAAGATCTCCCATGCTGATGAATCAGGAGGTTTCACATAGTAAAAACTGTCATCCTTCTGAAAGATGTCTATAGAGTCAATGCAATCCTTGTAAAATTCCAACAGAATTTTTCACAGATCTTGAAGGACAAATCTTAGCTTCATATAGAAACACACACAGACACACAATAGGTAAAACAACCCTGAACATTAGTATATTTGCTGAAGGTCTCACTTTCTGATTTGAAGTTGTAATTAAAAAAAAAGCAGCATGGTATAGGCATAAAAATAGACATGCTGATCAATGGAATCAAATTGAAGACCCAGATATAAATCACACACATATGGACCCTTGATCTTCCTTGATCTTTGATAAAGAAGCCAGAAATGCACACTGGGAAAAACATCATCCTTAACAAATGGTGCTGGTCAAATTGGATTACTGAATTTAGAAGAGTGCAAATAGATCCATATTTATCACCCTGTACAAAACTCAACTCCAAATGGATCAAAGACCTCAACATAAAACCAGATACACTGAACCTAATAGAAGAAAAAGTGGGGCATAGCTTTGAACTCATTGGCACAGGTGATGACTTCCTTAACAGAATACCAATAACACAGACACTAAGATCAACAATTAATAAGTGGGGCCTCATGAAACTGAAAAGCTTTTGTAAGGCAAAGAACACTATCATAACTTCTGTTCTTTTGTTTCTTGGTTAAGTTTCTGATTCCTATTTTTCTGAAGAACCACCATACTAATTTCCAAAGTGGCTGTACAAGTTTGCGCTCCCACCAGCAGTGGAGGAGTGTTCCCCCCTTTTCCACATCCTCTCCAGCATAAACTGTCATTGGAGTTTTTTTTTTGTTTTGTTTTGTTTTGTTTTTGCTATTCTAAAAGGAGTAAGGTGGTATCTCAGAGATGGTTTGATTTGCATTTCCCTGATGGCTAAGGGTGTTGATCACTTTCTTCAGCCATTTTAGATTTCTCTATTGAGAATTCTCTATTTAGATCTGTACCCCACTTATTAGTTGGATTTTTGGCGTTTTGGTGATTAGCTTAGCTTCTTGAGTTCTTTGTATATTTTGGAGATCAGCCATCTGTCAGATGTGGGGTTGGTGAAGATCTTTTCCCGTTCTGTGGGCTGGTATTTTGTCTTGTTCACTGTGTCCTTTGCCTTTCAGAAGCTTCTCAGTTTCAGGAGTTCTCACTTTTTAATTGTTGATCTCAGTATCTGTGCTACTGGTGTTACGTTCACGAAGTGGTCTCTTGTACCAATTCATCCAAGGGTACTTCCACTTTTTCTTCTAAGATATTCAGTGTGGGTGGACTTAAGTAGAGGTCTTTTATCCGTTTGGACTTAAGTTTTGTGCATGGTTATAGATATGGATTTATCTGCAATGTGGTACATGCCAGTATCCAGTTATGATAGTACCATTTGTTGAAGATGCTTTCTTTTTTTCATTGTATAATTTTAGCTACACTGTCAAAAATCAGGTATTCATAGGTGAGTAGTTTAATATCAGGGCTTTCAATTAGATTCCATTGGTCTACCTATCTATTTTTGTGTCATTACAAAGCTGTTTTGGACTATTGCTTGAAGTCATGGATAGTGATGCCTCCAGAAGTTCCTTTATTGTACAGGGTTGTTTTGGCTATCTTGGGTCTTTTGTCTTTTCATATAAAGTTGAGTATTGTCCTTTCAAGGTCTCTGAAGGTTTGTTCTGGGATTTTGATGGGGATTGCATTGAATGTGTGGATTGCTTTTGGCAAGATTGCAACTTTTACTATGTTGATCCTGCCTATCCATAAGCATGGGAGATCTTTCCATCTTCTGGTTTCTTCTTGAATTTCTTTCTTGAAAGGCTCAAAGTTCTTCCTATACAGGTCTTTCACTTGTTTGATTAGCATTACCCCAAGATATTATATGTTGTTTGTGGATATTCTAAAGGATGATGTTTCTTTGATTTCTTTCTCAGCCTATTTATTGTCTGTATATAGTAGGGCTACTGTTTTTTGTTTGTTTGTTTTGTTTTGTTTTTTTAGTTAATCTTGTAGCCTGCAACTTAGTGGAAGGTGTTTATCAGCTGTAGGAATTCCTTGGTAGAGTTTTTTGGCTCACGTATGTAAGCCAAAAATCATCTGTAAATAGTTAAATTTTACTTCTTCCATTCTAATTTGTATCTCCTTGATTTCCTTTTGTTGCCTTATTGCTCTAGCTAGAAATTCAAGTACAATATTGAAGAGATATGGAAAGAATGGACAACCTTGTCTTGTTCCAGATTTTAGAGGACTCCTGTTGGGTTTTCTTTTTTCATTTTGTTTATATGGTGGATTACATTGATAGATTTTCATATGTTGAACCATTCCTGCATCCCTGGGATGAAGCCTACTTGATCATGGTGGATGATTTCTCTGATGTGTTCTTGGATTCTATTTGCCAGTATTTTATTGAGTATTTTTGCATCAGTGTTTATGAGGGATATTGGTCTGTAGTTCTCTTTCTTAGTTATGCCTTTGTGTGGCTTGGGACCAAGGTAATTGTAGCCATGTAAAAAGAGTTTGGTAATGAACCTTCTGCTTCTATTGTGTGGAACAATTTGAGGAGTTTTGGTATTAGCCCTTCTTTGAATTTCTGGTAGAATTCTGCACTGAAGCCACTTGGTTCTAGTTGTTTTGTTTGGGGGGGGATGCTTTTGATGACAGCTTCTATTTCATTAGGGGTTAATGGTCTATTTACATTGCTTATCTGTTCTTGATTTAATTTTAGTAAGTGATACATGTCCAGAAATTTGCCATTTCTTTTGAATTTTCAAATTTTGTGGAGTACAGGCTTTCAAAGTATGACCTGAATATTGTCTGGATTTTCTCAGTGTCTGTTGTTATGTCTCCCTTTTCATTTCTGATTTTGCTGATTTGCATGTTCTCCCTCTGCTTTTGGTTTGTTTGGATAAGGGTTTGTCTATCTTGTTGATTTTATCGAAAAACTATCTCTTTGTTACATTATTTATATTGTTTTCCTAGTTTTTACTTTATTGATCTCAGCCCTCAAATTGATTATTTCCTGACATCTACTCCTCTGGGGTGAGTTTGTTTCTTTTTGTTCTAGGGCTTTCAGTTGTGCTTTTTATTCTCTAATGTGACTATCTTACATTTCTTCATATGGGCACATAGTGCAATGAACTTTTCTCTTAGCACTGCTTTCAAAGTGTCCCATAAGTTTGGGTATGTTGTGTCTTTATTCTCATTAAGAATTCTAGAAAGTCTTTAATTTCTTTATTTCTTCTTTGACCCAGGAATAGTGCAATTGCACATTGTTCAGTTTCCACGAGTTTATAGGGTTTCTGCAATTTGTGTTGTTGTGAGTTCTAACTTTAAAGCATGGTGCTCTGACAAGATACAGGGTCTATTCCATGTTTTTTTTTTATGTCTGTTGAGGTTTACATTGTTACTGAGTATGTGGTAGGTTTTAGAGAAGGTTCCATGTGGAGCAGAGAAGGTATATTCTTTTGTGTTTGCATGGAATGTTCTATAGATGACTGTCAAACCCAATTGGGACATAACTTCTGTTAGTTCTTTTGATTCTTTGATAAGTTTCTGTCAGGTGGTCATGTTTAGTATTGAGAATGAGGTATTGAAATCTCTCACTATAAGTGTGTGGGATTTTATGTGTGATTTGAGTTTTAGTAATGTTTCTTTTATGAATGTGGGTGCCTTTGTATGTTGCAAGCATGTTTTCCTGCCAGCCTGGTGCCATTGCTGAATCAGCCCCAAATAACACAGAGAGACACTGTGTTAGATATAAAGTTGTTGGCCTGTTACTAGTATTTTTATTGGCTAGCTCTGTCTTAAATATTTACCAATTTCTATCAATCTAAGTATTTCCACATGGTCTCATCTTATTGGTTAGACGGTCCGGAGTTCTGCTTCCTTGGTTCTACATTTTTACTCCTCCTACCTCTCTTTGAATACTCCCAGTCTCCTAATCCCACCTATTTTGCTTTTCTATGAATAAGGCCAATGGTGCCTTATTCATTAACCAATATGAGAAACATATTTACAGAATGATATCTACCATCATCTCCTCATTCCTGTCTAATGTAAAAACAGAAGATTTTTTAACTTTAACATTGAAAAATATATAACAAAACAGTATCAAATGAGAACTATAGTTAACAATATTCAGTGCATTAACATTTAACAAGATTTAAAGAAAATATTTTATCATCTATCCTATCTTTGTGAGTCTAAAGTCCTATATGTAACTTATCTTTAATTCTAACTAAGGAAAACTATAACCATAACTATCTGTCTTCAACTCCATCAAAGACCACAGAAGGATAATTTATAAACTCTAGAAATGACAGAGACATCTTGCTACCTGATCAGTCACCTGAAGTTCTTCTGTATTGTTCCATCTTCAGCCTATAGGCCATAGTGTGTCTGGCAGACTCCTCAGCAAAGTAGGAAACTTTAAACTGTCCACCTGTATTGGCAGTTTGTC
This sequence comes from Cricetiscus sungorus, assembly GCA_030556225.1. NCBI lineage: Eukaryota > Metazoa > Chordata > Mammalia > Rodentia > Cricetidae > Cricetiscus > Cricetiscus sungorus. The sequence goes on from JANBXA010000303.1 coordinate 2,457,086, forward strand.
AGTCACTTTTCTCTGTGTCTGGCAGAATCTTCCATTAAGCAGGAACCCTGTAGCAATGTATAGCAGTCACTTTCCTGTGGGTCCTGCATGTCCAGTGTTGCATGTATGTTTTCCGCCAGCCCGCCTGCCGCCGGTCTGGTGTGCCGGCCCCAAATAACACTCTGAGACTCTGTATTTGATACAATCCTGTTGGCCAGTTACCATTATTGTTTATGAGCTAGCTCTGTCTTCATTATTAACCCATTTCTACTTATCTAAGTATTTCCACGTGGCCATCTTATCGGGGAGCTGCCAGTGGCATCTTCTTTCTCCATGCTCTACATCCTGACTCCTCCCAACTACTTCCTCCTTCCTCCTAGTTTCTTAGTCCCTCCTATCTTCCTTTTCTATTGGCCAGCAGGGCTTTATTACTAACCAGTATGAGAAACATATTTACAGAATAGGATTTCCCATCAGTCCAGTTTATACCGTATAAAGTCAAATAGTCTAGACAAGAGCAGTATCTTGTCCAAAAGGTACTTTTGTCATATTGGGAGTAAAATCCATAAAGAAATTCTTTAATGTCCATCTTTCTTTCTGATACAGGTGGTGTTGCCAGGACCAGTTGTGCCTCACTGTTAAGAAAAACCCTAAACCATTTTAAATGCCATATTCTGTAGGTCTTTGAAAGGTTTGAAGAATGCCTATTTATCTCAGATACATCTCTGTAATCTAGAAATCCTACTCACTTAACTAAAATTTTTTCTATTATAGGTAAAGTTTTGACTATTATAGGTAACTATCTAAAATCTGTACTAAATTACATATTTTTAAATGAGCTATCTAAACACAATAACCTAAACAATAGGAGAAATATACATATCACAAAATTAACCTTAAATTGTATCAATAAATGAAAATCCATACCAAAGCAAAGTATTCATATCTATACCATTATTCCCCTTTTACATTAAAGAGATTGGTTGTGATCATTAACCATTTATAACCAACCCCATTTAAATGAAAACAAACATTTAAAAACAATATTTGAGAATTTGGGCATTGTTCTTTCCAAACTGATTCCTGCTGGTAGGGGGCGCTGTCATGGGGATCCTAAGAAGATGCAGAAATCCTGGCTGTAGTCTGCAAGGCTGCCTTGTCCCAGCTGTTTTGAATGTTGGATCACCTGGGACGCTGTTTCAGGGAGTCTTGCTTGATCAAACCATGTTAGTCTGGAAGGAATCACAGCTTTTTATTTTCTGTGGAAACAAAAATAGAAATCCTTTTCCCCAGTAACCTGTCTTTGAACTTAAAATTTGAAGTCAAAGCATTTTTAAAATATATAAATTGAATTAATCCAGCAGCATCAAAAAAAAAAAACCATTTGCTATTTCCTCAGTAGTTAAACAATACTCTTTTTATGTTTTCCAACTTTACGTGGCTTTTTTATTACTCTTTTTTTTTTTAACTTTTTATATTTTTACTTTTTGAGACAGGGATTCTCTATGTAACTTTGGCTGTCCAGGAATTCACTTCATACACCAGGTTTACTTTGAAATCACAGAGATCTCTTTGCCTCTCCCTCCCGAGTGCTGGAATTAAAGGCATGTGCCACCAATGCCCCAGATACTTACTCTCTTTGTATTTTTTTTTTAACCAGCTGCTAATACACACCTTTGAATTGTTAGCAGCACTTCTTAAAATCCGTATGGTTTTTTGCCACTATGCTGAGTCAGGAAACCTCCCTTAAAGGAGCCGCACAAGTCTCTGCTTGTCTCTAGCAAAACCGAGTCCAACCAAGAAAAATGCTGTTACTAAGAAGCCTTGCTTCTCTCTGTTCTTTTGTTTCTAAAACCATTTTAAGCTTTTGTTAAGTTTTTAAGTGGAAGTTCCCATGCCCCACGGTGCAGGCGCCATTTTGCTATGAGCATGTTTTCCCGCCAGCCTGGTCCCATTGCCTCATCAGCCCCAAATAATACACAGAGACACTGTGTTAGATATAAAGTTTTGGCCTGTTACTAGTGTTTCTTATTGGCTACCTCTGTCTTAAATATTAACCCATTTCTATCAATCTAAGTATTTCCACATGGTCTTATCTTACTGGCGAGAGGGCCCAGAGTTCTGCTCTCTTGGTTCTACATTTTTACTTCTCCTACCTCTCCCTGAATACTCCTTGTCTCCTAATCCCGCCTATCTGGCCAACAGTGCTTTATTCAATACAAAAAAAACATACTTACAGAATTAAATCTCCCATCATTTGTATTTGGGGCATAGTTGTTCAGAATTGAGAGGGCATCCTGGTGGATTTTTCCTGTTATGAATATGAAATAAACATCTTCCTCTCTTTTGACTGATTTTAGTTTGAATTTTAACTTGTTAGATATTAGAATAGCTATACCCACTTGTTTCTTGGGCCCATTTGATTGGGAAATCATTTCCCAATCCTTTACTCTGAGGTAGTGTCTGTCTTTGAAGTTGAGGTATGTTTCTTGTATGCAGCAGAAGGATGGGTTCTGTTTTCATATCCACTCTGTTAACCTGTGTCTTTTTATGGGTGAAGTAAAACCATTAATATTGAAGGAAATTAAGACCATTTATTGTTAAATTCTTGTTTGTTTTGGATTTGTTGTTGTTGTTGGTATTTTGAGTAGAATTACCCCACTTTTTCTTTTGGCTTCTGGTAAAGTGGGATTATCTATTGCCTATGTCTTTGTGAGTGTAGTTAACTTCCTTGGGTTGGAGTTTTCTTCCCAAAACTTTCTGTAGGGCTGTATTTGTGCATATGTATTGTGCAAATCTGGTTTTGTCTTGGAATATCTTGTTTTGTTTATCTATTGTGTTTGAGAGTTTTGCTGGGTATAGTAGTCTGGGCTGGCATCCATGGACTCTTAATGTTTGTAGAACATCTATCCAGGACCTTCTGGCTTTTAGAGTTTCCATGGAGAAGTCAGGTAGTCAGGTATAATTCTGATAGGTCCACCTTTATATGTTAGGAAAGTTTTTTTTTTTTTTTTTGGTCCAGTCTATTTGGTGTTCCATATGCTTCTTGTACGTTCATAGTCATGTACCTCTTTAGGTTGGGAAAGGTTTTTCAATGATTTTATTGAATATGTTTTCTGCACCTTTGAGCTGGGATTACTCATCTTCTTCTATACCTATTATTCTTAGGTTTGGTCTTTTCATGGTATCCCACATTTCCTGGATGTTTTGTGTAGGGATTTGTTGGATTTAGGATTTTCTTTGGTCAATGAATCTATTGTCTCTACTTTGTCTTCAGCACCTGAGATTCTCTCTTCCATCTCTTGTATTCTGTTGGTTATGCTTGCATCTGTAGTTCCCGGTCATTTGCCCAGTTTTTCTATTTCCAGCATTCCTTCAGTTTGTATTTCTTTATTGTCTCTATTTCAGTTTTTAGGTCTTTAACTGTTTGAATTCTTTCCTTCACCTGTTTGTTTGCTTTTCTTGGCTTTCCTTGCTTTCTTTGTTGCTTACTTGCAGTTTTTGATTCATCTTTTCCCCTATTTCTTTCAATATTTTGGTTTTTTTCCCCATTTCTTTAAGGGATTTTCTCATATCCTCTTGAGAGCCTCTATCATTTTCATGAAGTTGTTTTTAAGATCATTCTGTTCTGTTTTATCTGGGCTGTTATGTTCAGGTCTTTTTGGTGTGGAGTTCCTAGATTCTGGTGGTGTCATTTTGGTCTTTCTGTTGTTGAATGTGTTATTGTACTGCTGTCTTCCCATCCCTTTTTCCATTGGGTGCACACGGGGTCTTTCTCTTTCTCTCTCTCTCTCTCTCTCTCTCTCTCTCTCTCTCTCTCTCTCTTTCCTCTTCTAGTTGGTGTAGGTGCATCAGGACCTCGATGTCATTAATTCTGGATGGTCTGAGCTCTCTTAGATGTCTAAGCAGAAGGCATAGGGGGTTCAAGACTGAGGTGAGGACAGGCTCTGAATGGTCTTGCATGGTGAGGCAGGTTCAATATTAGCAGTGCTGACTCAGGAAGTTGCAAGTAGAGGGGTGTTATGAGCATGTTTTCCCGTTTTCCCACCAGCCTGGTCCTGTTGCTGTACCAGCCCCAAATAACACACAGAGACACTGTATTAGATATAAAGATGTTGGCCTGTTACAAGCATTTCTTATTGGCTATCTCTGTCTTAAATATTAACCCATTTCTATTAATCTAAGTATTTCCACGTGATCTTATCTTACCAGAAAGAGGATCCAGAGTAGTGCTTTCTCTGTCCTACATGTCTAATCTCTTCTATCTATCCCCAAATCTTCATTGTCTCCTAGTCCCACCTATTTTGCTTTCCTATTGGCCAATAGTGCTTTATTCATTAACCAATACAAGAAACATTTACAGAATGACATCTCCTATCAGAGGAGTGTTTTGGACTTCAGCTAGCCAAGTACTCATCTCAAGCAGGGGGCATAGGAGGACCAAGGTTGAGAGGAGGGCAGGCTTCAGATAGTTAGGCATGCCAGTGTGGTACCACTCAAGCTGACTGGTACCACCTAGGCTGACTGTGAGCTTGTGCTCTTCTCTGTTGAGTAACTAGAATTATAGGGTTATGCCAGGAGCTCTGAATATGATTTTGTTGTTATTGATGGTGGTGGTGGTTGAGTTCACAATGTGTGTAAAATTTGTGTATATTTTCAAAGTGATAATTTAATTTGTATCTTATTTTTTCTTCAGAAATGACTGATATACACAGAAAATAATTCAAATATTTATGATTTTTCAAGCATATCATAAAACTGCCATGTTTGACTTTGACTATCTACACCACAGTTTAAATTGGGTTGTTTCTATGTTTGTCCTATGTATCCAGGCTCATCTTGAACTCATAGAGCTATTCTCACAGCCTCCTAGTGCTGGAATTACAGATGTTTGCCATCACATCTGGCATATTTCATGTTTGGAAAGCAGCTTTCCTACTGCGCCAAACAGGGAGATTCACTTAGAGATGTGAGTCCTTTCTCCCACAAGAGTAGAGCAGAAAGGAGCACATCAGTTTGGTTGAGAAGTGTTAGAACATTATTTTAAATGAGGACTTTCAGAGAACTCAGGTCAGAGACCTAATGGAGATCCTTTGGATGCACATGACCAAGAGGGTGAGAAATGAATGAACAAGCCCTCTCACTCAAAGAAGAAAAAGGAGGTTGTGGGGTGTGAATGACGGGGTGGTGTGGGGGGGTGGGAAGCATGACTGATCTTGCCACCATGTCCCTGTTGTACACATTTCTCTCATATTAGCCTCAGTTTCCATAATCACTGGGGTTAAAATACACATATATTCCTAAACTTATTTTCTCAAACCAAAAATCCATAATGGTTTCTCCTTGGTCAACTTTGAAGACCATCTAGGTCAGTAGTTCTCAACCTGGGGATCACAACCCCTTTCACAGGGGATGTCTAAGACCATCAGAAAACACAGATATTTACATGATGATTCATAACAGAGCAAAATGAGAGCTCTGAAGTAACAAAAGTAATTTTATGGTTGGGGGTCACCACATCATGAGGAGCTGAATTAAAGGTTGCAGCATTAGGAAGGTTGAGCACCACTGATCTAGAGGGATCTGGGAACTACTGTGGGATGTGTAGAAATGAAACAAAATTTTCTGCAGTCAAGGGCAAACATTAAAGACATCAAGAGACCCACAAATCAATCCTTTAAAGGGTTAGGAGCTGAACTGAGGATCTCAAGGATATCACATCCCATTTCCTGTGTCCCACAGACAAGAGGCAGAGCTGGCAAACACAGGGCAACTTCCAAGTCCATTCAGCTTTGGTGCAGAGTTCAGGTCTTCTGAGACTCAGGGCAGCCCAAGGACAAGCTGTGCAGTATGATGGTCAAGAAGAAGGCTCACATTCAGCCAGCCCCTTTCACAAACACATATTTTTTTTCTAGGAGGTGAGGGAGAACTTGACATTTCAGTACTACTTGTGCAGTACCCAGGTATCCAATGACGTATCTGCATGTGATTTGCATAAATTTACATGGTGCTATTCCACTCACCAGCACAAAGCTCTCTGTTTCTGTCTGTCTGTGTCTCTGTATCTGTCACTCTGTTTCTCTGTTTCTGTGTCTGTCTCTCTTGTATGTGTGTCTATGCCACTCTGTTCCATCGAATCAACCTTTCTCTACAGTATCCTCTGTCTTGGTAACATTCTCTATCTTTCTCCACATGTCTCTGGCTAAGCATATTTTTAAGGGTTGTGGAACCATTTCCTCTGCACTGATGTGTGCTCCCTCCCCTACCCCCAGGAACATCCCGCATTCACCACTTCCTGGAAAATGAGTTAAAATGACCATGAGCCCTTAGCAAGAGAAAACCTCAGACAGATACACTAGGGCCTCCCATATCCCATCATGTCATGTTCGCCCAGGACAAGAATAGGCTGAGGCCCATGTAGGCTGTGACAGGATCTCCATATTTCCCTCCCGACTGCAAGGCAGGGCCCAGACCTCACGGGCTGACCTAGCAATGGGTTCTTCTCACTGGATCACACTCTGGTGTTGTCTGGTTATCATCATGGAAGAACCCAATCTTCAGCTCTGTGGTTTCACACGGCCATGTCTCAGGTACCCAAGGACCCTGTCTGGTCCCAGCTTCTCTGAGAACCTTCCCAGCTTTAGATGTTCTCACTTTCACAGACTCCAAACATGCAAATGCTGCTCTCCACAATGGAGAGCACGGCACATCAATCAGAACCCATCTCCCTACCTGACTTCCCACGGTTTGTTCTCTTAAGAAGTCTAGAAGCTTCTCTATTGCCACACCATGGCTGGAAAAGAGAAGTCCCAACCTGACAAGAAGACACCTGATGAACCATGGACTTGCAACTCCCTGTTGTGTGAGGATCACTTGCTCCTCTTCCTCATCCTGACCTCCACCTCCTCCTCACCCTGACCTCCTCTTCCTCCTCACCCTGACCTCTTCCTCCTGCCTCCTCACCCTGACCTCCTCTTCCTCCTCACCCTGACCTCCACCTCCTGCCTCCTCACCCTGACCCCCACCTCCTGCCTCCTCACTCTGACCTCCACCTCCTGCCTCCTCACCCTGACCTCTACCTCCTGCCTACTCACCCTGACCTCCTCCTCCTTCTCATCCTGACTTCCTCCTCCTGCCTCCTCACCCTGACCCTCATCTCCTGCCTCCTCACTCTGACCTCCTCCACATCTCACCCCTTGGAAGGACTGGAGTGAGCTTACTGGGTCTGTTTGGCAAGTATTCTCCAGGAAAGGCAGAAAAAAGCCCTTTTCTAGGAGTCAGACAGGCCTTGAACCGGATCCATTCCAGGTCCAGACTAGCAGGATTCAGGAGAAGCCAGAGTGCCATGGTCCTACCTTGGTGTGCTGCACACTGCCTTGTTTTTCTCAAAGGGCAGGCTCTTCTGTTGTCCTACTTTCGTGGGGGTGGAGGAGTATTGCCAGGAATATCCCTTGGCAAAGCTGGTGGTAACTCTCCCTAGGCTACAGAGCTAGATGAGGCAGGTGGAAATTTAGTATCTCAGAGGTGAGTTGGGAGCTGCCTGCTGATTGGCCAATGGCTGCCCAGAGACATCTTCCTAGGTTATGATGTTAAGTGAACAAAACCTCCCACAAGCACCTGCTTGTCCCAGCAGTCAGTATGCTGAGGCTGGGATTCAGGGGACACCACTCAAAGGGAGGCTCCTGTCAGAAGGTGGCAAGACAGCGAGAGCAGATGACTCACAGAAGTGGGGTCAACATGGACACTTTGGGGACAAGGATTTGTCTAGTCATCAGAAGAGAGTAGTGACAGAGACATACAAGGTCCAGCTGCACTTGAGGCCAGATGAAGGCGTGACTGGTGCTGCCACTTTATTGTTGTTTATGTACCTGCTGGTTTCCCGTCCGCTATATGAATCACCTGGCATCAACCACCTGCTGTTCCAGGTCCTCACAGCTGAGCAGGAAGCAAAGCAGCAGGCTGCCCCTTCCCAAACGTGGCGTGGATGGATGGAGTTTGCAGCCATGACCCCTTTAGGAAGAACCTTAGTTAGCAGACAATACAGAGGGCACAGGTCAGACTAGTCAGGAGACCATGGACTGGCACTGTGATGGCCGCCCTTGAGGGTTAACTTCTCTGTCTCTGGCATCAATTAAAACCCAGGCTGCCGGGCCTCCTGTGGGGGATTTCTCATCAGATTATTAGACGCAGGAAGACCCACCCTAAATCTGTGTGGTACCTTCTGCTGCCAGAACACATGAAGGAAGGTAATTGTGCTCTTCTGAGAAAGACCATGATAGAAGCATTGAGGGTGTGTGACTGTGGCTGCACAGCACAGGAACCTGGATGATACTGTGTGAAGTAAAAGACAGCAGACACCAGAGTCAGGCACCACGTGATCTGTTTATGTGAACCTACATATTAGACAAGCTCACATGTACCGAATTCAGACCTTACACAGAGCACATTAGATTACGTCATGGTGCACATGCAGCTGACACATGGGATGGTGGCTGCTGGGAGCAATAGGGGAGTGACTCAGTATGAGATGTGGCCTCCAGAAGTCTCTGTCCACCCAATCACTTGATGGATTCCTCCAGTGCCATTCACAGGGCAGAGAACACATCTCAGAGCCTTGGAGAAACTGCAGTGAGTTGGAAGAGGCGAGGAGTGATCTAGGACCTGGTCTCCCTCAGGTCTCTCACAGGCAGAGATGGGGCCATTATAACATGAGTGGAGACACCTGGCCACCTCAGCCTAGTCATCGGGCCAGGAAGCAGATCTGGTATGGTGGGGGCACTCTGCCAAAGCCACTCTCCTTGGGATTGAGGTCAATGTCCTTAGGAGCCACGGGACTGGACACGGAGAAGTTCTGGAGGATGGTGGTGAAGAAAAGGAACAATTCGTTGCGGGCGATGACTTCTCCAAGACAAATGCGCTTCCCTGTGGGCACAGAGGATGAGCCACGTGAGCCCAGGGCAGTAGACAACCTTCAGACTGTCCCATCCCTAACCCAGACACCTCTGCCCATTGCAGTGAATAAGGTTTGACCCTCATCCTACAAGTCAAGTGAGAAAATTAAGAGATTCCCAAATCCTTAAAGAACTGTTCGAGAGCCAACACCAATGTCTAACCCTGGAAAGGAGCTGTGTGTCCATGCCCAGCTCCCTCCTGACTACACAAACTGTGTGCTGACACTGATGGGTGCTGGGACTCCGAACTTTCTCTGCTTCAGGATATTATCCATCATGAGTGGTCTCTTGGCTCAAATAAATGCTAGTATTTTGATGTCTCTTACAACTTCACAAGAGTATGCAATGGGGCAAGTGTGCCAAGACATGCCCCATCTCCCCAGAGCTCACAGATAGAGTTAATGTCTCCCCAGCCATCAAGACCCTGCCCAGTTCATAGCTGTGTTCCTAGACGATGGCAGGCGTTGTTGCTGCTATTTCTTAAGAAAATGATTTGCTTGGCTTTAGAGGCTTTTAAATGCTTCCCAAAATCTTCATGACCAGGATGCATTTAGTTCAAGACACCTTTTGTGGGTATGTAGCCAGCATGAATGGGATGGTTCAGGCAGAGCAGCTGGAATGCACTCAGTAAACATGGACCTAGTCCTGTCTGTGTCCTGGAGGATGAGCCTGCCCTCTAGTGTCTGGGAAAGGAAGCACAGGTCCCTCTCACCTATAGAGAAGGGCATAAGAGCATCATTTTTCTTCAGGGCCCCATTGGCATCCAGGAAGTGGTCAGGATTGAAGGTGTCTGGTTTTTCAAAGTACTGTGGATCATGGAGAGCTGAGCTCAGGATGGGGTACACTTCAGTGTCCTAGGAGGCATTACGAGATACAAAGATATTAACATACCCGACTCACATATGCAGACAGTCAGTCCATCAATAAAAACTAAAGAACACTGGGAAACCACAAACAGATGGATACCAGGTGTCAAAGGCATGCAGGATGCTCATGGGGGTAGAGCTGTGGAATGGCAGATGGATGGCCTCATCTTGGGGAGCAGGTACCCTCGGAACAATGTGTCTTTGGTGACTTTGTGTGGCACAGCAATCAGGATAAAATCTGAAAATCTCTGAATCTCGTGGATGACGGCATTTTGGTGCGGTCGTCAAGGGTTGGGAGTCGGTGTGAGCCAATAATTTGATTGAATCTCCTTTTGCACTTTCTCTGCAAGAAGAGGGAACAGAGAATTTAGTCTGCGAGCTTTGTAGCAATGATGTTTTATTCTATGAGCCAACCACCCAGGAAAGAGTGCAGCAGGGAGACGCTCCTGAAAAACTCAGTGTACGGAGGGCACAAAACTGTCCTTCGCTTTAGAAACTCTGTACTCATGTTCAAACTACATTAAATCTCTGCTGTAGCTTCAACCTCATTTCAGCAGGGTTTTAAAAAAAGAAAGAGGAACATGCAGCAAAGGGCTACAGCATGTGGAGACTGCATAGCAATTGTGTGGCAGTGTGAGGGGAAAAGTAGTAAAGTTTTCCACCTTTGCAAGCAAATGAATTGTCTGTGCATACACACACACATGCACACATACAAGTACACATGCATGCATGAATACATACATGAATATACACAAGTACACACATGCATACATACATACTCCTCCTTCAGGGGAGGAGGCAGCAGTAGCCACCAGGAATGTGGAACTGGGCTTTTGGGAGCCTTTTCTTTCCTTGGAGACTCTTTGATTGGATGGAGCTTTCGTGATCATGCAGGGGTGAGCTGCAGGTTCCAACCGAACAGGCATGTGGGTATGCAACCCAGAGGCTGATGTCAGGCACTATCCTGTCTTTGCCTTCTTTGTGGGCCTTCAGTCAGATCCAGCTGACTTGCCCAGTTCCTACCTGAGAGGGGGAGTGTGGATTGAGAAAATGCAGGTAAAGATACTAAGAAAAAGACAGATACACAGGCTAGAGTAGGGCAATCCAGTGAATACTGAACACACCAAGTTTATTCTTCAGCATTGTTAAGTACCCCGACCAAAAGAGGGACATGGCAGGAGACTTCTGTTATCTTCTATAAGGAGGAATCAGACTTTCTTCCCTTAATCCTCAAGCATTGGGTAACCACACCTGTTATCCAGCCTTGAAGGTCAAGAGTAAACGCACCTCAGCTCAAGTCTTCTGTTATTTAGATAAGACATCCCCCACCGAGACCGAAATATCCTGTAGTAGCCAAGCCTTAGACCTTAAGATCTTTTGACTTAACTAAGGACAATTTTGAACTCTCTGACTTTGAGGCAAGATTAAGAAGAGCTATCTTTATGGGCCCCAACAATTCCCCCTTCTAAATTTAATTAAATAATACCTGCGCTCTGCTACTGGACAGATGGCTGTGTCTGTCTTAGGTTGCCTACTTTCACCTTCCAGCCTAGCCCATCATTGGAAGACACATTCCATCATGTGTGATCTGTCTTAGGTTGCCTGGAGCCAAAAAGATCTTACCCATCTTTGACTAACAGCCTCTCTCTATAATAAAAAAGGATAGTGGATAGTGCATAGTTTGATGCCATGCATCTCTGAGCCAACTTTATATCCAGAGTTCACGAGCAGGCTTGTTAAAGATAAGCAATGCATATGCTTTTGTGGCTACAATATCTCCTATTAAAGGAATGAAGGATGATCGTGATATAATGGCCTTTTAAAATTGGTCTGGCATGTATTCAGTAGTTTTAGCTGTATCAAAATCTAAATTTGCCTTCTTAATTACATTGTCTCTAAGGACTGATAGTCAAATTCCTATCAGAATGAGCTGACCTTTTTTAAAAATCCATTAACACTTACATAGTATAGCAAAGGTTGTAAACATTAATAATTCCAGTATGATTATTAACAATAGACACATAATTGGCTAGATTACAATTCTCATAATTTCAGTTCAATCAAAGGACAATGAAATGTTCTCATGGTGGGTGAAGTATGAGTAACTCCCCAGTTCTGAACCTTTTCTTTTTCCTTCTCTTAAAGTCCAATGCATTGCTGCTTCAAGTTTGCAAAGGTAAGTTTGAGATATTATAGTCCTTGCGTATTGAATACCAGGAGCAAACCTCTGCTTAACTCCTCCTCACATACTGCAGAGGGGCTTTTGCTACACATCACCTCCAACACAGTGTTCAGTTGCTCTAATGAGTCCTTTTCCTCCAAAGGGAAATCTCTGAGGCAACAGCAGAAATGAGTTGCAACAGGCAAATAGAAGTTCTATGTCCTGAGACGCAGTGTGGATAAACTGCTAGACATTCCGTCCTTGGCTGGATCCAGGGTAAAAACTCACAGGTCTGGGAAGTCGATGCAGCTGGTTTGTGGAGGAACTGGAAATCTCTGACCATAGCCTCCTTCCCTTCTCAGACTGTGGAAGGACGACGTCAGAGGGTCCTGATCACAGCTTCAGCTGATCTCACTTGAATTTGTTTGCAGGTGAAGGGCTCCTGCAGTCCCAGTATCATCAGGTCTGGCATTCCTCTGCTCCATGCACCTCAGCAGACATTCTGTCAGCCATGGAGCCTCGTTTTCTTCCTGTGAGAAAACACAAACACGCCCTTGACCCCATATTAAGACATATCAGGTCCTTTCCATAATGCAGTGTAAGGATCTTTCCATTTGACTTGAGAGAAAGTCATTCAAGTTTCATCATGCCAGCATCTATTGGCAGCAGATTGCTCACAGGCATCCACATTCAGGAAATTTAAAATGAGTTGTGCATGATTTATGCATTATGTAGAGACTGGGCTTACAACTCCCTCTACTTATATTTTAAGGTTGAGCGTCTTTAATGAGCTATGAACATGCTCCATAATTCCTTGTCCTTGAGGATTATAAGGAATGTCTGTTTTGTGTTCAATTTTCCATTGGGAACAAAATTGTACAAACGATTTTCTAATATATCTAGATCTAGTGTCCATTTTTATAATTTTAGGAATCTTCATGTAAGCAAAACATTTTAA